>CM059791.1:104453656-104671156 GCA_030435695.1 Brachymystax lenok tsinlingensis
ATTCCTCAGTATATGTCTGCCAGAGGGCTGGTGGGAGGAACTATAGGAGGACAGGCTCATTTAATGGCTGGAATGGAATGAATGGAACAGAGTCAAACACGTTGTTTCCATGTGTCTGGTGTGTTTGGTACCCATTCCATTGATTCCATTCCAGCCATTACAATGAGCCTGTCCTCCTATAGCTCCTCTCACCAGCCTCCACTGATATCTGCTGCAGAGAGACAGAGAGACATGAGAATTTTTTTGATCAGTCATGGAAATAAAAGTGCTGAAAACATGTTCACTATTTAAAAAGAAGATGAAGAACAAGCTATAGGAAGAAAAATACCAGAGTTTTGGCGTAGGTACAGCTGTCTAGCGCTAGCAAATGCTACCTTGCAAAAAAAATTATATATATACTTTTTGTAATCAAAGTATCGATATAATATCATCCCCAAAATATTGCGATATTTCTGACCAAAGATAGACCACAGAGACTGAACACATAGACAGACCATATGCTGACCATTGATTGTCCACAATCTGACAAGGAGAGTTTGACTAGAGATTCAAACTATCGACTCACACAGGAGTAAGGGGGCCTGAAAGGATGAAACACACATGATGTTGTAGCCCTTTTTAAACTCAGCAGTAGTAAAACATCATGTTGTAGCCAGCAGAAGTAGAAATTAAGGTTGGTATGGTGATAAGGCTAATGCTAATTGGTATCAATGTAACACATGCTCCTTTGGGACTGCAGTTATATTTTCCACTGTAAGAAAAACTACAACAATTTAGGAAAGTAAAGAACCCTTCTCAAAACAACTAATTAAAGTTGACTTAACAGAACTATTTTAACTCACACAATCTCAACCAAATCCAACTAGATGGTAGTGGATGGCTCTTGCACTCAGGGCTCTAAAATCGACCGTTTGGTTGCATATGCTCCTAAATATTTTGCTGTGTGACCTGGTATTTTAATTTGGGAGCACCACTGCATATAGAAAAATGACCCAGATAATAATTGTTGTAATTATTGAGGCTTGGCTCTACTGTTGTAGCATTTGCTAGCTAACAGCCTGGTAACTTTGCCAGTAGGCTATAGCCAAACATTTTGGGACAGAAATAAAGGAAAAGGGATAGCTTCTTCAGGAGATCAATGATCAGAGTGATGAATGAATGACAGATCTTTTGCATGTCATCACGCACAAACAATGTTCTTAAAGAGACAGTATACAATTTTCAATACAATTACATTTTAGAGTTTAGTCATTTAGCTTAGTAATGTAATCTCAAAAGAAAAATAGCTTTTACACAATGCAGAAAATTACTTTGTAATTTTAATGACAGATATTTGTATAAAATATTCAGCTTTTTATATTAAACAAATATATTTACAGGGTTGCATATGAGTTTCTAGAGCACAACATAAGTAGCTAAAATACATACAGGCCCAATAGTGGCTATATTGATGAAAAAATATATTCTGGTGTTATGTTGTGCTGAATGTTATGTTGTGCTCCTAACTTGTATAAGTTGGTAGCAATGAATTTATTAAATGTAAAGCCCTGCTTGCACTGCCTATCCCCTGCCCCTATCCTTACCCTGCCCCCTCAGCATTAATTGCTAGGTACTGACATAACTGCCTGACCCCCCGTCACCTCGCTGTAATCGCCAGGCCGCTGGAGTGTGGCTTATGTGTGTGTCTCCACCCTCCTGCCCCTGTCAGTCTTAGCAGCAGGTATCTGTCAGTCTTAGCAGCAGGTATCTGTCAGTTTTAGCAGCAGGTATCTGTCAGTCTTAGCAGCAGGTATCTGTCAGTTTTAGCAGCAGGTATCTGTCAGTCTTAGTAGCAGGTATCGGCCAGTCTTAGCATCAGGTATCTGTCAGTCTTAGCAGCAGGTATCTGCCAGTCTTAGCAGCAGGTATCTGCTAGCCTTAGCAGCAGGTATCTGCCAGTCTTAGCAGCAGGTATCTGCCAGCCTTAGCAGCAGGTATCTGTCAGTCTTAGCAGCAGGTATCTGTCAGTTTTAGCAGCAGGTATCTGTCAGTCTTAGTAGCAGGTATCGGCCAGTCTTAGCATCAGGTATCTGTCAGTCTTAGCAGCGGGTATCTGCCAGTCTTAGCAGCAGGTATCTGCTGGCCTTAGCAGCAGGTATCTGCCAGTCTTAGCAGCAGGTATCTGCCAGCCTTAGCAGCAGGTATCTGCCAGTCTTAGCAGCAGGTATCTGTCAGTCTTAGCAGCAGGTATCTGTCAGTCTTAGCATCAGGTATCTGTCAGTCTTAGCAGCAGGTATCTGCCAGTCTTAGCAGCAGGTATCTGCCAGTCTTAGCAGCAGGTTTCTGTCAATCTTAGCAGCAGGTATCTGTCAGTCTTAGCAGCAGGTATCTGCCAGCCTTAGCAGCAGGTATCTGTCAGTCTTAGCAGCAGGTATCTGCCAGTCTTAGCAGCAGGTATCTGCCAGCCTTAGCAGCAGGTATCTGTCAGTCTTAGCAGCAGGTATCTGCCAGTCTTAGCAGCAGGTATTTGCCAGTCTTAGCAGCAGGTATCTGTCAGTCTTAGCAGCAGGTATCTGCCAGCCTTAGCAGCAGGTATCTGCCAGCCTTAGCAGCAGGTATCTGCCAGTCTTAGCAGCAGGTATCTGCCAGTCTTAGCAGCAGGTATCTGCCAGTCTTAGCAGCATGTATCTTTCAGGCTCCAATCATGGATGATAAACCAATAAACTAGCAACTGGTCAGTGATTCATGCTATTTCAGGGATACACACACACACACAAACAGGGAGATAGACATGCACACACACACAAAACGGTTGCCCTTAGAATTCCCATCAGACAATAACAAACATGCCTTTGTTTAGCTTGAGCCTACAAGCGTGACGGACATGCGTCACACATAATTCATAGTTATGAAAGCAGATTTGAATGAAATAAGGGGTTTAACACATTGATCAAGGCTGGGTTCTTCAGTAAAAGCAGCTGTTGCCTTTCCCAGCAGTAATGGCATGTAGCTAGCATAGCTGGAGTTAAAAAACTATGTAAAATAATTTCAAATACTATACCTGTGCTTGATTGAGCTTGCCTGTTGCAATGAAAATTACAAACCCCGCCCACCTGCCACTCCAGGCAGGCTAAAGCAAACACTTAAAGCATTTGAAAGATATCAAATAGTATTTTTAAACCAGGTCTGGTATCTAGACATTACTGGATGGCTCTACATATGTCAATGGACTGAAATAACCCTCATTCAGAGGCTAAAGTGGTTTAATATCTTAGTTAATGTGTCATTCACATTTTCCAGACGAGCAACTAAGCATATTAAATGAATCCTCTCTCATGCTTTCACATGGCTCAGTGTGTGTGTGTGTTTGCTCGTCTGTCTTTATGTTTGTGTGTGTGTGTTTGTGTCTGGAGCTTGACACTGTGGGAACTTGGTTTTGGCTGAGTGGCATCAGGAGGATCTCTGTGTAATCTGGGTCTCAGCACACAGGCTTTGCCCTCTCAGCTCCCAGCTCTCTGCCATCCCCGTCCTCTCCACTCCCTTCAACAGACTAGATACCGTTTCTACCCTTCCTCTCCCACTCCCTTCAACAGACTAGATACCGTTTCTACCCTTCCTCTCCCACTCCCTTCAACAGACTAGATACGTTTCTACCCTTCCTCTCCCACTCCCTTCAACAGACTAGATACCGTTTCTACCCTTCCTCTCCCACTCCCTTCAACAGACAAGATACCGTTTAGAGCCCTTACTCTCCCACTCCTTCAACAGACTAGATACCGTTTCTACCCTTCCTCTCCCACTCCCTTCAACAGACTAGATACCGTTTCTACCCTTCCTCTCCCACTCCATTCCAACAGACTAGATACCGTTTCTACCCTTCCTCTCCCACTCCATTTCAACAGACTAGATACCGTTTCTACCCTTCCTCTCCCAGTCCATTTCAACAGTCTAGATACCGTTTCTACCCTTCCTCTCCCACTCCCATTTCAACAGACTAGATACCGTTTCTACCCTTCCTCTCCCACTCCCTTCAACAGACAAGATACCATTTCGACCCTTACTCTCCACTCCCTTCAACAGACTAGATACCGTTTCTACCCTTCCTCTCCCACTCCCTTCAACAGACTAGATACCGTTTCTACCCTTCCTCTCCCACTCCCATTTCAACAGACTAGATACCGTTTCTACCCTTCCTCTCCCACTCCATTTCAACAGACTAGATACCGTTTCTACCCTTCTTCTCCCACTCCATTTCAACAGACTAGATACCGTTAGACCCTTACTCTCCCTCCCTTCAACAGACTAGATACCGCTTTCTACCCTTCCTCTCCCACTCCTTCAACAGACTAGATACCGTTTCTACCCTTCCTCTCCCACTCCATTCCAACAGACTAGATACCGTTTCTACCCTTCCTCTCCCACTCCATTTCAACAGACTAGATACCGTTTCTACCCTTCCTCTCCCAGTCCATTTCAACAGTCTAGATACCGTTTCTACCCTTCCTCTCCCACTCCATTTCAACAGACTAGATACCGTTTCTACCCTTCCTCTCCCACTCCCTTCAACAGACAAGATACCATTTCGACCCTTACTCTCCCACTCCCTTCAACAGACTAGATACCGTTTCTACCCTTCCTCTCCCACTCCCTTCAACAGACTAGATACCGTTTCTACCCTTCCTCTCCACTCCCTTCAACAGACAAGATACCATTTAAACCCTTACTCTCCCACTCCCTTCAACAGACTAGATACCGTTTCTACCCTTCCTCTCCCTCCCTTCAACAGACTAGATACCGTTTCTACCCTTCCTCTCCCACTCCATTTCAACAGACTAGATACCGTTTCTACCCTTCCTCTCCCACTCCCATTTCAACAGACTAGATACCGTTTCTACCCTTCTTCTCCCACTCCATTTCAACAGACTAGATACCGTTTCTACCCTTCCTCCCACTCCCTTCAACAGACTAGATACCGTTTCTACCCTTCCTCTCCCACTCCATTCCAACAGACTAGATACCGTTTCTACCCTTCCCTCCCACTCCTTCAACAGACTAGATACCGTTTCTACCCTTCCTCTCCCAAACCCTTCAACAGACTAGATACCGTTTCTACCCTTCCTCTCCCACTCCCTTCAACAGACTAGATACCGTTTCTACCCTTCCTCTCCCACTCCCTTCAACAGACTAGATACCGTTTCTACCCTTCCTCTCCCACTCCATTCCAACAGACTATATACCGTTTCTACCCTTCCTCTCCCACTCCCTTCAACAGACAAGATACCGTTTCTACCCTTCCTCTCCCACTCCATTCCAACAGACTAGAATACGTTTCTACCCTTCCTCTCCCACTCCCTTCAACAGACTAGATACCGTTTCTACCCTTCCTCTCCCACTCCATTCCAACAGACTAGATACCGTTTCTACCCTTCCTCTCCCACTCCCTTCAACAGACTAGATACCGTTTCTACCCTTCCTCTCCCACTCCCTTCAACAGACTAGATACCGTTTCTACCCTTCCTCTCCACTCCCTTCAACAGACTAGATACCGTTTCTACCCTTCCTCTCCCACTCCCTTCAACAGACAAGATACCGCTTTCTACCCTTCCTCTCCCACTCCCTTCAACAGACTAGATACCGTTTCTACCCTTCCTCTCCCAGTCCATTTCAACAGACTAGATACCGTTTCTACCCTTCCTCTCCCAGTCCATTTCAACAGTCTAGATACCGTTTCTACCCTTCCTCTCCAACTCCATTTCAACAGACTAGATACCGTTTCTACCCTTCCTCTCCCACTCCCTTCAACAGACTAGATACCGCGTTTCTACCCTTCCTCTCCCACTCCCTTCAACAGACTAGATACCGTTTCTACCCTTCCTCTCCCACTCCCATTCCAACAGACTAGATACCGTTTCTACCCTTCCTCTCCCACTCCCTTCAACAGACTAGATACCGTTTCTACCCTTCCTCTCCCACTCCATTTCCAACAGACTAGATACCGTTTCTACCCTTCCTCTCCCACTCCCTTCAACAGACTAGATACCGTTTCTACCCTTCCTCTCCCACTCCTTCAACAGACTAGATACCGTTTCTACCCTTCCTCTCCCACTCCCTTCAACAGACAAGATACCGTTTCTACCCTTCCTCTCCCACTCCATTCCAACAGACTAGATACCGTTTCTACCCTTCCTCTCCCACTCCCTTCAACAGACTAGATACCGTTTCTACCCTTCCTCTCCCACTCCATTCCAACAGACTAGATACCTTTTCTACCCTTCCTCTCCCACTCCTTCAACAGACTAGATACCGTTTCTACCCTTCCTCTACCCACTCCCTTCAACAGACTAGATACCGTTTCTAGATACCGTTTCTACCCTTCCTCTCCCACTCCCTTCAACAGACTAGATACCGTTTCTACCCTTCCTCTCCCACTCCCTTCAACAGACTAGATACCGTTTCTACCCTTCCTCTCCCAAACCCTTCAACAGACTAGATACCGTTTCTACCCTTCCTCTCCCACTCCATTCCAACAGACTAGATACCGTTTCTACCCTTCCTCTCCCAGTCCATTTCAACAGTCTAGATAACGTTTCTACCCTTCCTCTCCCACTCCATTTCAACAGACTAGATACCGTTTCTACCCTTCCTCTCCCACTCCCTTCAACAGACTAGATACCGTTTCTACCCTTCCTCTCCCACTCCCTTCAACAGACTAGATACCGTTTCTACCCTTCCTCTCCCACTCCATTCCAACAGACTAGATACCGTTTCTACCCTTCCTCTCCCACTCCCTTCAACAGACTAGATACCGTTTCTACCCTTCCTCTCCCACTCCATTTCAACAGACTAGATACCGTTTCTACCCTTCCTCTCCCACTCCCTTCAACAGACTAGATACCGTTTCTACCCTTCTTCTCCCACTCCATTTCAACAGACTAGATACCGTTTCTACCCTTCCTCTCCCACTCCATTTCAACAGACTAGATACCGTTTCTACCCTTCCTCTCCCACTCCCTTCAACAGACTAGATACCGTTTCTACCCTTCCTCTCCCACTCCATTTCAACAGACTAGATACCGTTTCTACCCTTCCTCTCCCACTCCATTTCAACAGACTAGATACCGTTTCTACCCTTCCTCTCCCACTCCCTTCAACAGACTAGATACCGTTTCTACCCTTCCTCTCCCACTCCATTTCAACAGACTAGATACCGTTTCTACCCTTCCTCTCCCAGTCCATTTCAACAGTCTAGATACGTTTCTACCCTTCCTCTCCAACTCCATTTCAACAGACTAGATACCGTTTCTACCCTTCCTCTCCCACTCCCTTCAACAGACTAGATACCTTTTCTACCCTTCCTCTCCCACTCCTTCAACAGACTAGATACCGTTTCTACCCTTCCTCTCCCACTCCATTCCAACAGACTAGATACCGTTTCTACCCTTCCTCTCCCACTCCCTTCAACAGACTAGATACCGTTTCTACCCTTCCTCTCCCACTCCATTTCAACAGACTAGATACCGTTTCTACCCTTCCTCTCCCACTCCCTTCAACAGACTAGATACCGTTTCTACCCTTCCTCTCCCACTCCATTTCAACAGACTAGATACCGTTTCTACCCTTCCTCTCCCACTCCCTTCAACAGACAAGATACCGTTTCTACCCTTCCTCTCCCACTCCATTCCAACAGACTAGATACCGTTTCTACCCTTCCTCTCCCACTCCATTTCAACAGACTAGATACCGTTTCTACCCTTCCTCTCCCACTCCCTTCAACAGACTAGATACCGTTTCTACCCTTCCTCTCCCACTCCATTTCAACAGACTAGATACCGTTTCTACCCTTCCTCTCCCACTCCCTTCAACAGACTAGATACCGTTTCTACCCTTCCTCTCCCACTCCATTTCAACAGACTAGATACCGTTTCTACCCTTCCTCTCCCACTCCATTCCAACAGAATAGATACCGTTTCTACCCTTCCTCTCCCAGTCCATTTCAACAGACTAGATACCGTTTCTACCCTTCCTCTCCCAGTCCATTTCAACAGTCTAGATACCGTTTCTACCCTTCCTCTCCCACTCCATTTCAACAGACTAGATACCGTTTCTACCCTTCCTCTCCCACTCCCTTCAACAGACTAGATACCGTTTCTACCCTTCTTCTCCCAATCCATTTCAACAGACTAGATACCATTTCTACCCTTCCTCTCCCACTCCCTTCAACAGACTAGATACCGTTTCTACCCTTCCTCTCCCACTCCATTTCAACAGACTAGATACCGTTTCTACCCTTCCTCTCCCATTCCATTTCAACAGTCTAGATACCGTTTCTACCCTTCCTCTCCAACTCCATTTCAACAGACTAGATACCGTTTCTACCCTTCCTCTCCCACTCCCTTCAACAGACTAGATACCGTTTCTACCCTTCCTCTCCCACTCCCTTCAACAGACTAGATACCGTTTCTACCCTTCCTCTCCCTCCATTCCAACAGACTAGATACCGTTTCTACCCTTCCTCTCCCACTCCCTTCAACAGACTAGATACCGTTTCTACCCTTCCTCTCCCACTCCATTTCAACAGACTAGATACCGTTTCTACCCTTCCTCTCTCCACTCCCTTCAACAGACTAGATACCGTTTCTACCCTTCCTCTCCCACTCCCTTCAACAGACTAGATACCGTTTCTACCCTTCCTCTCCCACTCCCTTCAACAGACTAGATACCGTTTCTACCCTTCTTCTCCCAATCCATTTCAACAGACTAGATACCGTTTCTACCCTTCCTCTCCCACTCCATTTCAACAGACTAGATACCGTTTCTACCCTTCCTCTCCACTCCCTTCAACAGACTAGATACCGTTTCTACCCTTCCTCTCCCACTCCATTTCAACAGACTAGATACCGTTTCTACCCTTCCTCTCCCAGTCCATTTCAACAGTCTAGATACCGTTTCTACCCTTCCTCTCAACTCCATTTCAACAGACTAGATACCCGTTTCTACCCTTCCTCTCCCACTCCCTTCAACAGACTAGATACCGTTTCTACCCTTCCTCTCCCACTCCATTCCAACAGACTAGATACCGTTTCTACCCTTCCTCTCCCACTCCCTTCAACAGACTAGATACCGTTTCTACCCTTCCTCTCCCACTCCATTCCAACAGACTAGATACCGTTTCTACCCTTCCTCTCCCACTCCCTTCAACAGACTAGATACCGTTTCTACCCTTCCTCTCCCACTCCATTCCAACAGACTAGATACCTTTTCTACCCTTCCTCTCCCACTCCCTTCAACAGACTAGATACCGTTTCTACCCTTCCTCTCCCACTCCCTTCAACAGACTAGATACCGTTTCTAGATACCGTTTCTACCCTTCCTCTCCCACTCCCTTCAACAGACTAGATACCGTTTCTACCCTTCCTCTCCCACTCCCTTCAACAGACTAGATACCGTTTCTACCCTTCCTCTCCCAAACCCTTCAACAGACTAGATACCGTTTCTACCCTTCCTCTCCCACTCCATTCCAACAGACTAGATACCGTTTCTACCCTTCCTCTCCCAGTCCATTTCAACAGTCTGAATAACGTTTCTACCCTTCCTCTCCCACTCCATTTCAACAGACTAGATACCGTTTCTACCCTTCCTCTCCCACTCCTTCAACAGACTAGATACCGTTTCTACCCTTCCTCTCCCACTCCATTCCAACAGACTAGATACCGTTTCTACCCTTCCTCTCCCACTCCCTTCAACAGACTAGATACCGTTTCTACCCTTCCTCTCCCACTCCCTTCAACAGACTAGATACCGTTTCTACCCTTCCTCTCCCACTCCATTTCAACAGACTAGATACCGTTTCTACCTTCCTCTCCCACTCCATTCCAACAGAATAGATACCGTTTCTACCCTTCCTCTCCCAGTCCATTTCAACAGACTAGATACCGTTTCTACCCTTCCTCTCCCAGTCCATTTCAACAGTCTAGATATGCGTTTCTACCCTTCCTCTCCCACTCCATTTCAACAGACTAGATACCGTTTCTACCCTTCCTCTCCCACTCCCTTCAACAGACTAGATACCGTTTCTACCCTTCTTCTCCCAATCCATTTCAACAGACTAGATACCGTTTCTACCCTTCCTCTCCCACTCCCTTCAACAGACTAGATACCGTTTCTACCCTTCCTCTCCCACTCCATTTCAACAGACTAGATACCGTTTCTACCCTTCCTCTCCCATTCCATTTCCTTCAACAGTCTAGATACCGTTTCTACCCTTCCTCTCAACTCCATTTCAACAGACTAGATACCGTTTCTACCCTTCCTCTCCCACTCCTTTCAACAGACTAGATACCGTTTCTACCCTTCCTCTCCCACTCCATTCCAACAGACTAGATACCGTTTCTACCCTTCCTCTCTTACTCCATTCCAACAGACTAGATACCGTTTCTACCCTTCCTCTCCCACTCCTTCAACAGACTAGATACCGTTTCTACCCTTCCTCTCCCACTCCATTTCAACAGACTAGATACCGTTTCTACCCTTCCTCTCCCACTCCCTTCAACAGACTAGATACCGTTTCTACCCTTCCTCTCCCACTCCCTTCAACAGACTAGATACCGTTTCTACCCTTCCTCTCCCACTCCCTTCAACAGACTAGATACCGTTTCTACCCTTCTTCTCCCAATCCATTTCAACAGACTAGATACCGTTTCTACCCTTCCTCTCCCACTCCATTTCAACAGACTAGATACCGTTTCTA
Organism: Brachymystax lenok tsinlingensis; assembly: GCA_030435695.1. NCBI lineage: Eukaryota > Metazoa > Chordata > Actinopteri > Salmoniformes > Salmonidae > Brachymystax > Brachymystax lenok. The sequence continues at coordinate 104,464,383 of CM059791.1, forward strand.
CCCTTCCTCTCCCACTCCATTCCAACAGACTAGATACCGTTTCTACCCTTCCTCTCCCACTCCATTTCAACAGACTAGATACCGTTTCTACCCTTCCTCTCCCAGTCCATTTCAACAGTCTAGATACCGTTTCTACCCTTCCTCTCCAACTCCATTTCAACAGACTAGATACCGTTTCTACCCTTCCTCTCCCACTCCCTTCAACAGACTAGATACCGTTTCTACCCTTCCTCTCCCACTCCATTCCAACAGACTAGATACCGTTTCTACCCTTCCTCTCCCACTCCCTTCAACAGACTAGATACCGTTTCTACCCTTCCTCTCCCACTCCATTCCAACAGACTAGATACCGTTTCTACCCTTCCTCTCCCACTCCCTTCAACAGACTAGATACCGTTTCTACCCTTCCTCTCCCACTCCATTCCAACAGACTAGATACCTTTTCTACCCTTCCTCTCCCACTCCCTTCAACAGACTAGATACCGTTTCTACCCTTCCTCTCCCACTCCCTTCAACAGACTAGATACCAGTTTCTAGATGCCGTTTCTACCCTTCCTGACTAGATACCGTTTCTACCCTTCCTCTCCACTCCCTTCAACAGACTAGATACCGTTTCTACCCTTCCTCTCCCACTCCCTTCAACAGACTAGATACCGCTTTCTACCCTTCCTCTCCCACTCCATTCAACAGACTAGATACCGTTTCTACCCTTCCTCTCCCAGTCCATTCAACAGACTAGATACCGTTTCTACCCTTCCTCTCCCAGTCCATTTCAACAGACTAGATACCGTTTCTACCCTTCCTCTCCCACTCCATTTCAACAGACTAGATACCGTTTCTACCCTTCCTCTCCCACTCATTCCAACAGACTAGATACCGTTTCTACCCTTCCTCTCCCACTCCTTCAACAGACTAGATACCGCTTTCTACCCTTCCTCTCCCACTCCATTCCAACAGACTAGATACCGTTTCTACCCTTCCTCTCCCACTCCATTTCAACAGACTAGATACCGTTTCTACCCTTCCTCTCCCACTCCCTTCAACAGACTAGATACCGTTTCTACCCTTCCTCTCCCACTCCATTTCAACAGACTAGATACCGTTTCTACCCTTCCTCTCCCACTCCATTCCAACAGACTAGATACCGTTTCTACCCTTCCTCTCCCACTCCATTTCAACAGACTAGATACCGTTTCTACCCTTCCTCTCCCACTCCCTTTCAACAGACTAGATACCGTTTCTACCCTTCCTCTCCCACTCCCTTCAACAGACTAGATACCGTTTCTACCCTTCCTCTCCCACTCCCTTCAACAGACTAGATACCGTTTCTACCCTTCCTCTCCCACTCCCTTCAACAGACTAGATACCGTTTCTACCCTTCCTCTCCCACTCCATTTCAACAGACTAGATACCGTTTCTACCCTTCCTCTCCCACTCCATTCAACAGACTAGATACCGTTTCTACCCTTCCTCTCCCACTCCTTCAACAGACTAGATACCGTTTCTACCCTTCCTCTCCCACTCCCTTCAACAGACTAGATACCGCTTTCTACCCTTCCTCTCCCAATCCATTTCAACAGACTAGATACCGTTTCTACCCTTCCTCTCCCACTCCATTTCAACAGACTAGATACCGTTTCTACCCTTCCTCTCCCACTCCCTTCAACAGACTAGATACCGTTTCTACCCTTCCTCTCCCACTCCATTTCAACAGACTAGATACCGTTTCTACCCTTCCTCTCCCAGTCCATTTCAACAGTCTAGATACCGTTTCTACCCTTCCTCTCCAACTCCATTTCAACAGACTAGATACCGTTTCTACCCTTCCTCTCCCACTCCCTTCAACAGACTAGATACCGTTTCTACCCTTCCTCTCCCACTCCATTCCAACAGACTAGATACCGTTTCTACCCTTCCTCTCCCACTCCCTTCAACAGACTAGATACCGTTTCTACCCTTCCTCTCCCACTCCATTCCAACAGACTAGATACCGTTTCTACCCTTCCTCTCCCACTCCCTTCAACAGACTAGATACCGTTTCTACCCTTCCTCTCCCACTCCATTCCAACAGACTAGATACCGTTTCTACCCTTCCTCTCCCACTCCTTCAACAGACTAGATACCGTTTCTACCCTTCCTCTCCCACTCCTTCAACAGACTAGATACCGTTTCTACCCTTCCTCTCCCACTCCATTTCAACAGACTAGATACCGTTTCTACCCTTCCTCTCCCACTCCATTCCAACAGACTAGATACCGTTTCTACCCTTCCTCTCCCACTCCCTTCAACAGACTAGATACCGTTTCTACCCTTCCTCTCCCACTCCATTTCAACAGACTAGATACCGTTTCTACCCTTCCTCTCCCACTCCCTTCAACAGACTAGATACCGTTTCTACCCTTCCTCTCCCACTCCCTTCAACAGACTAGATACCGTTTCTACCCTTCCTCTCCCAGTCCATTTCAACAGACTAGATACCGTTTCTACCCTTCCTCTCCCACTCCATTTCAACAGACTAGATACCGTTTCTACCCTTCCTCTCCCACTCCCTTCAACAGACTAGATACCGTTTCTACCCTTCCTCTCCCACTCCTTCAACAGACTAGATACGTTTCTACCCTTCCTCTCCCACTCCCATTTCAACAGACTAGATACCGTTTCTACCCTTCCTCTCCCACTCCATTTCAACAGACTAGATACCGTTTCTACCCTTCCTCTCCCACTCCCTTCAACAGACTAGATACCGTTTCTACCCTTCCTCTCCCACTCCATTTCCAACAGACTAGATACCGTTTCTACCCTTCCTCTCCCACTCCATTTCAACAGACTAGATACCGTTTCTACCCTTCCTCTCCCACTCCATTTCAACAGACTAGATACCGTTTCTACCCTTCCTCTCCCACTCCATTTCAACAGACTAGATACCGTTTCTACCCTTCCTCTCCCACTCCATTTAACAGACTAGATAACCCTTCCTCTCCCACTCCCTTCAACAGACTAGATTTTCTACCCTTCCTCTCCCACTCCATTCAACAGACTAGATACCGCTTTCTACCCTTCCTCTCCCACTCCCTTCAACAGACTAGATACCGTTTCTACCCTTCCTCTCCCACTCCATTCAACAGACTAGATACCGTTTCTACCCTTCCTCTCCCACTCCCTTCAACAGACTAGATACCGTTTCTACCCTTCCTCTCCACTCCATTTCAACAGACTAGATACCGTTTCTACCCTTCCTCTCCCACTCCATTTCAACAGACTAGATACCGTTTCTACCCTTCCTCTCCCACTCCATTTCAACAGACTAGATACCGTTTCTACCCTTCCTCTCCACTCCCTTCAACAGACTAGATACCGTTTCTACCCTTCCTCTCCCACTCCATTTCAACAGACTAGATACCGTTTCTACCCTTCCTCTCCAACAGACTAGATACCGTTTCTACCCTTCCTCAACAGACTAGATACCGTTTCTACCCTTCCTCTCCACTCCCATTTCAACAGACTAGATACCGTTTCTACCCTTCCTCTCCCACTCCATTTCAACAGACTAGATACCGTTTCTACCCTTCCTCTCCCACTCCATTTCAACAGACTAGATACCGTTTCTACCCTTCCTCTCCACTCCCTTCAACAGACTAGATACCGTTTCTACCCTTCCTCTCCCACTCCATTTCAACAGACTAGATACCGCTTTCTACCCTTCCTCTCCCACTCCATTTCCAACAGACTAGATACCGTTTCTACCCTTCCTCTCCCACTCCCTTTCAACAGACTAGATACCGTTTCTACCCTTCCTCTCCCACTCCATTTCAACAGACTAGATACCGCTTTCTACCCTTCCTCTCCCACTCCATTTCAACAGACTAGATACCGCTTCTACCCTTCCTCTCCCACTCCATTTCAACAGACTAGATACCTTTTCTACCCTTCCTCTCCCACTCCATTTCAACAGACTAGATACCGTTTCTACCCTTCCTCTCCCACTCCATTCAACAGACTAGATACCGTTTCTACCCTTCCTCTCCCACTCCATTTCAACAGACTAGATACCGTTTCTACCCTTCCTCTCCCACTCCCTTCAACAGACTAGATACCGTTTCTACCCTTCCTCTCCCACTCCATTTCAACAGACTAGATACCGCTTTCTACCCTTCCTCTCCCACTCCTTCAACAGACTAGATACCGTTTCTACCCTTCCTCTCCCACTCCATTCCAACAGACTAGATACCGTTTCTACCCTTCCTCTCCCACTCCATTTCAACAGACTAGATACCGTTTCTACCCTTCCTCTCCCACTCCTTCAACAGACTAGATACCGCTTTCTACCCTTCCTCTCCCACTCCATTTCAACAGACTAGATACCGTTTCTACCCTTCCTCTCCCACTCCCTTCAACAGACTAGATACCGTTTCTACCCTTCCTCTCCCACTCCATTTCAACAGACTAGATACCGTTTCTACCCTTCCTCTCCCACTCCATTCCAACAGACTAGATACCGCTTTCTACCCTTCCTCTCCCAGTCCATTTCAACAGACTAGATACCGTTTCTACCCTTCCTCTCCCAGTCCATTTCAACAGTCTAGATACCGTTTCTACCCTTCCTTTCCCACTCCATTTCAACAGACTAGATACCGTTTCTACCCTTCCTCTCCCACTCCCTTCAACAGACTAGATACCGTTTCTACCCTTCTTCTCCCAATCCATTTCAACAGACTAGATACCGTTTCTACCCTTCCTCTCCCACTCCATTTCAACAGACTAGATACCGTTTCTACCCTTCCTCTCCCACTCCTTCAACAGACTAGATACCGTTTCTACCCTTCCTCTCCCACTCCATTTCAACAGACTAGATACCGTTTCTACCCTTCCTCTCCCAGTCCATTTCAACAGTCTAGATACCGTTTCTACCCTTCCTCTCCAACTCCATTTCAACAGACTAGATACCGTTTCTACCCTTCCTCTCCCACTCCCTTCAACAGACTACATACCGTTTCTACCCTTCCTCTCCCACTCCCTTCAACAGACTAGATACCGTTTCTACCCTTCCTCTCCCACTCCATTCCAACAGACTAGATACCGTTTCTACCCTTCCTCTCCCACTCCCTTCAACAGACTAGATACCGTTTCTACCCTTCCTCTCCCACTCCATTTCAACAGACTAGATACCGTTTCTACCCTTCCTCTCCCACTCCCTTCAACAGACTAGATACCGTTTCTACCCTTCCTCTCCCACTCCCTTCAACAGACTAGATACCGTTTCTACCCTTCCTCTCCCACTCCCTTCAACAGACTAGATACCGTTTCTACCCTTCTTCTCCCAATCCATTTCAACAGACTAGATACCGTTTCTACCCTTCCTCTCCCACTCCATTTCAACAGACTAGATACCGTTTCTACCCTTCCTCTCCCACTCCCTTCAACAGACTAGATACCGCTTTCTACCCTTCCTCTCCCACTCCATTTCAACAGACTAGATACCGTTTCTACCCTTCCTCTCCCAGTCCATTTCAACAGTCTAGATACCGTTTCTACCCTTCCTCTCCAACTCCATTTCAACAGACTAGATACCGTTTCTACCCTTCCTCTCCCACTCCCTTCAACAGACTAGATACCGTTTCTACCCTTCCTCTCCCACTCCCTTCAACAGACTAGATACCGTTTCTACCCTTCCTCTCCCACTCCATTCCAACAGACTAGATACCGTTTCTACCCTTCCTCTCCCACTCCCTTCAACAGACTAGATACCGTTTCTACCCTTCCTCTCCCACTCCCTTCAACAGACTAGATACCGTTTCTAGATACCGTTTCTACCCTTCCTCTCCCACTCCCTTCCAACAGACTAGATACCGTTTCTACCCTTCCTCTCCCACTCCCTTCAACAGACTAGATACCGTTTCTACCCTTCCTCTCCCACTCCATTTCAACAGACTAGATACCGTTTCTACCCTTCCTCTCCCACTCCCTTCAACAGACTAGATACCGTTTCTACCCTTCCTCTCCCACTCCATTTCAACAGACTAGATACCGTTTCTACCCTTCCTCTCCCACTCCATTTCAACAGACTAGATACCATTTCTACCCTTCCTCTCCCACTCCCTTCAACAGACTAGATACCGTTTCTACCCTTCCTCTCCCACTCCATTTCAACAGACTAGATACCGTTTCTACCCTTCCTCTCCCACTCCTTCAACAGACTAGATACCGTTTCTACCCTTCCTCTCCCACTCCATTTCAACAGACTAGATACCGTTTCTACCCTTCCTCTCCCACTCCATTCCAACAGACTAGATACCGTTTCTACCCTTCCTCTCCCACTCCATTCCAACAGACTAGATACCGTTTCTACCCTTCCTCTCCCACTCCCTTCAACAGACTAGATACCGCTTTCTACCCTTCCTCTCCCACTCCCTTCAACAGACTAGATACCGTTTCTACCCTTCCTCTCCCACTCCCTTCAACAGACAAGATACCGCTTTCTACCCTTCCTCTCCCACTCCATTCCAACAGACTATATACCGTTTCTACCCTTCCTCTCCCACTCCCTTCAACAGACTAGATACCGCTTTCTACCCTTCCTCTCCACTCCCTTCAACAGACTAGATACCGTTTCTACCCTTCCTCTCCCAAACCCTTCAACAGACTAGATACCGTTTCTACCCTTCCTCTCCCACTCCATTTCAACAGACTAGATACCGTTTCTACCCTTCCTCTCCCACTCCCTTCAACAGACTAGATACCGTTTCTACCCTTCCTCTCCCACTCCATTTCAACAGACTAGATACCGTTTCTACCCTTCCTCTCCCACTCCCTTCAACAGACTAGATACCGTTTCTACCCTTCCTCTCCCACTCCATTTCAACAGACTAGATACCGTTTCTACCCTTCCTCTCCCACTCCATTCCAACAGACTAGATACCGTTTCTACCCTTCCTCTCCCACTCCATTCCAACAGACTAGATACCGTTTCTACCCTTCCTCTCCCACTCCCTTCAACAGACTAGATACCGTTTCTACCCTTCCTCTCCCACTCCATTCAACAGACTAGATACCGTTTCTACCCTTCCTCTCCTACTCCCTTCAACAGACAAGATACCGTTTCTACCCTTCCTCTCCCACTCCATTCCAACAGACTAGATACCGTTTCTACCCTTCCTCTCCCACTCCCTTCAACAGACTAGATACCGTTTCTACCCTTCCTCTCCCACTCCATTCCAACAGACTAGATTCCGTTTCTACCCTTCCTCTCCCACTCCCTTCAACAGACTAGATACCGTTTCTACCCTTCCTCTCCCACTCCCTTCAACAGACTAGATACCGTTTCTACCCTTCCTCTCCCAAACCCTTCAACAGACTAGATACCGTTTCTACCCTTCCTCTCCCACTCCCTTCAACAGACTAGATACCGTTTCTACCCTTCCTCTTCCACTCCCTTCAACAGACTAGATACCGTTTCTAACCTTCCTCTCCCACTCCCTTTCAACAGACTAGATACCGTTTCTACCCTTCCTCTCCCACTCCCTTCAACAGACTAGATACCGTTTCTACCCTTCCTCTCCCACTCCATTTCAACAGACTAGATACCGTTTCTACCCTTCCTCTCCCACTCCCTTCAACAGACTAGATACCGTTTCTACCCTTCCTCTCCCACTCCCTTCAACAGACTAGATACCGCTTTCTACCCTTCCTCTCCCACTCCATTTCAACAGACTAGATACCGTTTCTACCCTTCCTCTCCCACTCCTTCAACAGACTAGATACCGTTTCTACCCTTCCTCTCCCAGTCCCTTCAACAGACTAGATACCGTTTCTACCCTTCCTCTCCCACTCCATTTCAACAGACTAGATACCTATTCTACCCTTCCTCTCCCACTCCATTTCAACAGACTAGATACCGTTTCTACCCTTCCTCTCCCACTCCCTTCAACAGACTAGATACCGTTTCTACCCTTCCTCTCCCACTCCCTTCAACAGACTAGATACCGTTTCTACCCTTCCTCTCCCACTCCATTTCAACAGACTAGATACCGTTTCTACCCTTCCTCTCCCACTCCCTTCAACAGACTAGATACCGTTTCTACCCTTCCTCTCCCACTCCATTTCAACAGACTAGATACCGTTTCTACCCTTCCTCTCCCACTCCCTTCAACAGACTAGATACCGTTTCTACCCTTCCTCTCCCACTCCCATTTCAACAGACTAGATACCGTTTCTACCCTTCCTCTCCCACTCCATTTCAACAGACTAGATACCGTTTCTACCCTTCCTCTCACTCCATTTCAACAGACTAGATACCGTTTCTACCCTTCCTCTCCCACTCCATTTCAACAGACTAGATACCGTTTCTACCCTTCCTCTCCCACTCCCTTCAACAGACTAGATACCGTTTCTACCCTTCCTCTCCCACTCCATTTCAACAGACTAGATACCGCTTTCTACCCTTCCTCTCCCACTCCCTTCAACAGACTAGATACCGTTTCTACCCTTCCTCTCCACTCCATTTCAACAGACTAGATACCGCTTTCTACCCTTCCTCTCCCACTCCCTTCAACAGACTAGATACCGTTTCTACCCTTCCTCTCCCACTCCATTCCAACAGACTAGATACCGTTTCTACCCTTCCTCTCCCACTCCATTTCAACAGACTAGATACCGTTTCTACCCTTCCTCTCCCACTCCCTTCAACAGACTAGATACCGTTTCTACCCTTCCTCTCCCACTCCATTCCAACAGACTAGATACCGTTTCTACCCTTCCTCTCCCACTCCCTTCAACAGACTAGATACCGTTTCTACCCTTCCTCTCCCACTCCATTCAACAGACTAGATACCGTTTCTACCCTTCCTCTCCCACTCCCTTCAACAGACTAGATACCGTTTCTACCCTTCCTCTCCACTCCCATTCCAACAGACTAGATACCGTTTCTACCCTTCCTCTCCCCACTCCTTCAACAGACTAGATACCGTTTCTACCCTTCCTCTCCCACTCCCTTCAACAGACTAGATACCGTTTCTACCCTTCCTCTCCCACTCCATTCCAACAGACTAGATACCGTTTCTACCCTTCCTCTCCCACTCCATTTCAACAGACTAGATACCGTTTCTACCCTTCCTCTCCCACTCCATTCCAACAGACTAGATACCGTTTCTACCCTTCCTCTCCCACTCCCTTCAACAGACTAGATACCGTTTCTACCCTTCCTCTCTCCCATTCCAACAGACTAGATACGTTTCTACCCTTCCTCTCCCACTCCCTTCAACAGACTAGATACCGTTTCTACCCTTCCTCTCCCACTCCCTTCAACAGACTAGATACCGTTTCTACCCTTCTCTCTCACTCCCATTCCAACAGACTAGATACCGTTTCTACCCTTCCTCTCCTACTCCTTCAACAGACTAGATACGTTTCTACCCTTCCTCCACTCCTCCATTCAACAGACTAGATACCGTTTCTACCCTTCCTCTCCCACTCCCTTCAACAGACTAGATACCGCTTTCTACCCTTCCTCTCCCACTCCATTCAACAGACTAGATACCGTTTCTACCCTTCCTCTCCCACTCCCTTCAACAGACTAGATACCGTTTCTACCCTTCCTCTCCCACTTTCAACAGACTAGATACCGTTTCTACCCTTCCTCTCCACTCCCTTCAACAGACTAGATACCGCTTTCTACCCTTCCTCTCCCACTCCTTCAACAGACTAGATACCGTTTCTACCCTTCCTCTCCCACTCCATTCCAACAGACTAGATACCGTTTCTACCCTTCCTCTCCCACTCCCTTCAACAGACTAGATACCGTTTCTACCCTTCCTCTCCCACTCCCTTCAACAGACTAGATACCGTTTCTACCCTTCCTCTCCCACTCCCTTCAACAGACTAGATACCGTTTCTACCCTTCCTCTCCCTCCATTTCAACAGACTAGATACCGTTTCTACCCTTCCTCTCCCACTCCCTTCAACAGACTAGATACCGTTTCTACCCTTCCTCTCCCACTCCCTTCAACAGACTAGATACCGTTTCTACCCTTCCTCTCCCACTCCTTTCAACAGACTAGATACCGTTTCTACCAGACTTTTCTACCCTTCCTCACTCCTTTCAACAGACTAGATACCGTTTCTACCCTTCCTCTCCCACTCCTTTCAACAGACTAGATACCGTTTCTACCCTTCCTCTCCCACTCCATTCCAACAGACTAGATACCGTTTCTACCCTTCCTCTCCCACTCCCTTCAACAGACTAGATACCGTTTCTACCCTTCCTCTCCCACTCCTTTCAACAGACTAGATACCGTTTCTACCCTTCCTCTCCCACTCCTTCAACAGACTAGAATACCGTTTCTACCCCTTCTCTCCCACTCCATTTCAACAGACTAGATACCGTTTCTACCCTTCTCTCTCCATTTCAACAGACTAGATACCGTTCTACCCTTCCTCTCACTCCATTTCAACAGACTAGATACCGTTTCTACCCTTCCTCTCCCACTCCATTTCAACAGACTAGATACCATTTCTACCCTTCCTCTCCACTCCTTTCAACAGACTAGATACCGTTTCTACCCTTCCTCTCCACTCCCTTCAACAGACTAGATACCGTTTCTACCCTTCCTCTCCCACTCCTTCAACAGACTAGATACCGTTTCTACCTTCCTCTCCCTCCCTTCAACAGACTAGATACCGTTTCTACCCTTCCTCTCTCCCACTCCTTCAACAGACTAGATACCCATTTAAAGACTACCATTTCTCTTCCTCTCCCATTTGTAGACTAACAGGCTAGACTTTAGACACTCTCTGTCTATCTACTTTCAGCCTTAAAGAGGTTTGACCTTTCTCTGTTCCCATCCCCTGCTATTCGTAAAGAGGCTAGACAGTAGACAGTAAACCCTGTCTGTGTCTATACCCTCCCAGCTTTAAAGTGGCTAGTAGGCCCTGTCTGTAAGCACTATCCATAAAGACTACCCCCTCTCACTACTCCCAGCCCTAAAGACTCAAGTGAATCCTCTCTCTACCCCTCTTTCCATAAAGACTCTAGTAACCCCTCTCTCTACCCCTCTATCCATATAGACTCTTGTAACCCCTCTCTCCACCCTCTATCCATAAAGACTCTAGTAACCCCTCTCTCCACCCCTCTATCCATAAAGACTCTAGAGCCCCCTCTCTCCACTTCTCTATCCATAAAGACTCTAGAGCCCCCTCTCTCCACCTCTCTATCCATAAAGACTCTAGTACCCCCTCTCTCCATCCCTTTATCCATAAAGACTCTAGTACCCCCTCTCTCCATCCCTCTATCCATAAAGACTCTAGTACCCCCTCTCTCCACCCTCTATCCATAAAGACTCTAGTACCCCCTCTCTCCATCCCTCTATCCATAAAAACTCTAGTAACCCCTCTCTCCACCCTCTATCCATAAAGACTCTAGTATCCCCTCTCTCCACCCCTCTATCCATAAAGACTCTAGTACCCCCTCTCTCCATCCCTTTATCCATAAAGACTCTAGTACCCCCTCTCTCCATCCCTCTATCCATAAAGTCTCTAGTACCCCCTCTCTCCATCCCTCTATCCATAAAGACTCTAGTATCCCCTCTCTCCATCCCTCTATCCATAAAGACTCTAGTGCCCTCTCTCCACCCTCTATCCATAAAGACTCTAGTAACCCTCTCTCCACCCTCTATCCATAAAGTCTCTAGTAACCCTCTCTCCACCCCTCTATCCATAAAGACTCTAGTACCCCCTCTCTCCATCCCCTCTATCCATAAAGACTATAGTACCCCCTCTCTCCATCCCTCTATCCATAAAGACTCTAGTACCCCCTCTCTCCATCCCTCTATCCATAAAGACTCTAGTATCCCCTCTCTCCACCCCTCTATCCATAGACTCTAGTGACCCCTCTCTCCACCCCTCTATCCATAAAGACTCTAGTAACCCCTCTCTCCATCCCTCTATCCATAAATACTCTAGTAACCCCTCTCTCCATCCCTCTATCCATAAAGACTCTAGTAACCCCTCTATCCATAAAGACTCTAGTAACCCCTCTCTCCACCCCTCTATCCATAAATACTCTAGTAACCCCTCTCTCCATCCCTCTATCCATAAAGACTCTAGTACCCCCTCTCTCCACCCCTCAATCCATAAATACTCTAGTACCCCCTCTCTCCATCCCTCTATCCATAAAGACTCTAGTACCCCCTCTCTCCATCCCTCTATCCATAAAGACTCTAGTATCCCCTCTCTCCACCCCTCTATCCATAAAGACTCTAGTAACCCCTCTCTCCACCCCTCTATCCATAAAGAGTCTAGCATCCCCTCTCTCCACCCCTCTATCCATAAAGTCTCTAGTAACCCCTCTCTCCACCCCTCTATCCATAAAGACTCTAGTACCCCCTCTCTCCATCCCTCTATCCATAAAGACTCTAGTATCCCCTCTCTCCACCCTCTATCCATAAAGACTCTAGTACCCCCTCTCTCCATCCCTCTATCCATAAAGACTCTAGTAACCCCTCTCTCCACCCCTCTATCCATAAAGACTCTAGTAACCCCTCTCTCCACCCCTCTATCCATAAAGACTCTAGTAACCCCTCTCTCCATCCCTCTATCCATAAATACTCTAGTACCCCCTCTCTCCACCCCTCTATCCATAAAGACTCTAGAACCCCCTCTCTCCATCCCTCTATCCATAAAGACTCTAGTAACCCCTCTCTCCACCCCTCTATCCATAAAGACTCTAGTAACCCTCTATCCATAAAGACTCTAGTAACCCTCTCTCCACCCCTCTATCTATAAAGAGTATAGCCTCTCTCTTTGGAGCAAAGGGTCTATTTCCAGAGGGTTGATGTTGTAGTGTAGTGTAGTGTACTGCAGTGGCCTCATGAATGTTTCAGCCAGTCTGCTGCTGTGGTCCTCTTCATGGTGAGCCATCTGTTGCTTTAAGTTAATTACAGCCTACAGACTGCTGCTTCCCTCAGAGCATGGACGCTTTCTTTCTTACAGTACTATCTCCGTCTCTCTCCCACTGGCATCTCTTTGATTCTGTCTTGCTATAACTCTCTTCCTCTCTCTCTCTCTCTCTCTCTCTCTCTCTCTCTCTCCCCCTCTTTCCCTCTCTCTTCTCCCCACAGTAACACATCTGCAGAGCTCAGAGCTTTACGTTTTTCTCCCTAGAACGTCTTTCCTTAAATACAGAGGCAGTAGTCTTTGTAGTCGGCTCTGAGGAAATGTGGCTAGCCCGCATCATTCCCCCAAACAGTCCTTTGGTTCAGACATGGACATGAAAATGCATGTTTTATGAATGAGCACAGGGCTCGTGAACTTACAGCGAAGGGCTGCACACACACACACACACACACACACACACACACACACACACACACACACACACACACACACACACACATAGGCACTCAGCCGCACACACACACTGATCTGAGTCAAACAGATGGGTTGCGTTAAATTATGTATAGACAGGAGGGTTTATTTAAAATGTACTGTAATGTGCTTAAATCTGTGCATTGAGCTATTTTGATGTATGAGCGTGTGCCTGGCTTCATGTGCATAGCTCTAGTGTTGTCTTTTCTTTCTTCTCTTTCAATAAATGCTTTTCGGGGAAGTTTTTAAAAACGTTTTAGCCATGCAAACATGGCATGACAAATAGGAAAGACAATGGGTACAGTATTGAATGGAATTCAATCAATTGTATTGATACCCATCAATTCCAATGTCTGTGATGAAGGTGCTGTAGTCTGGTTCCTGTTTGAGAGACCATGATGGTTGGTATGTTATTCCTCAGGTGATTCCTAAGGACTACAAGACCATGACTGCTCTGGCCAAGGCCATCTCCAAGAACGTGCTGTTTGCTCACCTCGACGACAACGAAAGGAGGTAAGACCTCCAAATCATAATCTAACTGACCCAAGATCAGTGTCTAGGGACGACTTCATCCTAGTAAAACCAGCAGTGACTGAGTGACTAAGTGAGAGAGCGACATTGTGTGTGTGAGCTAATCATAAAGATGCCTCTTGTTGTTGTTGTTTGCCCGGGTGGCCACAGTGGGCCAGTGTTGTCTGCAGTGCTGCTGGGTTGAAACAGGTCAAAAGTTGTGAGACCAGCCAGGCGAGAAGAGGGGCAGGCAGACACTGGGCAGAGGGGCGAGGGGTACGGAGAGAGAGGGGGCATGCCGGAGGGAAAATTGACTGCCTGGTGCCGCCCTGTCCTGTGTGTGTGTACACTGTTGTTGTCGATCGTCATGGCAACCCCCCCCAGAAAAGGCAGGCATTGTGGATGTCAGACAGTAATCTAAAGTATGGTGAGATATTATTGGGGTGGGGGTGGGAATTGTGTTACTCGGAACGACACGATTCACCACGGCTCTGAGAGAGGCTCTGAGAGAGGCTCTGATTTGACAAACACAAAACAGCAGCAACAAATCAAATCAAACTTTATTTGTCACATGCACCGAATACAACAAGTGTAGACCTTACCGTGAAATGCTTACTTACAAGCCCTTAACCAACAGTGCAGTTCAAGAAGAGTTAAGAAAATATTTACCAAATTAACTAAAGTAAAAAATAATAAAAAGTAACACAATAAAATGATAATAATGAGGCTATATACAGGGGCTACCGATACAGAGTCAATGTGCGGGAGAACAGGTTAGTCTAGGTAGGTAGGGTGAAGTTACTATGAAGTGACTATTCCTAGATAATAAACAGTGAGTAGCAGCAGTGTACAAAACAAATGGAGGGAGGGGGTGTCAATGTAAAAATTCCAGATAGTCATTTGATTACCTGTTCAGGAGCCTTATGGCTAGGGGGTAAAAACTGTTGAGAAGCCTTTTTGTCCTAGACTTGGCACTCCGATACCGCTTGCCATGCGGTAGTAGAGAGAACAGTCTATGACTGGGGTGGCTGGGGTCTTTGACAATTTTTAGGGCCTTCCTCTGACACCGCCTGGTGTAAAGGTCCTGGATGGCAGGCAGCTTAGCCCCAGTGATGTACTGGGCCGTACGCACTACCCTCTGTAGTGCCTTGCGGTCAGAGGCAGAGCAATTGCCGTACCAGGCAGTGATGCAACCAGTCAGGATGCTCTCGATGTTGCAGCTGTAGAACTTTTTTAGGATCTGAGGACCCATGCCAAATCTTTTCAGTCTCCTGAGGTGGAATAGGTTTTGTCGTGCCCTCTTCACGACTGTTTTGGTATGTTTGGACCATTCTAGCTTGTTGGTGATGTGGACACCAAGGAACTTGAAGCTCTCAACCTGCTCCACTACAGCCCCGTCGATGAGAATGGGGGCGTGCTCGGCCCTCCTTTTCCTGTAGTCCACAATCATCTTGGTCCATCCCCTTCACCCTATCTCTTCTCTCTTTCCTTCTCCTGTCACACCCTGATCTGTTTCACCTGTCCTCGTTATTGTCTCCACCCCCTTCAGGTGTCGCTTATTTTCCCCAGTGTATTTATCCGTGTGTTTCCTGTCTCTCTGTGCCAGTTCGTCTTGGATGTTTCCAAGTCAACCAGCCGTTTTCCCCGTTCTCCTGCTTTTTGCCTTCTCCTTTTTCTAGTCCTCCCAGTTTTGACCCTTGCCTGTTTCTGGACTTTGTACCTGCCTGCCTGACCAATCTGCCTGCCTTGACCACGAGCCTGTCTGCCACTCTGTACCTCCTGGACTCTGATCTGGTTTTGCCTGTCCACGACCATGCTCTTGCCTCCCCATTTGGATTAATAAACATTGTAAGACTCCAACCGTCTGCTTCCTGTGTCTGCATCTGGGTCTCGCCTTGTCAACAAAACAAAGGAGATGATCGTGGACTTCAGGAAACAGGAGAGGGAGCACCCCCCTATCCACATCGAGGGGACAGTAGTGGAGAAGGTGGAAAGTTTTAAGTTCCTCGGCGTACATATCACGGACAAACTGAAATGGTCCACCCACACAGACAGCGTGGTGAAGAAGGCGCAACAGCGCCTCTTCAATCTCAGGAGGCTGAAGAAATTCGGCTTGTCACCAAAATCACTCACAAACTTCTACAGATGCACAATCGAGAGCATCCTGTCGGGCTGTATCACCGCCTGGTACGGCAACTGCTCCGCCCACAACCGTAAGGCTCTCCAGAGGGTAGTGAGGACTGCACAGCGCATCACCGGGGGTAAACTACCTGCCCTTCAGGACACCTACACCACCCGATGTCACAGGAAGGCCAAAAAGATAATCAAGGACAACAACCACCCGAGCCACTGCCTGTTCACCCCGCTATCATCCAGAAGGCGAGGTCAGTACAGGTGCATCAAAGCTGGGACCGAGAGACTGAAAAACAGCTTCTACCTCAAGGCCATCAGACTGTTAAACAGCCATCACTAACATTGAGTGGCTGCTGCCAACATACTGACTTAAATCTCTAGCCACTTTAAACATAGGAATTGGATGTAAAAATGTATCACTAGCCACTTTAAACAATTTTGTATATAATGTTTACGTTTCCGACATACTCATATCAAATGTTTACACTGTACTCTAAACCATCTACTGAATCTTGCCTATGCCGTTCGGCCATCGACCCAAATCTCTAGTCACTTTAATAATTATAATTGGATGAAATAATGTATCACTAGCCACTTTAAACAATGCCATTTATATAATGTTTACATATCCTACATTACTCATCTCATACATATGTGTATATACTGTACTCCATACCATCTACTGCATCTTGCCTACATGTACATACTCGTATTCATTCCTTTACTCTTGTGTGTATAAGGTAGTTGTTGTGAATTTGTTAGATTACTTGTTAGATACTACTGCATGGTCGGAACTAGAAGCACAAGCATTTCGCTACACTCGCATTAACATCTGCTAACCATGTGTATGTGACAAATAAAATTTGATTTGATTTGTGCCTTGATATCTCCACCTCTTTCTCTATCCCTCTACCCATCTTTCCCCTTCACCCATTTCTCCTTTCTTCCCCATCCCACCCCTACCATTCTCTCTCTTCCCTCTCTATTGCTCCACCCCTCCCTCCCTCCCTTCCTTCCTTCCTTCCTTCCTTCCTTCCTTCCTTCCTTCCTTCCTTCCTTCCTTCCTTCCTTCCTTCCTTCCTTCCTAATCTCCAGGCCAGTACTGTGGGAAACATCTCAGGTGGCTCCCTCCCTCCCTCCCTCCCTTCCACTCTCCCTCCTTGCTCTGGACTGCAGCCTGAATACTGTTTCATTGCCGGGGAGAATCCATTAGCTCTGTATCCCAGGCTGCATCCACGGAACAGCAGGGAAAACCTGGCCAGCTTTTCCTATATGCCTTCTAAACCTCTCTCTTCATCCCTCCATTCTAGCCTCCCGACGGTGCCAGGGAGAAAACCCAAAACACAAGTTTTTCCATTCTTTCGTCAGCTGGTAATTTACTGCGCTCCCTGCCCCACTTCTTGGTACATGGCTTCAGTCTGATTGCACGTCAGTGTTGTTGCAACCTGCCAACAGTTTGCCCAGCAGTGGCAGGCAGAGAAGAAACATGTGATATCATAGAATCACACAGGCAGAAGTACACTGTAGTCGAGACCTTGATTCAAGTAGTACTTGTTTCCTTGAAAATAATCTGAGCGTTTGATTATGTCTTCCTGGAGTGACAGATGAGAGAAGTTTGCACTTTTGGGTCTACACCATTAGTTCAATTGCGCCAGGCAAGCTCAGAAAAGCGCAGCTAAAGTATTTGAAATAAAGCAAATACTATTTGAACCCAGGTCTGGTGTAGTCACTTAAATCTAGTGCTTGGGTGGCTGATACGGAGGCTTAGGGTTACATTAGGGAAAAATGTGGCACCGTACCATAAACTTGCCTTGTTTTAATGTATACAAGACCTTTTGGCATGACCAGACCGTACATGACCACACAGCCCCAGAGTAGACCGTATATGATTCTGAATTTATATGACTGGCTGTCATGTTCATGTAGCGGCTACAGAGACTGTCTGTCTGTCAGCTGTAGACAGACAGACAGACAGAAATGCTGATTTGTTCTAAGATGAGTGATGGGGCATAGCGATGATGACAGGTCCAGATCAGCCGGACGTTGTGACTTGGTGTTAGCCTAGCTAGCCTATTGCTGACAGGGCCGTGTTCGATCCAATTCCCTCTGAATGCAGCTGATGCAGTCATTTGCATGATTGTGCATTACGGTAGCGTTGTTGACATGCCGACAAACTGGCACGTAGTGTCGTCAATTTGTTCCTCTTGAAACTTGTCACACCACATGTAAGAAACCCTTGGTGTTTTAGCTGTGAACAGACAGGCAGACAGACAGACAGAACAGCATGGTGTCTGATTTGCTCATGTCTGAGTGATGGGGTGTAACGATGATGACAGGTCAAGATTATGTGTGATCAGCCAGACGGCGGAAGCTGTGACTTGGCGTAAGTTTAGCACTGACAGGGCCGTGCTGGGTCCAACTCCCTCAGCCTTCAGCTGATGCGCTCAGTCACATTGAAGTTCCATTACCGTAGTTTTGTGGTTGACACGCACACGTGACAAACTGCCACAATTTGTTCCTCTTGAATCCAGTCATACCACTTATACGAAACACTGTTGTTCAAAACCAATAGGCCTATAGTACAATTTGTATACGGTTTGTAAATGAGCCAGAGATGTCTGGGGCTGACGTAGATGGGCAGATGGTCTGTGAGGGTTTGTGATGGTCTGTGCTGGCGCGCCCTCTCTGGAGTGTCTTGCAGATGGTCTGTCCATGTCTGGTGTTGGTGAGCTGAGAGGCTGTTGTCAATGACAGACGGGCAATGATTGGCTAGAGTTGTTGGTTCCACGATTGTTGCTATGGCAAGGCTGTTCCAACATCTCAGACACCCTGGACACACTCCAATTTGCATAAAGCCCCAACAGATCCACAGATGACTCAACCTCACTCCACACTGCCCTCACCCACATAGACAAATCGAATACCTACAGTGAGGGAAAAAAACGTATTTGATCCCCTGCTGATTTTGTACGTTTGCCCACTGACAAAGAAATGATCAGTCTATAATTTTAATGGTAGGTTTATTTGAACAGTGAGAGACAGAATAACAACAAAAAAATCCAGAAAAACGCATGTGAAAAATGTTGCATTTTAATGAGGGAAATAAGTATTTGACCCCCTCTCAATCAGAAAGATTTCTGGCTCCCAGGTGTCTTTTATACAGGTAACGAGCTGAGATTAGGAGCACACTCTTAAAGGGAGTGCTCCTAATCTCCGCTTGTTACCTGTATAAAAAAGACACCTGTCCACAGAAGCAATCAATCAATCAGATTCCAAACTCTCCACCATGGCCAAGACCAAAGAGCTCTCCAAGGATGTCAGGGACAAGATTGTAGACCTATATAAGGCTGGAATGGGCTACAAGACCATCGCCAAGCAGCTTGGTGAGAAGGTGACAACAGTTGGTGCGATTATTCGCAAATGGAAGAAACACAAAATAACTGTCAATCTCCCTCGGCCTGGGGCTCCATGCAAGATCTCACCTTGTGGAGTTGCAATGATCATGAGAACGGTGAGGAATCAGCCCAGAACTACACGGGAGGATCTTGTCAATGATCTCAAGGCAGCTGGGACCATAGTCACCAAGAAAACAATTGGTAACACACTACGCCGTGAAGGACTGAAATCCTGCAGCGCCCGCAAGGTCCCCCTGTTCAAGAAAGCACATATACATGCCTGTCTGAAGTTTTCCAATGAACATCTGAATGATTCAGAGGACAACTGGGTGAAAGTGTTGTGGTCAGATGAGACCAAAATGGAGCTCTTTGGCATCAACTCAATTCGCCGTGTTTGGAGGAGGAGGAATGCTGCCTATGACCCCAATAACACCATCCCCCCCGTCAAACATGGAGGTGGAAACATTATGCTTTGGGGGTGTTTTTCTGCTAAGGGGACAGGACAACTTCACCGCATCAAAGGGACGATGGACGGGGCCATGTACCGTCAAATCTTGGGTGAGAACCTCCTTCCCTCAGCCAGGGCATTGAAAATGGGTCGTGGATGGGTATTCCAGCATGACAATGACCCAAAACACACGGCCAAGGCAACAAAGGAGTGGCTCAAGAAGAAGCACATTAAGGTCCTGGAGTGGCATAGCCAGTCTCCAGACCTTAATCCCATAGAAAATCTGTGGAGGGAGCTGAAGGTTCGAGTTGCCAAACGTCAGCCTCGAAACCTTAATGACTTGGAGAAGATTTGCAAAGAGGAGTGGGACAAAATCCCTCCTGAGATGTGTGCAAACCTGGTGGCCAACTACAAGAAACGTCTGACCTCTGTGATTGCCAACAAGGGTTTTGCCACCAAGTACTAAGTAATGTTTTGCAGAGGGGTCAAATACTTATTTCCCTCATTAAAATGCAAATCAATTTATAACATTTTTCACATGCGTTTTTCTGGATTTTTTTGTTGTTATTCTGCCTCTCACTGTTCAAATAAACCTACCATTAAAATTATAGACTGATCATTTCTTTGTCAGTGGGCAAACGTACAAAATCAGCAGGGGATCAAATACTTTTTTTCCCTCACTGTATGTAGGAATGCTGTTCATTGACTACAGCTTCGCATTCAACACCATAGTGCCCTCCAAACTCATCACTAAGCTCAGGGCCCTGGGACTAAACACCTCCCTCTGCAACTGGATCTTGGACTTCCTGACGGGCCGCCCCCAGCTGGTGAGGGTAGGCAACAACACACCCGCCACACTGACCATCAAGACAGGGGCCCCTCAGGGGTGCATGCTTAGTCCACTCCTGTACTCCCTGTACTCGACTGCGTGGGTGAACACCATCATCAAGTTTCCTTACGATGTGACGGTGGTAGCACGGATCTCCGACAACGAAGTGGTCAGAGGGAGACATGGCAGTGTGCTGACAGGACAACAACCTCTCCCTCAACGTCAGCAAGACAAAGGAGCTGATCGTGGACTACAAGAAACAGAGGGGTTAACACACCCCCATCCACATTGATGAGGCTGTAGTGGAGTGAGTCAAGAGCTTCAAATTCCTCGGTGTCCACATCACTAAGGAATTAACAAGTCCACACACACCCTACACAGATGTGAAGAGAGCACGACAGATCCTTTTCCCCCCCTCAGGAGGCTGAAGAGATTCAGCATGGGCCTTCAGATTCTCAAAAGGTTGTGCAGCTGCACCTTTGAGAGCATCTTAACTGGCTTTATCACCGCTGAGTACTGCAGCTGCAAGGCTGTTCATTCAACTTAAATCTTTTAAATCCAGTCCCTCCGCCGTCACTTCTGGTGTGCCCCAGGGCTCTGTCCTGGGGCCCCTACTTTTCATCATTTATCTCCTGCCCCTGGGCAATATCTTCCGCAAATTCAATATTCAATTCCACTGTTATGCTGATGACACCCAGCTCTACCTTTCGACCAAACCCTCGTCCACTCTCCCGCCCACCTCCCTTACTGACTGCATCTCAGAAATAAAAACCTGGTTTTCCCAAAACTTCCTCAAATTAAACAGTAATAAAACTGAGGTTCTCCTTATTGGCACTAAATCTACTTTATCCAAAACCGACAGTTTTTCTCTTAATATTGATAACTCCTCCGTTTCACCCTCCCCACAGGTTAAGAGTCTGGGTGTCATCCTTGACAGCACATTATCTTTTCAATCGCACATTAATAACATTACACGGTCTGCCTATTTCCATCTACGAAACATCAATCGACTCCGTCCCTCCCTTACCCCCCATACTGCCGCCGTCCTTGTCCACAGTCTCGTCACTTCCCGTTTGGATTACTGCAACTCCCTCCTTTTTGGCCTCATAAATCCCTCCATAAACTTCAAATGGTCCAGAATTCAGCTGCCCGCATCATTACTCGAACCCCCCTCCATTCATCACATCACTCCTGTTCTCCAACAGCTTCACTGGCTCCCGGTCCAGTTCCGTATCCAATTCAAAGTCCTTCTGTTAACATTCAAGTCCATCCATAAACTCGCCCCCATATTTGTCTAATCTCCTCCAGGGTCCAACTTCCACCCGCTCCCTTAGATCTTCTTCCTCCATACACCTGTCTGTCCCCCCCGCCCGTCTCACCACTATGGGGAGCAGAGCATTCAGCCGCTCTGCTCCCCGTCTCTGGAACTCATTACCATCCCAACTCAGAAACATCGATTCATTTTCCCATTTCAAATCACAACTTAAAACACACCTGTTTAAAATTGCCTATCTCACTTGACGTCAACTGCTCTGCTTCTTTTGTTGTTTTTAATGCTGTTCTATGCTTTTAAATGTCTTATGTTTCCCTGTACGGTGTCCTTGAGTGTCAAGAAAGGCGCCTTAAATAAAATGTATTATTATTATTATTATAAGGCGCTACAGAGGATAGTGGGTGCGGCCCAGTACCTCACTGGGGCTGAGCTCCCTGCCATCCAGGACCTCTATACCAGGCGGTGCCAGAGGAAGGCCGTAAAAATGTTAAAAGACTCCAGCCACCCAAGTGGAAAGTGTTTACCAGTGCACCAAGTGTGGAACCACATGACAGTGAACATCTTCTACCCCCAAGCCATTAGACTGCTTAACAAGACTGCTAAATAGCTACTCAAATGGCTACCCGGACTACCTGCATTGGCCCTTTTCTGCACTAACTCTCTTGCACTGACTCTATGCACACACACACTGGACTCTACCCACATACTCACACATACTTACACTGACACCCCAACACACACACACACACACACACACACATACTATACGCCCACACACACATTGACTCGGTACTGGTACTCCCTGTATTTTGCCATGTTATTACCTCGTACCCCTGCACATTGACTCGGTACTGGTACTCCCTGTATATAGCCATGTTATTACCTCGTACCCCTGCACACCTCGTACCCCTGTATTTAGCCATATTATTACCTCGTACCCCTGCACATTGACTCGGTACTGGTACTTCCTGTATATAGCCATGTTATTACCTCGTACCCCTGCACATTGACTCAGTACTGGTACTTCCTGTATATAGCCATGTTATTACCTCGTACCCCTGCACATTGACTCAGTACTGGTACTTCCTGTATATAGCCATCTTATTACCTCGTACCCCTGCACATTGACTCAGTACTGGTACTTCCTGTATATAGCCATGTTATTACCTCGTATCCCTGCACATTGACTCGGCACTGGTACTCCCTGTATATAACCATGTTATTACCTCGTACCCCTGCACATTGACTCGGCACTGGTACTCCCTGTATATAACCATGTTATTACCTCGTACCCCTGCACATTGACTCGGCACTGGTACTCCCTGTATATAGCCATGTTATTTTTACTTCTTATTGTTATTTGTTTTTCATGTGTATTTTTTCCTCGTGTCACTATTTCAATTTAGTTGAGTTTTTGTTGTTATCTTTAACTCTGCATTGTTGGAAAAGGACCTATAAGTAAGAATTTCACTGTTAGTCTACACCTGTTGTTTACCAAGCATGTGACAAATAACATTGTATTTGATTTTATTGCTGGGCTTTGCAGAAAGGTTTCTGCACTCAATGTTTTTAACACGGGTAAGCTGGCCTGACTGGCTAGATTTGGTTGTCTTTCAAGCTGCTATGGGCTGATGTCTCAGGCATGCAAGGCTGCTATTGGCTGATCTCTCAGGCATGCAAGGCTACTATTGGCTGGTGGTTTCTGGCTTCTGGTCTGCCACAAGCTGGTGTTGCTTGGCTGTTGGCTGTTATTGGCAGGCCTTGTCGAACAGTAATCTGTCATTGGCTGGTATTTCTGATTTGGACTGAGCCTGGTGTGTTCTATGAGTCAGTTCCTTCCCTGGCAGCGGTAGCCGTGTGAAGAACAAGATGAAGGAAACATCCCATATCATTAGTCACTCAGCAGTTATGTGAGCTGAACGGCCAGCGATCTGTTTCTCCTATTATCACCTTATTATGTTATCACCCACTCATCCAACAAAGGCTTCCAAAAAGGTTCTTCAGCTGTCCCCATAGGAGAACCCATTTTGGTTCCATGTAGAACCCTTTGTGTAAATCATCAACCACCAACCATTATCATCCCTTTTAATCATCAACCACCAACCATATCATCCCTTTTAATCATCAACCACCAACCATTATCATCCCTTTTAATCATCAACCACCAACCATATCATCCCTTTTAATCATCAACCACAAACCATTATCATCCCTTTTAATCATCAACCACCAACCATTATCATCCCTTTTAATCATCAACCACCAACCATTATCATCCCTTTTAATCATCAACCACCAACCATTATCATCCCTTTTAATCATCAACCACCAACCATATCATCCCTTTTAATCATCAACCACCAACCATTATCATCCCTTTTAATCATCAACCACCAACCATTATCATCCCTTTTAATCATCAACCACCAACCATATCATCCCTTTTAATCATCAACCACAAACCATTATCATCCCTTTTAATCATCAGCCACCAACCATTATCATCCCTTTTAATCATCAACCACAAACCATATCATCCCTTTTAATCATCAACCACAAACCATATCATCCCTTTTAATCATCAACCACCAACCATATCATCCCTTTTAATCATCAACCACAAACCATTATCATCCCTTTTAATCATCAGCCACCAAACATTATCCTCCCTTTTAATCATCAACCACCAACCATTATCATCCCTTTTAATCATCAACCACCAACCATATCATCCCCTTTAATCATCAACCACCAACCATTATCATCCCTTTTAATCATCAACCACCATCCATTATCATCCCTTTTAATCATCAACCACCAACCATATCATCCCTTTTAATCATCAACCACCAACCATTATCATCCCTTTTAATCATCAACCACAAACCATATCATCCCTTTTAATCATCAACCACAAACCATTATCATCCCTTTTAATCATCAACCACAAACCATATCATCCCTTTTAATCATCAACCACAAACCATATCATCCCTTTTAATCGTCAACCACAAACCATATCATCCCTTTTAATCAGGGGAGGACACAATGAGTGGTACTTTGTGTTCTGACTGCAGCAGCTCTCCACTGCTGTGAGGTGAGGTGGTGGGGGAGAGAGGGGAGGGGAGGGAGGGAGAGGAGAGGAGGGGGAGGCAAAGCCAGCCATTGTCCCAGCCTCAGACCCAGATGCCCTCTCTGAACCCTCCTGCTGCTGTGCCACCTGATGCCCAGGTGGGGCCATGCCCTCAGTGCCCTGGGCGACGTGGCACACTGGCACCTGCTGTTCCCCCCTGTTCTGCCAGCACCCGGTGTCCCTGACTCATCCCTATGCCCCCCTATGACCTCCCTCTTCACCACTCATGCCATTCCCTGAAAGCATGCCCTCAGTCACCTGCCTGCTGATGCCAGGCAAGACTCTCTCTCTCAGATTCTGAGGCTTTTCTCTGTTCTAGTTCTCCATAAGGACATAACTTGACAGGTTCTCTCTTCTAGTACTCCTTAAGGACATGACAGGTTCTCTGTTCTAGTTCTCCTTAAGGACATGACATGACAGGTTCTCTGTTCTAGTTCTCCTTAAGGACATGACATGACAGGTTCTCTGTTCTAGATCTCCTTAAGGACATGACATGACAGGTTCTCTGTTCTAGTTCTCCTTAAGGACATGACATGACAGGTTCTCTGTTCTAGTTCTCCTTAAGGACAAGGTCACAAATCCTGCATACTGTCCTCTTCTCCTCTCTGACTTCAGTATCCTCTCTCCTCTCCTGGTCTCTGGTCCCTGGTCCCTGGTCCCTGGTCCCTGGTCCCTGGTCCCTGGTCTCTAGTCTCTAGTCTCTGGTCTGCCACAAGCTGGTGTTGCTTGGCTGTTGGCTGTTATTGGCAGGCCTTGTCGAGCAGTCCCTGGTCCCTGGTCTCTGGTCCCTGGTCTCTGGTCCCTGGTCTCTGGTCCCTGGTCCAGCTGGGAAACTAGATGAACACATTAGCCTAGCTCTGGAGACATTTCCTAAGCCAGTGGGCCACTATATAGTTTTATTATTGTGTGTGTGTGTGTGTTTGAGGGGGTCTGTCAGTCTGTGCTGCTCTCTGTGTGACCTTGGCTGAACTGTAACCTTCAGTAAAAGCCCTGCAGAAGTCATAGCGCTGCCCCATAGTTACTGTACCACGGTAAACACACCCACACACACATACCCACACCCACTCACACCCACACTCAAACTCACACGTCATCCCATCAACAGGTGTGTGTTATCAGGCAGTGCTGAGCAGAGCACTGTGGGGTGTTGTGTAATGTGTAGGAACAGAAACACCTGTGCCACTGTTATCGCTATAGACTGTAACCATTAAGTCATAGTTGAGCTTGTCTTTCTTATTGCTCTGTTTTGTTCATGTGAAAGTGAGAGCTGTTGATTAGATAGTGGTAGAAGGAGCAGGTCTAGGACCTAGCAGAGAAGGTGATATGTTACCAGGAGGGGGTGGCGGGGGGCTTGGTTATGTGGACAGGTGTACAGTATACGTGTGTGTGTCCAGGTGTATATATGGCCTTCCTATCACCCTCTATCTCAACAATACTTCCCCCTGTAATGTTGCTCTGTCCCATTAACAATGACTTTATATACGGCAGATAGAATGTTATCAGCATTACGAACAGGACTATGTGTTGGTTTCCCTGGGCTGGCTCTGATAGGCTATCTGACTGGTTGCTATGTGGTTGCTATCTGACTTCCTGCTGATGTGATAGGATGTGTGACTTGTGATTGTAGAAGGCCCGGGGCATGTGATACTGGATCTTTTCCACACACCTGGGCCGACCACTTGGCTGACCTCCCATCTGGCGGACTGTGTGCATAATAAGTTGTGTGTGTGTTCTTGCACGCGTGCAAGTGTGTTTATGGTAATGTACTGTATGGCATTAGCTGCAGCCCCATATGTTTGCGCACCCACACACCACAGGGGTACAGTTGCAGGTCTGTGAGTGTGGGAGAATGTACTTGCATCAGCTGGAATTACATGCGTCTGTCTGCAATTACACACACACATCCCATGGGTACAGTTAGGGCAGAGGCCATGGCTGCTCTGCAGGTGTGTTAGATATAAATATGAGTGGTCATGACTGTGGTGTCAAAGTTAGACTATCAGCTACAGCCCAACTAAGGCTGAGAACACTGTTCTGTTGATGTTCATGTATTAATGGCTGTGTGTTTGCGTCATCACACACTGTCAGAAATGGTCAAGGCACGCAAACAGAGAGACAACTGGAGAGAAATGGGATCAGAGAGTGGGGCGGTGTGTGTACTGGTGTGTGTGTGTGTGTCTGCTGGTATGTGTATGTGTGTACATGTGTGCGTGTACTGGTGTGCGTGTACTGGTGTGTGTGTACTGTTGTGTGTGTGTACTGGTGTGTGTACTTGTACTGGTGTGTGTATTTGTACTGGTGTGTGTGTGTGTGTGTGTGTGTGTGTGTGTGTGTGTGTGTGTGTGTGTGTGTGTGTGTGTGTGTGTGTGTGTGTGTGTGTACTGGTGTGTGTACTGGTGTGTGTGCTTGTACTGGTGTGTCTCTGTGTGTGTACTGGTGTGTGTGCTTGTACTGGTGTGTGTCTGTGCATGTACTGGTGTGCGTGTACTGGTGTGTGTGTACTGGTGTGTGTGTGTACTGGTGTGTGTGTGCGTGTACTGGTGTGTGTGTGTGTGTGTACTGGTCAATAAATCAATCAAATGTATTTATAAAACCCTTCTTACATCAGCTGATGTCACCAAGTGCTCTACAGAAACCCAGCCTAAAACCCCAAACAGCAAGCAATGCCGGTGTAGAAGCACGGTGGCTAGGAAAAACTCCCTAGAAAGGCCGGAACCTAGGAAGAAACCTAGAGATGAACCAGGCTCTGAGGGGTGTCCAGTCCTCTTCTGGCTGTGCCGGGTGGAGGTTATAACAGAACATGGCCAAGATGTTCAAATGTTCATAGATGACCAGCAGGGTCAAATAATAATAATCACAGTGGTTGTCGAGGGTGCAACAGGTCAGCACCTCAGGAGTAAATGTCAGTTGGCTTTTCATAGCCGAGCATTCAGAGCTAGAGACAGCATGTGCGATAGAGAGAGCGTGTCGAAAACAGTAGGTCTGGGACAAGGTAGCACGTCCGGTGAACAGGTCAGGGTTCCACTACTGGTGTGTGTGTGCGTGTGCAAAATTAATAGTTATTTTAGGTCACCTTCCTTCAGACAGGGATGGATGAGAGGAAAGGAGGATGCTGGGTCATTTGTCAGAGCAGCACTCAACACCCCTCTGTCCCCTGTCCTTGAGGACCCACTAGGTTGTCAATAGCATCTCTCTCTCTCACTCTGTATCTCTCTCTCTCTCACTTGCTCTCATTCGTTCTCACTCACTCTCACCCGTCTCTCCTCTCTGCCTGCAACTACAGAAGCTTAATGGTAATATCCATACCATACCACAAAGTATTCTCCTGAGGACAGCGGGGCATTAGGCCAGTACTTAACTGAATACATTATTTTAATTCAATTGCCTAAAGCTTTTTGTTTGCAAAATACTTTAAAACAGACAGAGCACACAATACAAAATACAGTACCATTCAAGAGTTTGGACACACCTACTCAGTCAAGGGTTTTTCTTTATTTGTACTATTTTCTACATTGTAGAATAATAGTGATGACATCAAAACTATGAAATAATCATGTAGTAATCATGTAGTAACCAAAAAACTGTTCAGAGTATTTTATATTCTTCAAAGTAGCCACCCTTTGCCTTGATGACAGCTTTGCACACTCTTGGCATTCTCTCAACCAGCTTCATGAGGAATGCTTTTCCAACATTCTTGAAGGAGTTCCCACATATGCTGAGCACTAGTTGGCTGCTTTTCCTTCCCTCTGCGGTCCAACTCATCCCAAACCCTCTCAGTTGGTGTTTAGGTCGGTTGATTGTGGAGGCCAGGTCATCTGATGCAGCAATTCATCACTCTCCTTCTTGGTCAAATAGCCCTTACACAGCCTGGAGGTGTTTTGGGGCATTGTCCTGTTGAAAAACATTATAGTCTCTCACTAAGCGCAAACCAGATGGGATGGCGTTTCCCTGCAGAATGCTGTGGTAGCCATGTTGGTTAAATGTGCCTTGAATTCAAAATAAATCACTGACAGTGTCACCAGCAAAGCACCATCACACCTCCTCCATGCTTCACGGTGGAAACCACACATGCAGAGATCATCCGTATACCTACTCTGCGTCTCACAAAGACACGGCGGTTGAAGCCCAAACAAGTCTCTTCTTCTTATTGGTGTCCTTTAGTAGTGGTTACTTTGCAACAATTCGACCATGAGGGCCTGATTCACACAGTCTCCTCTGAACAGTTGATGAGATGTGTCTGTAACTTGAACTCTGTAAAGCATTTATTTGGGCTGCAATTTCTGAGGCTGGTAACTCTAATGAACTTATCCTTTGCAGCAGAGGTAACTCTGGGTCTTCCATTACTGTGTCGGTCCTCTTGAGAGCCAGTTTCATCATCGTGCTTGATGGTTTTTGTGACTGCAATTGAAGAAACTTTCAAAGTTGTTGACATTTTCCGGATTGACTGACCTTCATGTCAAGAGTTCATTAGAGTTACCAGTCTCAGAAATTGCAGCCCAAATAAATGCTTTACAGAGTTCAAGTAACAGAGACATCTGGTGTGGACTGTTGTTTCTCTTTTCTTGTTTGAGCTGTTCTTGTTGTTCAGGCCTTAATATCTTCTGTATACCCCCTACCTTGTCACAACACAACTGATTGTCTCAAATGCATTAAGAAGGAAAGAAATTCCAAAAATGTACTTTTAAGTATTCTCACCTATTAATTTAAATGCATTCCTCATGAAGCTGGTTGAGAGAATGCCAAGAGTGTGCAAAGCTGTCATCAAGGCAAAGGGTGGCTACTTTGAAGAATCTGAAATATAAAATATATTTGGATTTGTTTAACACTTTTTTGGTTACTACATGATTCCATATGTGTTATTTCATAGTTTTGATGTCTTCACTATTATTCTGCAATGTAGAAAATAGTAAAAATAAAGAAAAACACTTGAATGACTATGTGTGTCCAAACTTTTGACTGGTGCTGTAGAAACAGACAGTTATAGTGCAGTTTATTTGATAGGAATTGATGTGTTTCTGCTGTACAGCAATAGGCCTCTCAGGTTTGTAAACTAGTGATGGTCAGTCAGTGGTCAGTCCTCCCGCTCATTTAATCCACCAATTAACCAGCGGAGTAATGAGTTGATGAAGTGATGGACCTAATCTCTCACCTCTGACCTCTAAACCCCCTGACCTTAGCGCTGTTGGCCCCTGCTGACTGTGAACATCTTTACGTGAGAGGAGCAGGGAGAAGTTGATGTCTCTTTGTGGCTCTGTCAGTGGTGTGTGTGTGGGGGGGGGGTATGAGAGAGTCTGTGGTCGTGGTGGTAAAACTAGGGAAACAGAGACCAAGAGGGTGAGAGACAGAACAAGAAAGAGAGAGGGAATAAAGAGATAAACTTAGGAACTCAGTTTATCTAAGGCCACAGTATGTAGACTAAAGGAAACCGATCTGCTTGAGGAAGCGCAGGCTGATGATGGTTTCAGATTAGCCCAGCTCAGATTAGCTTCTGATATCCCATCAGTCAAATCAGCCCAACATCAATGGCTGTGTAACTCTATCTCTCTGTATCTCTGATCAGGAATTTGGAGCACAGCAGAGCAAATAGAGGACGTCTGCTTCCTGTTGTTGGGTTATTAGAGGCATTCATGGTGGGACCACAAGGACCATGTAACCTGATCAGGAAAAGTTCTGGTCGTTATGAGGAAAACCTCTGGCCTCCTGGGGTTGAAAAAATGCTGGTACCTTTCTTTTCAGAAATCCATTTGGAAGGATTTCCAGTTGGAGGATTTCCCTTCTTGCTTATCCACTCCTGATTCTTGGAAACCTCCAAATTGGATTTCTGGAAAACCTAGGAACTTTGGGAAAGTTAGGCTTACTGGTATCTTGCATCCCTACTCCAGGGCATGTGACTAACAGAGAGGGAGAGAGAACTGTGGTCTGAGCTGTGTGTTGTTACAGTGAATGTGTGTATTAGTGATGGGGGAAAAATGTATAACGTTACATTAGATTAGATTATTTTTGACGATATATCGTATCGTTTTGACAATATCGCAATATAATTTTTGTGCTTGTTGGCTGTACCTGCAAAACTCCAGTATTTTTCCTTCGTTGCTTGTTCTTCATCTTCTTTTTAAGTAGGGAGCCAATTTGTATTCGGCACATTTATTTCCATGACTGATTAAAACTTGTTCCTCTGCAGCAGACATATGGTGAGCAATATGTTTGGAACATCGAATCGTAATAAAACCACAGTGTCAAATCACAATACATATATAATCAAGAGAATCGCAATACATATCGTATCTGCACCTATGTATCTTGATAATATTGTATCGTGAGGTTCCTGGCAATTCCCAACGAGTGCTACAATGGTTTGACCTCTAGAGGGTGTTGTATTACCCAGGTAGGATTATTTACAGGATTAACCATGATCATGCTCATTTCTGTTATTACACAACACCTTGACAACATGCCAGCTGGACTTTTTACTGTGTCCTGTGGTGTGGGAGTTGATGTGATTCACAGGGCTGGTTAATGGTGGTCTGGCATTTGATGTTATCCTGCAGGTGGCTCATCTGTTAGGCTCTGTTGTGTTGTGTGTTGTTTGTCAGGACTCTGTGTATGCATTTTCCTGTGTGTTTGTGTGTGTGTGTGTGTGTGTGTGTGTGTGTGTGTGTGTGTGTGTGTGTGTGTGTGTGTGTGTGTGTGTGTGTGTGTGTGTGTGTGTGTGTGTGTGTGTGCGATAGATGGTTAACCTCTGAAGTTCCCTTGTCGGCAGTGTTGAACAGAGGACGGCTCAGGAAGCAGGAAGCAGTGGTAGTGAAAGGTGTTCTATGTGGACAGAGTCTCTGTCTGTCCTCTCTTATATGGCTGACTCTTTATACTGTGTATTTGTGCTGTGGAAGTGTCTTCCTCCTTCCTGCAGCTCGCTCTCTGTGTGTTTGTTGTTTAGTGTGTTTTGGTGCTCTGTTCCCGGATCTGTGTGTGTGTTTAATTCTGTGTGTTCAGGTGGTATCATTTCCAGTCAGTGAGAGTTGTGGTGGTCTTTCCCCTCACATCCGCAATGTGTGTATGTCATGATGGTGGTGACACACACATAGACCCCCCTCTCCCTCTACACAAACTCTCTCTCTCTCTCTCTCTCTCTCTCTCTCTCTCTCTCTCTCTCTCTCTCTCTCTCTCTCTCTCTCTTAAATTCAATTTAAGGGCTTTATTGGCATGGGAAACACATGTTAACATTGCCAAAGCAAGTGAAGTAGATAATAAACAAAAGTTAAATAAATAATAAAAATGAACAGTAAATATTACACTCACAGAAGTTCCAAAAGAATATAGAAATTTCAAATGTCATATTATGTCTATATACAGTGTTACAACGATGTGGGACAAAAGGGAAAATAAATAAACATGTATTTACAATGGTGTTTGTTCTTCACTGGTTTACCTTTTCTTGTGGCAACAGGTCGCAAATCTTGCTGCTGTGATGGCACACTGTGGTATTTCACCCAGTAGATATGGGAGTTTATCAAAATTGTGTTTGTTTTCAAATTATTTGTGATCTGTGTAATCTGAGGGAAATATGTGTCTCTAATATGGTCATACATTTGGCAGGAGGTTAGGAAGTGCAGCTCAGTTTCCACCTCACTTTGTGGGCAGTACTCTCTGGTTAGGGCCAAATATCATTCTAGTTTACTCTGTTTTTTTGTAAATTCTTTCCAATGTGTCAAGTAATTATCTTTTTGTTTTCTCATGATTTGGTTGGGTCTAATTGTGTTGCTGTCCTGGGGCTCTGTGGGGTCTGTGAGTACCAGGACCAGCTTGCTTAGGGGACTCTTCTACAGGTTAATCTCTCTGTAGGTGATGGCTTTGTTATGGAAGGTTTGGGAATCGCTTCCTTTTAGGTGGTTGTAGAATTCAACGTCTCTTTTCTGGATTGTGATAATTAGCGGGTATCAGCCTAATTCTGCTCTGCATGCATTATTTGGTGTTTTACGTTGTACACAGAGGATATCTTTGCAGAATTCTGCACGGAGTCTCAATTTGGTGTTTGTCACATTTTGTTAATTCTTGGTGAGCAGACCCCAGACCTTTTTTTGTTTGTTGCCAGATCCTACTTGGTATGTTGAATTTTATGTTCCTTTTGATGGCATAGAAGGCTGTTACGGTCATGGTTCCATATGGAAAAAGGAATCAGGCGCAGGAGGAATTTCCCGTGTGAGGATCTTTTAATAGTATCACCAGTCCAAACAATAACACTCTGGCAAATAAAAGTACTCACAGGAAAATACAAAACAAACTGGGCGCAACAAGCAAACCGGTACATACAGGAACCAAAATAACATATCCCTCAGTGAACGAACAAGGAACGTAACACAGAGAACAAACGGTAACATCAAAACAATCACGCACAATGGGAAGAAGGGAAGGAAGGAATATATACAGGGGCGTGATTGGGAGAATAAACAACAGGTGCGACAATAGACAAAACCTAAACAACTACGGGGAGCGATGATGGTCAGAAAACCGGTGACGTCGACCGCCGAACACCGCCCGAGCAAGAAGAGGGACCAACTTCGGGCGGAAGTCGTGACAAAGGCCCTTCTTGCCTTGTCTCTCAGTTCGTTCACAGCTTTGTGGAAGTTACCTGTGGTGCTGATGTTAAGGCCGAGGTATGTATAATTCTTTGTGTGCTCTAGGGCAACGGTGTCTTCATGGAATTTGTATTTGTGGTCCTGGCAACTGGACCTTTTTTGGAACACCATTATTTTTGTCTTACTGAGATTGACTTTCAGGGCCCAGGTCTGACATAATCTGTGCAGAAGATCTAGGTGCTGCTGTAGGCCCTCCTTGGTTGGTGACAGAAGCACCAGATAATCAGCAAACAGTAGACATTTGACTTCAGATTCTTGTAGGGTGAGGCCGGGTGCTGCAGACTGTTCTTTGCCCTCGCCAATTCGTTGATATATATTTTGAAGAGTGTGTGGCTTAAGCTGCATCCCTGTCTCACCCCACGGCTCTGTGGAAAGAAATGTGTGTGTTTTTTGCCAATTTTAACTGCACACTTGTTGTTTGTGTACATGGATTTCATAATGTTGTTTGTTTTTCCCACAACACCACTTTCCATCAATTTGTATAGCAGACCCTCATGCCAAATTGAGTCAAAAGCTTTTTTGAAATCAACAAAGCTTGAAAAGCCTTTGCCTTTGTTTTGGTTTGTTTGTTTGTCAATTAGGGTCATCAGGGTGAATACGTGGTCTGTCGTATGGTAATTTGGTAAAAAGCCAATTTGACATTTGCTCAGTACATTGTTTTCACTGAGGAAATGAACTAGTCTGCTGTTAATGATAATGCAGAGGATTGTCCCAAGGTTGCTGTTGACGCATATCCCACGGTAGTTATTGGTGTCAAATTTGTCTCCATATTTGTGGATTGGGGTGAACAGTCCTTGGGGAAGATGCCAGAGCTAAGGATGATGTCAAAGAGTCTAAGTATATCCAAATGGAATTTGTGGTTTGAATATGTTATCCTTTCATTGAGGATAACATCAACACCACAGGCCCTTTTGGGTTGGAGGGTTTGTATTTTGTCCTGTAGTTCATTCAATGTAATTGGAGAATCCAGTGGGTTCTGGTAGTCTATAATAGTTGATTCTAAGATTTGTATTTGATCATGTATATGTTTTTGCTGTTTGTTCTTTTTTCTTTGTTATAGAGCCAAAATGATTAGAGAAGAGAACTCTTTGTGTTGTTGTTTGTTTAGTGTGTTCCAATTTTCTATGGATTCTTCAATTCAATCGATTCTTCAATTCCATTGAGCTGATTTCTGACGTGCTGTTCCTTCTTTTTCCGTAGTGCATTTCTCAATTGTTTTAGTGATTCACCATAGTGAAGGCATAGACTCAGGTTTTCTGGGTCTCTGTGTTTTTGGTTGGACAGGTTTCTCAATTTCTTTCTTAGGTTTTTGCATTCTTCATCAAACCATTTGTCATTGTTGTTTATTTTCTTCGATTTTCTGTTTGACATTTTTATATTTGATAGGGAAGCTGAGAGGTCAAATATAGGTTTTCTACTGCCAAGTTTTCACCTTCCCTTTTACAGTGGAATGTTTGTCCAGGAAGTTGTCTAAAAGGGATTGAATGTGTTGTGGCCTAATTGTTTTTTGGTAGGTTTCCACACTACTTTCCTTCCGTCTATCGCATTTCTTAATATTATTCAGTTCCTTTGGCTTTGATGCCTCATGAGAATTGCGTTCTTCAAATAGACTGTGATTTTGCTGTGATCTGATAGGTGTGTCAGTGGGCTTACTGTGAAAACTCTAAGGGGCTCTGGGTTGAGGTCAGTGATAAAGCAATCTACAGTACCACTGCCAAGGGATGAGCTATAGGTGTACCTACCATAGGAGTCCCCTCGAAGCCTACCATTGACTATGTACATACTGTACCCAGCGTGCGACAGAGCTGCAGGAGTTGTGACCCGTTTCTGTCACCTCCAGGCAGGTGTTTGTCCCCATGTGTGCTGAGGGTGTCAGGTTCTTGTCCGGTTCTGGCATTTAGGTCGCCACAGACTAGTACATGTCCCTGGGCCTGGAAATGATTGATTTCCCCCTCCAGGATGGAGAAGCTGTCTTCATTAGAGTATGGGTATTCTAGTGGGGGGATGTAGGTAGCACACAGGAGGACATTTGTCTCTGTTGAGATAATTTCCTTTAGAATTTCTAGCCAGATGTGAATTGTTCCTGTTTTGATTAATTTAATAGAGTCAGTTAGGTCTGTTCTATACTAAGTTAGCATACCGCCTGTCCCTTCCCTGTTTCACACCTGGTAGTTTGGTGGATGGGACTACCAGCTCTCTCTCTCTCTCTCTCTCTCTCTCTCTCTCTCTCTCTCTCTCTCTCTCTCTCTCTCTCTCTCTCTATCTGTCTGTGGTGTGTGGCTGCGTGTCATTGTGTGTGACAATACCGTGAGCCAGGCGGTGATGTCACCCTCCATAGGAGGCAGGTGCAGGACAGGAACCTCCATCCACTCATCCGCATAACTACCCACACATCCACTTTGTCCACCCTCCTGCGCCCCTTTCTCTCTCCTGGATTCCCCAGGACTCTCCGGTTCCATGCTGCCTTCCTATTATTCCCCTGTTTCTCCTCTTCTTCTCCTTTCTGCCCTGATTCCTCCTGTTTCCCTTTATGTCCTGATTCCTCCTGATTATCCTGGCCGGTAAAGCTGCCCTGAGGTTGTGAGTCGTTCTGTGTCTTAACACCACCACCACCTATTGGGATGCTGTGTTCCCTCCAACAGATCTGCTTCCCCAGCCCAAAATGACTCACCCACTCATCCCTGGCTGTCTCCATTAGCTGTCGAACAGCTCCAGTGTGTGTTGGTGAGGGCCTGCGCCTCTAATCGGCTGTTTATGAATGAACAATCTGTTTTAAACATTGGCAGTCATTTTGGTGTTTAATCAGGCCCAGTGTGTAAATCAAACTGTGGTGAGGTTCTGTGGATATGTTCCCTCCAACTCTATGCTTATAATGCTGTCAATAAGACATGGTTTGCATCCCAAATGGCACTCTGTTCCCTACATAGTGCACTACTTTTGACCAGAGCACTGTGAGCCCTGCTCAGAAGTAGTGCAGTATAAAGGGAATGGGTTTCCATTCAAGATGCACCCGTGAAGGAGATACGTTTCTGGTCTTATTCACAGAGATACAGCGTTCACTTGGCTTGACCATAAATGGAGGGAACAGAAACATGGAGAGAGAGAGAGAGAGAGAGAGAGAGAGAGAGAGAGAGAGAGAGAGAGAGAGAGAGAGAGAGAGAGCGTTGCTGTCAGACTGGAATTCAATCAGTGTTGAGTAAGGCACTCAATCAAGTGTGTGTGTGTGTAAGTGTGTGTGTGCATGTGTGTGGATCACATAGCTGTAGAGGAAGGTGTGTAATCAAACATGATGAACAATCCAAGTGTAAGGAGAGTGGGTTGTAGTGCGTGGGAAACTAAGTGTTCCACTGGGATTTCACTCTGCACATTTTCTCTAATTGTCTAAAAATATAAAATGTTTTTGTGTTTGTGTCCATGTTTTTCAGAGAAAGAGTGTGTGACTGAGACAATCTGTTTTTGTTTTTGTACGCAAATATGTGTTTGTATGCGTTGAGTGCGTTGGTAAATGTGTGTGTTCAGTGAGTGACAGGCCCTAATCATCTGAAGTGGCTGGACACAGTGTTCCATCCTCCAGTGCGTCCATGCAGCCTAGCGTTAGCCCACACACAGGTACACGCAACATGAACACACTCATTTAGCAGTCATTAACATAGCATAGAATAGAATAGCCCTGCACTCAGCCCATCCTGTAGCTATCTGTTGTATACATTCCTGTGTTGTGTTTGGTCTATTCTACTGTGATGGGTTCCAGCAGACTATGTATAGCACATCTTTCAATGCCTTCCATTACTCTTCTCATGCACTTCCTCCTCTCTTCACTCTCTCTCTCTTCCCATGCATTCCCTCTGTTTTCCCTCTCTCCGTGTTCCCTCTTTCTTTCCCTCTTCTCGTTTCTCTCTTTCCCTTCCTCCCTCTTCCATCTTCTTCTCCATACTTCTTTTCTCATACCTTCTCTCCCTCTTTCCCTCCCTCTTCCCTCTTTCCCTTCATTCCTCTTCTCCCTCCTTATCTTGACATACCTCCCTCCCTTCCTCTCTCCCTCCTCCCTCCATTCCCAGCAGTGTGTCTCAGATCTGACTAGGACAGTTTAACTAAGCTGTGTGTTTACAGAGCTGGAAGTGTTACGTCAATCAAATGTCAACTAGAGTTATCCCTCCCCACTGCTCCACTCTGCTCCCCGCTGCTCCACGCTGCTCCACTCTGCTGCACGTTGCTCCACTCTGCTTATACTATATACTTTATATACCTTATACTATATACTTTATATACCTTATATACCATATACTATATACCTTATATACCATATACTTTATATACCTTATATACCATATATACCATATATACCATAAATATCTCATACTGTATACCTTATACTGTATATACCTTATATACCATACATACCTTATATACCTCCTGTTTCCCCTTAAACCACTCGGTCGTTGCTTTAGCAGTATGCTTAGAGTCGTTGTCCTGCTGGAAGGTCCCAGTCTCAAATCTGTGGAGGACTGAAACAGGTTTCCCTCAAGAATTTTCTTGTATTTAGCGCCATCCATCATTCCTTCAATTCTGACCATTTTCCCAGTCCCTGCCGATGACAAACATCCCCACAGCATGATGCTACCACCACCATGCTTCACTGTGGGGATGGTGTTATTGGGGTGATGAGAGGTGTTGTGTTTGTGCCAGACATAGCGTTTTCCTTGATGGCCAAAAAGCTCAATTTTAGTCTCGCCTGACCAGATTACCTTCTTTCATATGTTTGGGGAGTCTCCCACATGCCTTTTGGCGAACACCAAACATGTTTGCTTATTTTTTTTCTTTAACCAATGGCTTTTTTCATACCACTCTTCCGTAAAGCCCAGCTCTGTGGAATGTACGGCTAAAGTGGTCTCATGGAAAGATACTCCAATCTCCGCTGTGGAGCTTTGCAGCTCCTTCAGGGTTATCTTTGGTCTCTTTGTTGCCTCTCTGATTAATGCCCTCCTTGCATGGTCCATGAATTTTGGTGGGTGGCTGTCTCTTGGCAGGTTTGTTGTGGTGCCATATTCTTTAAAAAAAAAATAATAATGGATTTAATGGTGCTCCGTGGGATGTTCAAAGTTTTTGATATTTTTTTTATAACCCAACCCTGACCTGTTTGGAGAGCTCCTTGGTCTTCATGGTGCCGCTTGCTTGGTGGTGCCCCTTGCTTAGTGGTGTTGCAGACTCTGGGGCCTTTCAGAACAGGTGTATATATACTGAGATCATGTGGCAGTGAGTGCACACTGTCACATGATACTGAGATCATGTGGCTTAGATTGCACACAGGTGGACTTTATTTAGGTCTGGAGACTGGCTAGGCCACTCCAGGACCTTAATGTGCTTCTTCTTGAGCCACTACTTTGTTGCCTTGGCCATGTGTTTTGGGTCATTGTCATGCTGGAATACCCATCCACGACCCATTTTCAATGCCCTGGCTTAGGGAAGGAGGTTCTCACCCAAGATTTGACGGTACATGGATTTTGAGGGTTATTCTGTCTCTCACTGTTCAAATAAACCTACCATTAAAATTATAGACTGATCATTTCTTTGTCAGTGAGCAAACGTACAAAATCAGCAGGGGATCAAATACTTTTTTCCCTCACTGTACCATAAATACCATATATACCGTATATACCATATATACCATATATACCTTATATTCCATATATACCATAAATACAATTTTTACCATATATACCGTATACCTGGGTATTTTGAAATAGCCACTGGTTGGTTTTTCAATACAGTCAATACAGTTGAAACTATTTCATTTAAGTTTTTTAATAAATTGTTAGCTATTTGTAGCTACTTTTTAAGTAAATACATGCAGTCAACTTGTGCAATACGTTAGGAGATAAAGCAGATCACCTTCTTCATTTCAAAGCTAACCGTAGTTCCCCAGAACAGTTGAGCCAGTCACGTGTTTGTTTGGAAATAGAACAACGGGAGAATGCGGGAGCAGGTGAGTGCAGCTGTGTATTGACAGGGGTCGTGTTTTATATCAAGAGCCAACAGTGTTTTTTTGCTTCAATAATGATCAGGCATGTGCAACTATCGTTTTCCTTCACATAAATTTCATTAGTGAAACGCATTTGGCAGAAAATAGCTTCATTTTAATGAGATGACAACAGAAGTGTAATGCTATTTGGTTGGCAGCCACACAAGTAAATGAGCTTACAATGTAAAAGCAAGCTATTTTTTACAAATAACGATGCATAGCCATCATATTTCTAATATTTGTCATAGAATTAATGTAGCCAGCTACATTTCCTAATGTTTTGCTGAAAGTTTATATTTTTACCGGAGAGAAGTATGCTGGCTACACCGAGGAAAGTAGCAGGGAAAAGTAGCTGATAGAATGATAGAATGGCCGTTGGTGAATTCTCATCCCAGTGGAGAAGTGCAGCTGAAACACAGAATGAGTCTGATGCAGAAACTACAAGCATTTTAGATCAGTGTTTATAAAACACTGCAAGATATTTCTTCTGCGTTTTATCTTTTATTCCTGTGTGAAAAATGCAGAATTCTGCTTTGACCCCTAAGTTGAACTTGCTAGTTATCTAAGGTGGCGGGTCATCATATTGTGGTAGCTTTCTGCCATGTTTGAGAAGTCAAAGCCCTTTTGATGAGTTATCTGTATCTTGATTTCTTAGCATTTTTTCTTCTCTGCCTTAGTGACTCCAGACTCCAGACACCACACAGACACAGCGTGTACACATGCTGCTCCAGAGCCAGTACTGTTCTTTTGCATCCAACCTTTGTTAATTTGCACAATGTCTCTAGTTCACATTTGCTTGTAAATTTCCAAACTAACCAAAAATGACATTCGGTAGCTCCTACCTATATATGTAGAACTTTATGAGCTGGATTGCCTGTATTTGCAATTATTTTATTTTGCGCTTGTTAGCATATTTAGCTAGCAGCCTCCATGGAAATTTGCTATTACTTGTACTACTTTTGTTAGCGTTCTGGTAATAGATACCCAGTGGGCTTTTTTTGTGTTTGTTTGGCGCCCCCATGTGTACTAAGCCAGAAATACAGTAAGTCCCGGGATGAGAGAAGGACAGTATGATGATATGAAAATCTGGACACCGCCCAAACCTAATCAGCACACACACAAACACACAGACATAGGCATGCACGTACTTTAGGCACACACACACACAGGGGCGCTTGCATGTATGGCACATTCACGTACACACACACACATGCACGTCAGCTGTCTGCTGTCAATTCTACTCTCTGCTCTAACCTGTCCTCTCTCCCCCTCTCCCTCTCCTCCTCTCTGCTCCCTCCCCCGTTCTCTCTCCACTAGAACTCGACCAATATGTTTTTTGGGGTCTGATACCGATTCCGTTTTTTTGGGGGACACAACTTACCGATACCAATATATCTGCCGATATACTGTTGTATTCAGGGGAAATTAAATGGTGTAGTTATTCCACAGTGAATTGCCATCCAAAACAGCAATTGTCCAAGAATTGATTTCTTACATTGTCACGACTTCAGCCGAAGTTGGTCCCTCTCCTTGCTCGGGTGGTTTTCAGCGGTCAACTTCACCGGCCTTCTAGCCGCCACCAATCCATTATTCATTTTCTGTTGGTTTTGTCTTCCTTTTTCACACACCTGGTTTACATTCCCATGATTACATGTTACTTATTTAACACTCTGTTCCCCTCATGTTTTTGTGCGTGATTATTTGTGTTACTTTGTTTTCCGTATTTTCGAGGGGTTGTTTTTCCCACTCATGTATTTTGGATTTTTGAGTAAAGCTATTGAACACTCATATTCGTTGTCCTGCTCCTGACTCTGCCTTACCGGCATCACGGAGAACCTTGACAGAATCACACACAACTTAAGGAGTCAGCAGGATCACCAAACCCTCCTCTACCAGTCGAGGAGTTCACCCGTTTCCGGGCAGTATTCGTGGTAGAGGTGCAGGTCATTCCCTGTACCCTCTGTGGCCG
Source organism: Brachymystax lenok tsinlingensis (assembly GCA_030435695.1). Classification (NCBI taxonomy): domain Eukaryota; kingdom Metazoa; phylum Chordata; class Actinopteri; order Salmoniformes; family Salmonidae; genus Brachymystax; species Brachymystax lenok. Next base: position 104,506,081 of record CM059791.1, read on the forward strand.
CAGAGGGCACACTGCTGGTCGGGCTGGGGGGGTTCCTCAGGGAGTCGAGGCGATAGGCAGGGCACTATCAGGTCACCCCAGGTGAGTAGGCACCAGACTCACCCAGAGCTCCCTGTTGCTCACGTTTTTGTTTGTTGATTTTCCAGATTTTTCCCCTTTATTCCCAGCATAAGGCGCTAGTCGATTCAGGCGCAGCTGGGAATTTTATTGATCGTTTATTTGCTCATAGTTTAGGGATTCCCATTGTTTCTGTTGATATGCCCTTCCCTGTGCACGCCTTAGAGAGTCAACCATTAGGATCAGGGCTGATTAGGGAGGCTACCGCTCCACTAAGCATGGTTACGCAGGAGGGTCATGAGGAGAGAATCAGTTTATACATCATTGATTCTCCTGCGTTTCCCGTGGTGTCATAACCCCATTATTTCGTGGCAACAGAGGGCTCTCAAGGGATGGTCACGAGAGTGCTCAGGGAGGTGTGTAGGTGTTTCCATCGGTGCGACTACGGTGGAGAGTCCAGACCAGGTCTCCACCGTGCACATCCCCTCTGAATATGCCGATTTGGCTCTCGCCTTCTATAAAAAGAAGGTGACTCAATTACCACCCCATCGACGGGGGGATTGTGCGATAGATCTCCTGGTAGACGCAGCACTTCCCAGGAGTCATGTGTATCCTCTGTCACAGGAGGAGACGGAGGCTATGGAAACATATGTCTCCGAATCCCTGGGACAGGGGTACATTCGGCCCTCCACTTCACCTGCCTCCTCGAGTTTCTTTTTTGTGAAGAAGAAGGATGGAGGTCTGCACCCGTGTATTGACTATCGGGGTATTAATCAGATCACTGTGAGGTACAGCTACCCGCTGCCTCTCATAGCCAGTGCGATCGAGTCAATGCACGGGGCGCGCTTCTTCACAAAATTGGATCTCAGGAGCGCATACAATCTGGTGTGTATCCGGGAGGGGGACGAGTGGAAGACGGCATTTAGTACCACCTCAGGGCACTATGAGTATCTCGTCATGCCGTACGGGTTGATGAATGCTCCATCAGTCTTCCAGGCATTTGTAGACAAGATTTTCCGGGACTTGAACGGACAGGGTGTAGTGGTGTATATCGACGACATTCTGATTTACTCCGCTACACGCGCCGAGCATGTGTCCCTGGTGCGCAAGGTGCTTGGTCGACTGTTGGAGCATGACCTGTATGTCAAGGCTGAGAAATGTCTGTTTTTCCAACAGTCCGTCTCCTTCCTAGGGTACCGCATTTCCACATCAGGGGTGGAGATGGAGAGTGACCACATTTCAGCCGTGCGTAATTGGTCGACTCCCACCACGGTAAAGGAAGTGCAGCGGTTTTTAGGGTTTGCCAACTACTACCGGAGGTTTATCCGGGGCTTTGGTCAGATAGCGGCTCCCATTACCTCACTGCTGAAGGGGGGACCGGTGCGACTGCAGTGGTCAGCTGAGGAGGACAGGGCTTTTTGTCACCTGAAGGCTCTGTTTACCTCGGCTCCCGTGCTGGCTCATCCGGACCCCACTTTGACATTTATCGTGGAGGTGGACGCGTCCGAGGCTGGGATAGGAGCTGTGCTGTCTCAGCGCACGGGTACGCCACCTAAACTCCACCCCTGTGCCTTCTTTTGGAAGAAGCTCAGCTCGGCGGAGCGTAACTATGATATGGGAGACCGGGAGCTGTTGGCTGGCATCAGGGCTCTGAAGGTGTGGAGACATTGGCTTGAGGGGCTAAACACCCTTTTCTCATCTTACCTTACCTGCATCACGGAGAACCTTGACAATTGTTAAATGAATGACACATCATGAGGATGGCCACCAGTGTTTACATCAGGATGAGATTGGTCATCCTATTGATTGAATATTGGTTATCGGTAAAATTATCTAGCAAGAAACTGATATAATGTTTAAAGGGCCATTAATGTTTAAAGGGCCATAATATCTATAAACCTCTTCTCCACCTCTTCTCTGTCCTCTGTCCTCTCTTCTCTCCATATTCTCTGTTCTTTGCCTCTCTCTTTATCTTCTCTCTAGTTTTCAGACTAGGAGGTTGGTGTAATAGAATCAGTGGAAACGGAGGTGTCTAGAGTCTGTCTCTCTCTCTCTGTACCTCTCTCTCTCTCTCTGTACCTCTCTCTCTCTCTCTCTGTACCTCTCTCTCTCTCTCTCTCTCTGTACCTCTCTCTCTCTCTCTCTCTCTGTACCTCTCTCTCTCTCTCTCTCTCTCTGTACCTCTCTCTCTCTCTCTCTCTCTGTACCTCTCTCTCTCTCTCTCTCTCTCTCTCTCTCTCTCTCTCTCTGTACCTCTCTCTCTCTCTCTCTCTCTCTCTCTGTACCTCTCTCTCTCTCTCTGTACCTCTCTCTCTCTCTCTCTGTACCTCTCTCTCTCTCTCTCTCTCTGTACCTCTCTCTCTCTCTCTCTCTCTCTGTACTCTCTCTCTCTCTCTCTCTCTCTCTCTCTCTCTCTCTCTCTCTCTCTCTCTCTGTCTCTGTCTCTCTCTGTGTCTCTCTCTGTGTGTTTCTGTCTGTCTCTCTCTCTCTCTCTCTCTCTCTCTCTCTGTGCCTGGCTCTTTAGCTGTGTTCTGTTGTGTAAACACCTCTCACTGTTAACACCTGTCTTCCGTGCAGCACTCTTTTCTTTCCCTGACAGGGGGAACGAGGGAGGAAGAGGAGGACGAGAGGTTGAGAAGAGAGGGAAAGGAGAGAGGATGAGGAAAAGATATGCCCTCAGGGGGGAGCGGCCTGGTGTGTGAAGTCTAGCTGTGTGTGTGTGTGTGTGTGTGTGTGTGTGTGTGTGTGCGTGCGTGCGCATGCGTTCCTCCGTTCATTGGTGTGTGTGTGTGTTTTAAGAGAGAAAGAGAGCTAGACTGTGTTATATAGTGGGTTTTGTGTGTGTGGTTGATATATAGGCTTTGTATATGTGTATTAACTTGCCTGATTTCACCTAAACATACTGTACTGTAAACTTACTATATCCTGTATTCTAGGTGTGTGTGTGTGTGTGTTTGCATGTGTGTGTGCATGCTCCAGTATCTCTATGACACGTCCACTGTAGACACAGCAGAGAGGTAGAGGCTCAGGAATGTCAGCGCCTGATTCATTCCTCTCTTTTCTTCTGTAAGTGGGGGGAAGAAGGGAAGAAGAAGCCTGTTTTTCCTGCCCTGGGGCACCACAGAGAGAGAGTGATGGAGAGACAGAGAGAGAGAGACAGAGAGACAGAGAGAGAGAGACAGAGAGAGAGAGAGAGAGAGAGAGAGAGAGAGAGAGAGAGAGAGAGAGAGAAACTTCTGTGAGTGTAATGTTTACTGTTTATTTGTATTGTTTATGTCTACCTCACTTGCTTTGGCAATGTTAACATATTTTTCTCGTGCCAATAAAGCCCCTTGAATTGAATTAAATTGAGAGAGAGTGACAGTGAAAAGAGAGGGAGAATGAATACGAAGGGTAAGACAGGACATATTAGCTTGGTGACATCATGTGTTAGTCAGATGTTGTGTCTGTCTGTTGTGGGATCCCCAGGCCGAGACAGCCCACTAAACAACCTTGTCACGCTCTCTGCTCTTCTCTCTCTGCTCTACTCTGCTCTACTCTTCTCTCTCTGCTCTCTCTACTCTCTCTGCTCTCTCTACTCTCTCTACTCTCTCTGCTCTCTCTGCTCTCTCTACTCTCTCTCCAACTCTCTCTGCTCTCACTTTCTGCTTTCCCTGCTCTATATAATCTCTCTACTCTCTCTGCTCTCTCTGCTCTCTGTGCTCTCTCTGCTCTCTCTGCTCTCTCTCTCTCTGCTCTCTGCTCTCTCTGCTCTCTGCCTCTCTACTCTCTGCTCTCTCTGCTCTCTGCTCTCTCTACTCTCTCTGCCTCTCTGCCTCTGCTCTCTCTCTCTCTCTCTGCCTCTGCCTCTCTGCTCTCTACTCTCTGCCTCTCTACTCTACTCTCTCTCTGCTCTCTCAACTCTCACTCTCTCTACTCTCTGCTCTCTGCCTCTCTCTGCTCTCTCAACCTCTCTACTCTCTCTACTCTCTCTGCCTCTACTCTCTACTCTCTCTGCCTCCTCTCAACTCCTCTACTCTCTCTACTCTCTCCAACTCTCTGCCTCTCTCTACTCTCCGCTTTTTCTGCTCTATATAATCTCTACCTCTCTACTCTCTCTACTCTCTGCCTCTCTGCTTTCTCTGCTCTCTACTCTCTCCACCATCTCCACTCTCTCTACTCCTCTGCTTTCCTGCTCTATATAATCTCTGCTCTCTCTCTACTCTCTCTGCTCTCTGCCTCTCTACTCTCTCTGCTTTCTCTGCTCTATATAATCTCTCACTCTCTCTGCTCTCTGCCTCTCACTCTCTCTCTGCTTTCTCTGCCTCATATAATCTCTACTCTCTCTACTCTCTCTGCCTCTCTGCTTTCTCTGCTCTCTCTACTCTCTCTACCTCTCTGCCTCTGCTTTTTCTGCCTATATAATCTCTCTACCATCTCCCACTCTCTCTACTCTCTCTGCTTTCTCTGCTCCATATAATCTCTGCCTCTGCCTCTCTACTCTCTCTGCTTCTCTCTGCTCTATATAATCTCTCTGCCTCTCTACTCTCTGCTTCTCTCTGCCCCATATAATCTCTCTGCTCTCTACCTCTCTCACTATCCCCGACTCTCTCACTCTCTCTGCTCTCTGCCTCCTCTACTCTCTGCTCTCTACTCTCTGCCTCTCTACTCTCTGCTCTCTCAACTCTCTACTCTCTCTACTCTCTCCAACTCTCTCTGCTCTCTCAACTCTCTCTGCTTTTTCTGCTCTATATAATCTCTCTACTCTCTCTACTCTCTCTACTCTCTCTGCTCTCTCTGCTTTCTCTGCTCTCTATACTCTCTCCACTATCTCCACTCTCTCTACTCCCTCTGCTTTCTCTGCTCTATATAATCTCTGCCTCTCTACCTCTGCCTCTCTGCCTCTACTCTCTGCTTTCTCTGCTCTATATAATCTCTCTACTCTCTGCTCTCTCTGCTCTCTCTGCTTTCTCTGCTCTCTCTACTCTCTCTACTCTCTCTGCTCTCTCTGCTTTTTCTGCTCTATATAATCTCTCTACTATCTCGACTCTCTCTACTCTCTCTGCTTTCTCTGCTCTATATAATCTCTCTGCTCTCTCTGCTCTCTCTACTCTCTCTGCTTTCTCTGCTCTATATAATCTCTCTGCTCTCTCTACTCTCTCTGCTCTCTCTACTCTCTCTGCTTTCTCTGCTCTATATAATCTCTCTGCTCTCTATACTCTCTCTACTATCTCGACTCTCTCTACTCTCTCTGCTCTCTCAACTCTCTACTCTCTCTACTCTCTCTACTCTCTCTACTCTCTCTGCTCTCTCAACTCTCTACTCTCTCTACTATCTCGACCTCTCACTCTCTCTGCTTTCTCTGCCTCTATATCCCTCTGCTCTCTCACTCTCTCTGCTCTCTACTCTACCTCTGCTTTCTCTGCTCTATATAATCTCTCACTCTCTCTACTCTCTACTATCTCGACTCTCTCTACTCTCTCTGCTTTCTCTGCTCTATATAATCTCTGCTCTCTCTGCTCTCTCTACTCTCTCAACTCTCTCTACTATCTCTACTCTCTCTACTATCTCTACTCTCTCTACTCCCTCTGCTTTCTCTGCTCTATATAATCTCTCTGCTCTCTCTACTCTCTCTGCTTTCTCTGCTCTATATAATCTCTCTGCTCTCTCTACTCCCTCTGCTTTCTCTGCTCTATATAATCTCTGTGCTCTCTCTACTCTCTCTGCTCTCTCACCTCTATGGGATGACTAGAGTGCCCAGAGTTTTTACTGATTGTGTAACTAGGGTCTTGAGTTCTTCCTGGTCAGGTCACATGGTCAGGAAATACTCCAGTCTGATCTCACTGGAACCTTTGGCCAAGTACCATGTTCTGCACATATCCTGACCATGTCACATCCGGACCAGATCACATCCTGACCAGGTCACATTCTTACCAGATTATATCCTGACCAGGTCACTGCCTGACCAGATTATATCCTGACCAGGTCACTGCCTGACCAGATTATATCCTGACCAGGTCACTGCCTGACCAGATTATATCCTGACCAGGTCACATTCTTACCAGGTCACATCCTGACCATGTCACATCCTGACCAGGTCACATTCTGACCAGGTCACATCCTGACCAGATCACATCCTGACCATGCCATATCCTGACCAGGTCACATCCTGACCATGTCACATCCTGACCATGTCACATCCTGACCAGGTCACATCCTGACCATGCCATATCCTGACCAGGTCACATCCTAACCAGATTACATCCTGACCAGATTACATCCTGACCAGGTCACATTCTGACCAGGTCACATCTAAGCAGGAAAGTAATATGCACTAGTCACTGCAAACTCCTCTGAGAAGGCTAACTGAGAAGGCTAATGGATAATGCTATGTAGCCCATCTGAAGAGACTGGTCTATTTGAATGGTAATGGTGACCTCTGCAGCAGTGTTCCAGTAGCAGTAGTCAGAGCAGAGGAATGGGCTGTCAGGGCCTCTGTCCACATCATTATCCTCTTTGTCGTTAGGGGAATAGTCAGCCCCATGGAGAGCAGTGGGAGAGGTCGTAAATACTATTTAATCGGCGTGTACATGCGTGCGTGTGTTTACTGTGTGTGTGTATGAGATAGAGAAAGTGGGCTTCATTAAGTGTGAGGAGCGGAGGACAGTGGGAGCTGTGGGCCTTAGCTGTCTGGTATTCAGCAGCATTGTAACCCGCCTCAACTGGCTGCCTCTCCACAAGCATGTCTTCTCAATGGAACTCTCTCTCTCTCTCTCTCTCTCTGTCTCTCTCTCTCTCTCTCTCTCTCTGTCTCCATCTCTCTCTCTCTGTCTCTCTTTCTCTCTCCGTCTCTCTCTCTCTCTCCATCTCTCTCTCTCTCTCTCTCTCTCTCTCTCTCTCTCTCTCTCTCTCTCTCTCTCTCTCTCTTTCTGTCTCCATCTCTCTCTGTCTCTCTCTCTCTCTCTCTCTCTCTCTCTCTCTCTCTCTCTCTCTCTGTCTCCATCTCTCTCTCTCTGTCTCTCTTTCTCTCTCCGTCTCTCCGTCTCTCTCTCTCCATCTCTCTCTCTCTCTCTCTCTCTCTCTCTCTCTCTCTCTCTCTCTCTCTCTCTCTCTCTCTCTCTCTCTCTTTCTGTCTCCATCTCTCTCTGTCTCTCTCTCTCTCTCTCTCTCTCTCTCTCTCTCTCTCTCTCTCTCCTACTGAAGAAGCTCCTTTCCAAACAGAACATGAACTCATGACGGGCCAATGGAAGCGCTGCACATCGGTGTTCCAACCATGTCATTCGTGTCTCCATGCCAACAGGATGGTAGTGTGGTGATAAACACAGGGAGCTGGGCTTGGCATCAGGACAGGCATGATAAGGACAGTGGGATAGTGAAAAGAGTGAATGGGACAAACAGGCAGGTTCCAAGGTAGTCCAGGTTGGTGGGTCCCTCCCAGACTTTGCCCTTTGGCTCAGTTATATCACCCTGGTTTATCACCCTAGTTTGTTATGCAAGATGAAACCAGGTGGATACCCACGTGAAAAATATGAGCAGTGTGTGCTGTTACTGGCAGTGTACTGAAGCAAGAGAGTATTAGTGGTGTTGTGGCTTTCTCTACTCAGGTGGTTTGACCCCTCTAGAAAACACACCAGGTGTGTGGGTTTAGGGTAGCAGGCTACACGGTATTAGCATAATGAGAGAGTTCCTCCTGCCTTCTGTTTGTTTTAGACCAGGGTTAGGCAACTAGCTGTGGGACGATTTTTGTCGGAACAGTTTTAGACAGAAAGCTCCATCCGGCCCCTAACCACCACCACCAGTACTCTAGTCCACTCCAACCCCTGTAGGACTGCTACCACCTCTACCACCACTACTACTCTAGTCCACTCCAACCCCTGTAGGACTGCTACCACCTCTACCACCACCACTACTCTAGTCCACTCCAACCCCTGTAGGACTGCTACCACCTCTACCACCACCACTACTCTAGTCCACTCCAACCCCTGTAGGACTGCTACCACCTCTACCACCACCACTACTCTAGTCCACTCCAACCCTGTGGGACTGCTACCACCTCTACCACCACCACTACTCTAGTCCACTCCAACCCCTGTAGGACTGCTACCACCACCACCACCACTACTCTAGTCCACTCCAACCCCTGTAGGACTGCTACCACCTCCACCACTACCACCACCACTACTCTAGTCCACTCCAACCCCTGTAGGACTACTGCCACCTCTACCACCACCACCACCACTACTACTCTAGTCCACTCCAACCCCTGGAGGACTGCTACCACCTCCACCACTACCACCACCACTACTCTAGTCCACTCCAACCCCTGTAGGACTGCTACCACCTCTACCACCACCACTACTCTAGTCCACTCCAACCCCTGTAGGACTGCTACCACCTCTACCACCACCACTACTCTATTCCACTCCAACCCCTGTAGGACTGCTACCACCTCTACCCCCACCACCACCACTACTCTATTCCACTCCAACCCCTGTAGGACTGCTACCACCTCTACCCCCACCACCACCACTACTCTATTCCACTCCAACCCCTGTAGTACTGCTACCACCTCTACCACCACCACCACTACTACTCTAGTACACTCCAACCCCTGTAGGACTGCTACCACCTCTACCACCACCACCACCAGTACTCTAGTCCACTCCAACCCCTGTAGGACTGCTACCACCTCTACCACCACTACTACTCTAGTCCACTCCAACCTCTGTAGGACTGCTACCACCTATACCACCACCACCACTACTACTCTAGTCCACTCCAACCCCTGTAGGACTGCTACCACCTCTACCACCACCACCACCACTACTCTAGTCCACTCCAACCCCTGTAGGACTGTTGCCACCTCTACCACCACCACCACCACTACTCTATTCCACTCCAACCCCTGTAGGACTGCTACCACCTCTACCACCACCACTACTCTAGTCCACTCCAACCCCTGTAGGACTGCTACCACCTCTACCACCACCACCACCACTACTCTAGTCCACTCCAACCCTGTGGGACTGCTACCACCTCCACCACTACCACCACCACTACTCTAGTCCACTCCAACCCCTGTAGGACTGCTACCACCTCTACCACCACCACTACTCTAGTCCACTCCAACCCCTGTAGGACTGCTACCACCTCTACCACCACCACCACCACTACTCTAGTCCACTCCAACCCCTGGAGGACTGCTACCACCTCCACCACTACCACCACCACCACTACTCTAGTCCACTCCAACCCCTGTAGGACTGCTACCACCTCTACCACCACCACTACTCTAGTCCACTCCAACCCCTGTGGGACTGCTACCACCTCTACCACCACCACTACTCTAGTCCACTCCAACCCCTGTGGGACTACTGCCACCTCTACCACCACCACCACTACTACTCTAGTCCACTCCAACCCCTGTAGGACTGCTACCACCTCTACCACCACCACCACTACTCTAGTCCACTCCAACCCCTGTAGGACTGCTACCACCTCTACCATCACCACCACCACTACTCTAGTCCACTCCAACCCCTGTAGGACTGCTACCACCTCCACCACTACCACCACCACTACTCTAGTCCACTCCAACCCCTGTAGGACTGCTACCACCTCTACCACCACCACTACTCTAGTCCACTCCAACCCCTGTAGGACTGCTACCACCTCTACCACCACCACCACCACTACTCTAGTCCACTCCAACCCCTGTAGGACTGCTACCACCTCCACCACTACCACCACCACTACTCTAGTCCACTCCAACCCCTGTAGGACTGCTACCACCTCTACCACCACCACTACTCTAGTCCACTCCAACCCCTGTAGGACTGCTACCACCTCTACCACCACCAGTACTCTAGTCCACTCCAACCCCTGTAGGACTACTGCCACCTCTACCACCACCACCACTACTACTCTAGTCCACTCCAACCCCTGTAGGACTGCTACCACCTCTACCACCACCACCACTACTCTAGTCCACTCCAGCCCCTGTAGGACTGCTACCACCTCTACCACCACCACCACTACTCTAGTCCACTCCAACCCCTGTAGGACTGCTACCACCTCTATCACCACCACTACTCTAGTCCACTCCAACCTCTGTAGGACTTCTGCCTCCTCTACCACCACCACCACCACTACTCTAGTCCACTCCAACCCCTGTAGGACTGCTACCACCTCTACCACCAGTACTCTAGTCCACTCCAACCCCTGTAGGACTGCTACCACCGCTACCACCACCACCACCACTACTCTAGTCCACTCCAACCCCTGTAGGACTGCTAGCACCTCTACCACCACTACTCTAGTCCACTCCAACCCCTGTAGGACTGCTACCACCTCTACCACCACCACCACACCATTACTCTTGTCCACTCCAACCCCTGTAGGACTGCTGCCACCTCTACCACTACCACCACTACTCTAATCCACTCCAACCTTTGTAGGACTGCTACCACCTCTACCACCACCACCACCAGTACTCTAGTCCACTCCAACCCCTGTAGGACTGCTACCACCTCTACCACCAACACCACTACTCTAGTCCACTCCAACCTCTGTAGGACTGCTACCACCTCTACCACCACCACCACCAGTACTCTAGTCCACTCCAACCCCTGTAGGACTGCTACCACCTCTACCACCACCACCACCACTACTCTATTCCACTCCAACCCCTGTAGGACTGCTACCACCTCTACCACCACTACTCTAGTCCACTCCAACCCCTGTAGGACTGCTACCACCTCTACCACCACCACCACCACTACTCTAGTCCACTCCAACCCCTGTAGGACTGCTACCACCTCTACCACCACCACCACACCATTACTCTAGTCCACTCCAACCCCTGTAGGACTGCTGCCACCTCTACCACTACCACCACTACTCTAATCCACTCCAACCTCTGTAGGACTGCTACCACCTCTACCACCACCACCACCAGTACTCTAGTCCACTCCAACCCCTGTAGGACTGCTACCACCTCTACCACCACCACCACTACTCTAGTCCACTCCAACCCCTGTAGGACTGCTACCACCTCTACCACCACTACTCTAGTCCACTCCAACCCCTGTAGGACTGCTGCCACCTCTACCACCACGACCACCATTACTCTATTCCACTCCAACACCTGTAGGACTGCTACCACCTCTACCACCACCACCACCACTACTCTAGTCCACTCCAACCCCTGTAGGACTGCTACCACCTCTACCACCACTACTCTAGTCCACTCCAACCCCTGTAGGACTGCTTCCACCTCTACCACCACCACCACTACTCTAGTCCACTCCAACCCCTGTAGGACTGCTACCACCTCTACCACCACCACCACTACTACTCTAGTCCACTCCAACCCCTGTAGGACTGCTGCCACCTCTACCACCACCACCACCACCACTACTCTAGTCCACTCCAACCCTTGTAGGACTGCTACCACCTCTACCACCACCACCACTACTCTAGTCCACTCCAACCCCTGTAGGACTGCTACCACCTCTACCACCACCACTACTCTAGTCCACTCCAACCTCTGTAGGACTACTGCCACCTCTACCACCTCTACCACCACCACTACTCTAGTCCACTCCAACCTCTGTAGGACTGCTACCACCTCTACCACCACTACTCTAGTCCACTCCAACCCCTGTAGGACTGCTACCACATCTACCACCACCACCACCACTATATTCCACTCCAACCCCTGTAGGACTGCTACCACCTCTACCCCCACCACCACCACCACCCCCACTACTCTAGTCCACTCCAACCTCTGTAGGACTGCTGCCACCTCTACCACCACCACCATCACCACCACTACTCTAGTCATCTCCAACCCCTGTAGGACTGCTACCACCTCTACCACCACCACCACTACTACTCTAGTTCACTCCAACCCCTGTAGGACTGCTACCACCTCTACCACCACCACCACCACTTCTCTAGTCCACTCCAACCCCTGTAGGACTGCTACCACCTCTATCACCACCACTACTCTAGTCCACTCCAACCTCTGTAGGACTACTGCCTCCTCTACCACCACCACCACCACTACTCTAGTCCACTCCAACCCCTGTAGGACTGCTACCACCTCTACCACCAGTACTCTAGTCCACTCCAACCCCTGTAGGACTGCTACCACCTCTACCACCACCACCACCACCACTACTCTAGTCCACTCCAACCCCTGTAGGACTGCTACCACCTCTACCACCACTACTCTAGTCCACTCCAATCCCTGTAGGACTGCTACCATCTCTACCACCACCACCACACCATTACTCTTGTCCACTCCAACCCCTGTAGGACTGCTGCCACCTCTACCACTACCACCACTACTCTAATCCACTCCAACCTTTGTAGGACTGCTACCACCTCTACCACCACCACCACCAGTACTCTAGTCCACTCCAACCCCTGTAGGACTGCTACCACCTCTACCACCAACACCACTACTCTAGTCCACTCCAACCTCTGTAGGACTGCTACCACCTCTACCACCACCACCACCAGTACTCTAGTCCACTCCAACCCCTGTAGGACTGCTACCACCTCTACCACCACCACCACCACTACTCTATTCCACTCCAACCCCTGTAGGACTGCTACCACCTCTACCACCACTACTCTAGTCCACTCCAACCCCTGTAGGACTGCTACCACCTCTACCACCACCACCACCACTACTCTAGTCCACTCCAACCCCTGTAGGACTGCTACCACCTCTACCACCACCACCACACCATTACTCTAGTCCACTCCAACCCCTGTAGGACTGCTGCCACCTCTACCACTACCACCACTACTCTAATCCACTCCAACCCCTGTAGGACTGCTGCCACCTCTACCACCACGACCACCATTACTCTATTCCACTCCAACACCTGTACGGCTGCTGCCACCTCTACCACCACGACCACCATTACTCTAGTCCACTCCAACCCCTGTAGGACTGCTGCCACCTCTACCACCACCACCACTACACTAGTCCACTCCAACCCCTGTAGGACTGCTACCACCTCTACCACCACCACCACTACACTAGTCCACTCCAACCCCTGTAGGACTACTGCCACCTCTACCACCACCACCACTACTACTCTAGTCCACTCCAACCCCTGTAGGACTGCTGCCACCTCTACCACCACCACCACCACTACTCTAGTCCACTCCAACCCCTGTAGGACTGCTACCACCTCTACCACCACCACCACCACTACTCTAGTCCACTCCAACCCCTGTAGGACTGCTACCACCTCTACCACCACCACTACTCTAGTCCACTCCAACCTCTGTAGGACTACTGCCACCTCTACCACCACCACCACCACTACTCTTATCCACTCCAACCCCTGTAGGACTGCTACCACCTCTACCACCACTACTCTAGTCCACTCCAACCCCTGTAGGACTGCTACCACCTCTACCACCACCACCACCACTACTCTAGTCCACTCCAGCCCTGTGGGACTGCTACCACCTCTACCACCACCACCACACCATTACTCTAGTCCACTCCAACCCCTGTAGGACTGCTGCCACCTCTACCACTACCACCACTACTCTAATCCACTCCAACCTCTGTAGGACTGCTACCACCTCTACCACCACCACCACTAGTACTCTAGTCCACTCCAACCCCTGTAGGACTGCTACCCCCTCTACCACCACCACCACCACTACTCTATTCCACTCCAACCCCTGTAGGACTGCTACCACCTCTACCACCACTACTCTAGTCCACTCCAACCCCTGTAGGACTGCTACCACCTCTACCACCACCACCACTACTACTCTAGTCCACTCCAACCACTGTAGGACTGCTACCACCTCTACCACTACCACCACTACTCTAATCCACTCCAACCTCTGTAGGACTGCTACCACCTCTACCACCACCACCACCAGTACTCTAGTCCACTCCAACCCCTGTAGGACTGCTACCACCTCTACCACCACCACCACCACTACTCTAGTCCACTCCAACCCCTGTAGGACTGCTACCACCACTACTCTAGTCAACTCCAACCCTTGTAGGACTGCTGCCACCTCTACCACCACCACCACCATTACTCTAGTCCACTCCAACCCCTGTAGGACTGCTACCACCTCTACCACCACCACCATCACTACTCTAGTCCACTCCAATCCCTGTAGGGCTGCTGCCACAATTGGGGGAGTGTTGCTGGAAAAGAGAGAGAGGGTGAAGGCCAAAGACTTCAGTGGAAAGGGCCAGCTGAGTGTGTACGGGGGGCTGGATGGTGAGGAGGTTTTAGGGGCTTTGGGATGAATGCACGACAGGTTAAACCTCTCTCCTCTCGCTCCTCTCCTTCTCACCCCCAGTTGCACCAGGCCATCCTGCTGTTGACCCTTTGTAATGGTGACTCTCATCAGCAGTCAACTCTGACATCCACTCCTACACACCTAGGACCACCTCTGGGCTGCCTGAGACTGCCTCTACAGCCACGGTATCTACCACTGTAGCAGTAGCAGGTCTAGCCCATGTCTAGCCTGAGACTGCCTCTACAGCCACGGTATCTACCACAGTAGCAGCTGCAGGTCTAGCCCATGTCTAGCCTGAGACGGCCTCTACAGCCACGGTATCTACCACTGTAGCAGTAGCAGGTCTAGCCCATGTCTAGCCTGAGACTGCCTCTACAGCCACGGTATCTACCACAGTAGCAGCAGCAGGTCTAGCCCATGTCTAGCCTGAGACTGACTCTACAGCCACGGTATCTACCACAGTAGCAGCAGCAGGTCTAGCCCATGTCTAGCCTGAGACTGCCTCTACAGCCACGGTATCTACCACAGTAGCAGCTGCAGGTCTAGCCCATGTCTAGCCTGAGACTGCCTTTTAGGGGTGTGGGGTGTCTGTAGTGTTTTTAGAGGTGTGGGGTATCTGTAGAGTTTTTAGAAGTGTGGGGTATCTTTAGTGTTATTAGAGATGTGTGTTCTATGTAGTGTTTTTAGAGGTGTTGGGTGTCTAGTGTTTTTAGAGGTGTGGGGTGTCTAGTGTTTTTAGAGTTGTGGGGTGTCTGTAGTGTTTCAGGGGTGTGGGGTGTCTGTAGTGGTTTGATGGGTGTGGGGTGTCTGTAGTGTTTTTTTAGGTGTGGGGTATCTGTAGTGTTTTTCGAGGTGTGGGGTGTCTGTAGTGTTTTTTGAGGTGTGGGGTGTCTGTAGAGTTTTTAGAAGTGTAGGGTGTCTGTAGTGTTTTTCGAGGTGTGGGGTGTCTGTAGTGTTTTTTGAGGTGTGGGGTGTCTGTAGAGTTTTTAGAAGTGTAGGGTGTCTGTAGTGTTATTAGAGGTGTGGGGTGTCTGTAGTGTTTTTAGAGGTATGTGGTGTCTAGTGTTTTTAGAGGTGTGGGGTGTCTGTAGTGTTTTTAGGGGTGTAGGGTGTCTGTAGTGTTTTGATGGGTGTGGGGTGTCTGTAGTGTTTTTTGAGGTGTGGGGTATCTGTAGTGTTTTTTGAGGTGTGGGGTGTCTAGTGTTTTTAGAGGTGTGGAGTGTCTGTAGTGTTTTTAGGGGTGTGGGGTATCTGTTGTGTTTTTAGAGGTGTGGGGTGTATGTAGTGTTTTGATGGGTGTGGGGTGTCTGTGGTGTTTTTTTAGGTGTGGGGTATCTGTAGTGTTTTTCGAGGTGTGGGGTGTCTGTAGTGTTTTTTGAGGTGTGGGGTGTCTGTAGTGTTTTTTGAGGTGTGGGGTGTCTGTAGAGTTTTTTGAGGTGTGGGGTGTCTGTAGTGTTATTAGAGGTGTGGGGTGTCTGTAGAGTTTTGATGGGTGTGGGGTGTCTGTAGAGTTTTGATGGGTGTGGGGTGTCTGTAGTGTTTTTAGAGGTGTGGGGTGTCTGTAGTGTTTTTTGAGGTGTGGGGTGTCTGTAGATTTTTTAGAAGTGTAGTGTGTCTGTAGTGTTATTAGAGGTGTGGGGTGTCTGTAGTGTTTTTTGATGTGTGGGGTGTCTAGTGTTTTTAGGTGTGGGGTATCTAATGTTTTTAGAGGTGTGGGGTGTCTGTAGTGTTTTTTGAGGTGTGGGGTGTCTGTAGAGTTTTTAGAAGTGTAGGGTGTCTGTAGTGTTATTAGAGGTGTGGGGTGTCTAGTGTTTTTAGAGGTGTGGTGTATCTGTAGTGTTTTTAGTTGTGTGGGGTGTCTGTAGTGTTTTAGAGGTGTGGGGTGTCTGTAGAGTTTTGATGGGTGTGGGGTGTCTGTAGAGTTTTGATGGGTGTGGGGTGTCTGTAGTGTTTTTAGAGGTGTGGGGTGTCTGTAGTGTTTTTTGAGGTGTGGGGTGTCTGTAGATTTTTTAGAAGTGTAGTGTGTCTGTAGTGTTATTAGAGGTGTGGGGTGTCTGTAGTGTTTTTTGATGTGTGGGGTGTCTAGTGTTTTTTTAGGTGTGGGGTATCTAATGTTTTTAGAGGTGTGGGGTGTCTGTAGTGTTTTTTGAGGTGTGGGGTGTCTGTAGAGTTTTTAGAAGTGTAGGGTGTCTGTAGTGTTATTAGAGGTGTGGGGTGTCTAGTGTTTTTAGAGGTGTGGTGTATCTGTAGTGTTTTTAGTTGTGTGGGGTGTCTGTAGTGTTTTAGAGGTGTGGGGTGTCTGTAGTGTTTTAGAGGTGTGGGGTATCTGTAGTGTTTTTAGAGGTGTCGGGTGTCTAGTGTTTTTAGAGGTGTGGGGTGTCTGTAGTGTTTTAGAGGTGTGGGGTTTCTGTAGTGTTTTTAGTGGTGTGGGGTGTCTGTAGTGTTTTAGAGGTGTGGGCTGTCTGTAGTGTTTTAGAGGTGTGGGGTGTCTGTAGTGTTTTTAGAGGTGTGGGGTGTCTGTAGTGTTTTTAGAGGTGTGGGGTGTCAGTAGTGTTTTTAGAGGTGTGGGGTGTCTAGTGTTTTTAGAGGTGTGGGGTGTCTGTAGTGTTATTAGAGGTGTGGGGTATCTGTAGTGTTTTCCGAGGTGTGGGGTGTCTAGTGTTTTTAGAGGTGTGGTTTATCTAGTGTTTTTAGAGGTGTGGTGTATCTAGTGTTTTTAGAGGTGTGGGGTATCTAGTGTTTTTAGAGGTCGGGTGTCTGTAGTGTTATTAGAGGTGTGGGGTATCTGTAGTGTTTTTCGATGTGTGGGGTGTCTGTAGTGTTTTTAGAGGTGTGGGGTATCTGTAGTATTTTCCGAGGTGTGGGGTGTCTAGTGTTTTTAGAGGTGTGGTTTATCTAGTGTTTTTAGAGGTGTGGTGTATCTAGTGTTTTTAGAGGTGTGGGGTATCTAGTGTTTTTAGAAGTGTGGGTGGTGTCTGTAGTGTTTTTAGGGGTGTGGCGTGTCTGTAGTGTTTTTAGAGGTGTGGGGTGTCTGTAGTGTTTTTAGGGGTGTGGGGTATCTAGTGTTTTTAGAGGTCGGGTGTCTGTAGTGTTTTAGAGGTGTGGTGTATCTGTAGTGTTTTTAGATGTGTGGGGTGTCTGTAGTGTTTTAGAGGTGTGGGGTGTCTGTAGTGTTTTTAGAGGTGTGGGGTGTCTGTAGTGTTTTTAGAGGTGTGGGGTGTCTGTAGTGTTTTTAGAGTTGTGGGGTGTCTGTAGTGTTTTAGAGGTGTGGTGTATCTGTAGTGTTTTTAGATGTGTGGGGTGTCTGTAGTGTTTTTCGGGGTGTGGGGTATCTGTATTGTTTTTGAGGTGTGGGGTGTCTAGTGTTTTTAGAGGTGTGGGGTATCTGTAGTGTTTTTAGAGGTGTGGGGTGTCTATTGTTTTAGAGGTGTGGTGTATCTAGTGTTTTTAGAGGTGTGGGGTGTCTGTAGTGTTTTTCGGGGTGTGGGGTATCTGTATTGTTTTTGAGGTGTGGGGTGTCTAGTGTTTTTAGAGGTGTGGGGTATCTGTAGTGTTTTTAGAGGGGTGGGGTGTCTATTGTTTTAGAGGTGTGGTGTATCTGTAGTGTTTTTAGAGGTGTGGGGTGTCTGTAGTGTTTTAGAGGTGTGGGCTATCTGTAGTGTTTTAGAGGTGTGGGGTATCTAGTGTTTTTAAAGGTGTGGGGTATCTGTAGTGTTTTTAGAGGTGTGGGGTGTCTGTAGTGTTTTTAGAGGTGTGGGGTGTCTCTAGTGTTTTTAGAGGTGTGGGGTGTCTAGTGTTTTTAGAGGTGTGGGGTGTCTGTAGTGTTTTAGAGGTGTGGGGTTTCTGTAGTGTTTTTAGAGGGTGGGGTGTCTGTAGTGTTTTTAGAGGTGTGGGGTGTCTGTAGTGTTTTTAGTGGTGTGGGGTGTCTAGTGTTTTTAGAGGTGTGGGGTGTCTGTAGTGTTATTAGAGGTGTGGGGTATCTGTAGTGTTTTTCGATGTGTGGGGTGTCTGTAGTGTTTTCCGAGGTGTGGGGTGTCTAGTGTTTTTAGAGGTGTGGGGTATCTAGTGTTTTTAGAGGGCGGGTGTCTGTAGTGTTTTAGAGGTGTGGTGTATCTGTAGTGTTTTTAGATGTGTGGGGTGTCTGTAGTGTTTTAGAGGTGTGGGGTGTCTGTAGTGTTTTAGAGGTGTGGTGTATCTGTAGTGTTTTTAGAGGTGTGGGGTGTCTGTAGTGTTTTTAGAGGTGTGGGGTGTCTAGTGTTTTTAGAGGTGTGGGGTGTCTGTAGTGTTATTAGAGGTGTGGGGTATCTGTAGTGTTTTTCGATGTGTGGGGTGTCTGTAGTGTTTTTAGAGGTGTGGGGTATCTGTAGTGTTTTCCGAGGTGTGGGGTGTCTAGTGTTTTTAGAGGTGTGGTTTATCTAGTGTTTTTAGAGGTGTGGTGTATCTAGTGTTTTTAGAGGTGTGGGGTATGTAGTGTTTTTAGAGGTCGGGTGTCTGTAGTGTTATTAGAGGTGTGGGGTATCTGTAGTGTTTTTCGATGTGTGGGGTGTCTAGTGTTTTTAGAGGTGTGGGGTATCTGTAGTGTTTTCCGAGGTGTGGGGTGTCTAGTGTTTTTAGAGGTGTGGTTTATCTAGTGTTTTTAGAGGTGTGGTGTATCTAGTGTTTTTAGAGGTGTGGGGTATCTAGTGTTTTTAGAGGTGTGGGTGGTGTCTGTAGGGTTTTTAGGGGTGTGACGTGTCTGTAGTGTTTTTAGAGGTGTGGGGTGTCTGTAGTGTTTTTAGGGGTGTGGGGTATCTAGTGTTTTTAGAGGTTGGGTGTCTGTAGTGTTTTAGAGGTGTGGTGTATCTGTAGTGTTTTTAGATGTGTGGGGTGTCTGTAGTGTTTTAGAGGTGTGGGGTGTCTGTAGTGTTTTTAGAGGTGTGGGGTGTCTGTAGTGTTTTTAGAGGTGTGGGGTGTCTGTAGTGTTTTTAGAGTTGTGGGGTGTCTGTAGTGTTTTAGAGGTGTGGTGTATCTGTAGTGTTTTTAGATGTGTGGGGTGTCTGTAGTGTTTTTCGGGGTGTGGGGTATCTATTGTTTTTGAGGTGTGGGGTGTCTAGTGTTTTTAGAGGTGTGGGGTATCTGTAGTGTTTTTAGAGGTGTGGGGTGTTTATTGTTTTAGAGGTGTGGTGTATCTAGTGTTTTTAGAGGTGTCTGTAGTGTTTTTCGGGGTGTGGGGTATCTGTGTTGTTTTTGAGGTGTGGGGTGTCTAGTGTTTTTAGAGGTGTGGGGTATCTGTAGTGTTTTAGAGGGGTGGGGTGTCTATTGTTTTAGAGGTGTGGTGTATCTGTAGTGTTTTTAGAGGTGTGGGGTGTCTGTAGTGTTTTAGAGGTGTGGGCTATCTGTAGTGTTTTTTGAGGTGTGGGGTATCTAGTGTTTTTAGAGGTGTGGGGTATCTGTAGTGTTTTTAGAGGTGTGGGGTGTCTAGTGTTTTTAGAGGTGTGGGGTGTCTGTAGTGTGTCTCGTCTAATCATCATCTGCTGCCTCTGAGGGCTTTGCCTCGCGTCGGCGGTCGGCGGCAAACGTGAGGCGTGTCGTGAGAGGTGGCGTGGGCTGCAACTGGCACGACCAGTGCCTCCGTTTGTCCTCGCCCTCCCGGGGAGAGACGGAGAGAGACAGAGCACGTGCCAACAGCTTTCAAGTCATAAAATCCCTCCTCCTCTCTGAATCACTGTGGTTTTTAATGAAACCTTCCTTTATCCTCACAGAGCCTCTCACACTGCAGCCTATTGTCCAGAACAACCGCTGGTGCTAAACGCTTTTCCAGATGCTGCTGTGTGTGTGTATCAGTGTGTGTGGTGTGTTTGTGTGCAAGTGTGTGTGTTGTTCTGTGTGTGTGTGTGTGTGTGTGTGTGTGTGTGTGTGTGTGTGTGTGTGTGTGTGTGTGTGTGTGTGTGTGTGTGTGTGTGTGTGTGTGTGTGTGTGTGTGTGTGTGTCAGTATGAGCGAGTTGTTCCATCTGAGTAGCTGTGGCCAGTGCTGGCCGGTATAAAGGAGTTTCATGTCTGCTGTGTGTTAATAGATTGGGAGTCACAGAGCAGACCCATGCTTTGTACTTTTAGAGTGTTGTTTTATACCACAGATCTGTAGTGTTATGATGATGCTGTTTACCTCAATCAGCTGTCTATCTCTCTGGGTGCTGCCAACCTGGGTTAGAGGGCAGAGCAACCTCAAGGTGTCCTCCCGGCCAGGGGCTTTCTATGTCCACCTTAGCCGTCTGCACAGTACCCCAACAGCCAGAACCTGGGATATAGTGCGTACTACATAGAACCGCCTATGAGGGTTAGTTTGGTACTTCTCAGTCTTGTTCTTTAGTCATCACTTTGGGAGATGTCTTGTTATGTAACCACATCAATCCACATCCAGACAGCTCTGTGTGTATGTTACCCAACATGCTGTGCACAAAGAGACAATGGCGGCCCGCGCTCCTTTAAAACCCTCTAGTGTTACTAGTCTGGTAGATGGTAATAGAAGACGTCCCCGGCGGCCCTGATAAGAGGCGTCTGCTGAGCAAATCTAAGCTAACAACAACAAGCACTCCACTAGCCTGATTTCCTTAATGGCTGGAATCCCCATGCACTGCCTTCCAGGAGGGGTTAGGCTCAATAATATGCCACACACACACACGAGCGCAGGCACACACACGGAAGAAAGGCACGCGCCGATATAGCACTGATGTGGCAATGAGTGTGTGTGTTCGTGTGTTCGTGTGTGTGTGTGTGTGTGTGTGTGTGTGTGTGTGTGTGTGTGTGTGTGTGTGTGTGTGTGTGTGTGTGTGTGTGTGTGTGTGTTAAAACAAACACAAGGGAAAGGACAGAGGAAGAGGAGAACGTTGGTATGAAAAACAAAGGACCAGAGAGTTGTTTCATCACAAACAGTGTTTTTCCTTCTGCAGTCAATCAGTCCATCAGAGGATGGGGATTGGCAGTGTTCAGGTAGACTGGGAGTGTATCCTATGATGATTTTTACATCATGCTGTAGACACTTATAGACATTGTCTGGGGATTTCAGTGAGATATGACAGGGCATTAGTCACCCAACAAGCCAAGTAGGACAATATGAGATTAAAATCAATGAGGAGAGTGGAATCTACTCTAGTGGAATCTACTCTAGTGGAATCTAGTCTAGTGGAATCTACTCTAGTGGAATCTAGTCTAGTGGAATCTACTCTAGTGGAATCTAGTCTAGTGGAATCTA
Organism: Brachymystax lenok tsinlingensis; assembly: GCA_030435695.1. Classification (NCBI taxonomy): domain Eukaryota; kingdom Metazoa; phylum Chordata; class Actinopteri; order Salmoniformes; family Salmonidae; genus Brachymystax; species Brachymystax lenok. The sequence goes on from CM059791.1 coordinate 104,527,644, forward strand.
CTCTAGTGGAATCTACTCTAGTGGAATCTAGTCTAGTGGAATCTAGTCTAGTGGAATCTACTCTAGTGGAATCTACTCTAGTGGAATCTATTCTAGTGGAATCTAATCAAGTGGAATGTACTCTAGTGGAATGTACTCTAGTGGAATCTAGTCTAGTGGAATCTACTCTAGTGGAATCTACTCTAGTGGAATCTATTCTAGTGAAATCTACTCTAGTGGAATCTACTCTAGTGGAATCAAGTCTAGTGGAATCTTCTCTAGTGGAATCTACTCTAGTGGAATCTCTATTTCCCCTGCAGAACCGTTCTCCCTCGATCCTCAGCTTGAGATGAAGAGATCTAACGATAAATCAGAGAATGAGTTGGTGTTGAAACACTGTGGGAGTGTGCGTGCGTGTGTGGGAGTGAGTGTGCGTGTGTGTGCGTGTGTGTCCATTCGTGTGTGTGAGAGAGGCATGTAATCGCTTACACACACGCTTACACACACACACCTCCCCTCACTCAAGCTGGTGACAGGTAGATATTGTGGCTGTGATAGGGAGTAGTCTCATCCACTCTCTGCTCATTGATCACACTGGGGACTGGTACGACGGCTGATAACAAGCCTTTCTGCATTGATTAAACCCTTAACACACCTTCCTGTATGAACCCATTGTACTGTGTAAACGTAATACATTAAGCCATATACCATCATCACCACGTCTTATCAGTTCCCTTGTAGTCTAGTTGATCTGCTGCTAGATGCCAGTCAGTCAACCCAATGAAGTTAACTATCTGCTTTAACTTCCTATGACCTACTTCACGCACCATCTACATTGTTGTGTGTGTTGTGATGAAAGACAGTGTGTTGTAGAATAGATGAATGTACAGCACTCAGCCCCTAGAGAGTAGAGATGGGTGGGAGCCTGCCTAGCCCTGCAGTGAAGTCAGAGTTATGTCAGCCAGATAAGAGACTTTACCTCCAGGGGTGACTCTTCCTCATCCTCCCCCCTACCTGTCTGTGACAGGAGCTTTGTCTCCATAGACCACCGCCTATCCCTCCATCCCTCTCTCCTCTTTTCTCCCTCTATCGCTCCCTTCCCAGGGCGCAGGTCAACTTCCTGGCCCCTAGTGTTTGGGCGATAGACTCGGTCTCTCTCTCTCTCTCTCTCTCTCTCTCTCTCTCTCTCTCTCTCTCTCTCTCTCTCTCTCTCTCTCTCTCTCTTTGTCAGAACAGGGCAGCCATTGTTGTCAGGCGCTCTGCGGCGTTCTCCCCCAAGGTGAATGGGCTTTCAGGTAGCTGAAAGGACACGCTAAGATTAATCACTCAATCTAAAGAAGAAAGGTGATAGATTGAGAGAGTACAGAAAGAGGAGGGGGGGGGTCGGAAGGAGGGTGGAAGAGGCAAAGACACAGAGATAGGAGACATAAGAAAAAAAGAGTAGAGAGAGAGAGACAGAGGAAGTCCGATAGAAAAGAGAGAGGGGACGTGGAGAGAGACAGATATAGAGGAATGTAGGGAGGGATAGAGACTATTACACAGAGAGAGAGAGAGAGAGAGAGAGAGAGAGAGAGAGAGAGAGAGAGAGAGAGAGAGAGAGAGAGAGAGAGAGAGAGAAACTTCTGTGAGTGTAATGTTTACTGTTTATTTGTATTGTTTATTTCACTTTTGTATATTATCTACCTCACTTGCTTTGGCAAGAGAGGGAGGACGCATGGAAGGAGGAAGCAAGGGAATTAAAGAAGGAGGCGTTAGGGTACAATTGAAGTCGGAAGTTTCCATACACTTAGGTTGGAGTCATTAAAACTTGTTTTTCAACCACTCCACAAATTTCTTGTTAACAAACTATAGTTTAGGCAAGTCGGTTAGGACATCTACTTTGCATGATACAAGTCATTTTTCCAACAATTGTTTACAGACAGATTATTTCACTTATAATTCACTGTATCACAATTCCAGTGGGTCATAAGTTTACATACACTAAGTTGACTGTGCCTTTTAACAGCTTGGAAAATTCCATAAAATTATGTCATGGCTTTAGAAGCATCTGATAGGCTAATTGACATAATATGAGTCAATTGGAGGTGTATTTCAAGGATGTATTTCAAGGCCTACCTTCAAACCTCTTTGCTTGACATCATGGGAAAATCAAAAGAAATCAGCCAAGACCTCAGAAAAAAAATTGTAGACCTCCACAAGTCTGGTTCATACGCAAGTATAAACACCATGGGACCACGCAGCCGTCATACCGCTCAGGAAGGAGACGCGTTCTGTCTCCTAGAGATGAACATACTTTGGTGCAAATCAATCCCAAAACAACAGCAAAGGACCTTGTGAAGATACTGGAGGAAACAGGTACAAAAGTATCTATGTCACAGTACAACGAGTCCTATATCGACATAACCTGAAAGGCTGCTCAGCAAGGAAGAAGCCACTGCTCCAAAACCGCCATAAAAAAGCCAGACTACGGTTTGCAACTGCACATGGGGACAAAGATCGTACTTTTTGGAGAAATGTTCTCTGGTCTGATGAAACATAAATAGAACTGTTTGGCCATAATGACCATCGTTATGTTTGGAGGAAAAAGGGGGAGGCTTGCAAGCCAAAGAACACCATCCCAACCGTGAAGCACAGGGGTGGCAGCATCATGTTGTGGGGGTGCTTTGCTGCAGGAGGGACTGGTGCACATCACAAAATAGATGGCATCATGAGGCAGGAAAATTATGTGGATATATTGAAGCAACATCTCAAGACATCAGTCAGAAAGTTAAAGCTTGGTCGCAAATGGGTCTTCCAAATGGACAATGACCCCAAGCATACTTCAAAAGTTGTGGCAAAATGGCTTAAGGACAACAAAGTAAAGGTATTGGAGTGGCCATCACAAAGCCCTGACCTCAATCCTATAGAAAATGCAAGGAGGCCTACCAGCCTGACTCATGGGCCAAAATTCACCCAATTTATTGTGGGAAGCTTGTGGAAGGCTACCCGAAACTTTTGACCCAAGTTAAACAATTTAAAGGCAATGCTACCAAATACTAATTGAGTGTATGTAAACTTCTGACCCACTGGGAATGTGATGAAAGAAATAAAAGCTAAAATATATAATTCGCTCTACTATTATTCTGACATTTCACATTCTTAAAGTAAAGTGGTGATCCTAACTGACCTAAGACAGGGAATTTTTACTAGGATTAATTGTCAGGAATTGTGAAAAACTGAGTTTAAATGTATTTGGCTAAGGTGTATGTAAACTTCCGACTTCATCTGTATTTACCAGGGAACATAGAGTCCCTTTGATCCTGTCATCATGGTAACATCATGGGCATTAGGGCTCCCGAGTGTCACAGCAGTCTAAGGCACTCCATCTCAGTGCAAGAGGTGTCACTACAGTCCCTGGTTCGAATCCAGGCTGCATCACATCCACCTGTGATTGGGAGTCCCAAAGGGCGGTGCACAATTGGCCCAGTGTTGTCTGGGTTTGGCCGGGGTACAAAAACAATATATTTTTTAAACGTCTGCTCCCGGCCGAGGGGGCGGAGTCCACCTGTTTTACATTGTCTTGTGACAGGTGCTGTCGCTCCTACACAGGACACTTGGCCCTCAACCCCATTGCAGACCATTGCAGTCCAATGTCTGGGCCCGGCACATTCATTTGGCACATTCCATTGGCTGGCACTGGATAGGTCATGCCAAGATACACACCTAGAAGGTACATGCTGAAGTACTGCATGTCCCAGAGTGCTCAGCTTCCTGGTTTCCAGTGGGGCTGCTGATCTCAATAGCCTGAAGTAGCTTTGTCTCCTTGTCTCCTTTCGTTCATCTGCACTTTCCCCTCCTGTCTTGTTCTGTCACATAGTATGTAGTAAGGAGACAAGGAGAGGATGCCACTTCAGACTATTGAGATACACCCCCACCAGACATCCCTTGGTCAAGGGACTGAGTCCTCGTCCTCTCTAGAACTCTGTGACCTGATCTAGGATCAGCTGTTGTAGCGTCATCACAAACAAGCCCCATATTGTATGTGAGACAGCCACATTTGCGTGCATGCGTGTCTTTGTTAGTACACAGTGTGTGTGTGTGTGTGTGTGAGTCAGTGGCCAGCCAGCTGGAGATCACAGGGCCACCAGCTGGCCAAAATCCACCATGTCAACACAACTTTTATACACTATCATCACATCATCAAATACCTAGGGAGCCACCACCTCTACCTCCACCACCCCCATCACCTCTACCTCCACCCCCACCACCTCTACCTCCATCACCCCCACCACCTCTACCTCCACCACCCCCACCACCTCTACCTCCACCACCCCCACCTCCACCACCTCTACCGCCACCTCCACCACCTCTACCTCCACCACCTTTACCTCCACCACCCCCACCACCTCTACCGCCACCCCCACCTCCATCACCCCAACCTCTGTGTGTGTGTGTGTGTGTGTGTGTGTGTGTGTGTGTGTGTGTGTGTGTGTGTGTGTGTGTGTGTGTGTGTGTGTGTGTGTGTGTGTGTGTGTGTGTGTGCGTGTGTGTGAGTCAGTGGCCAGCCAGCTGGAGATCACAGAGCCACCAGCTGGCCAAATCCACCATGTCAACAAAACTTTTATACACTATCATCACATCATCAAATACCTAGGGAGTCATACCACCCCCACCACCTCTACCTCCACCACCTCTACCTCTACCACCTCCACCCCCACCACCTCTACCTACACCACCTCTACCTCCACCCCCACCACCTCTACCTCCACTACCCCCACAACCTCTACCTCCACCACCTCCACCACCTCTACCTCCACCACCTTTACCTCCACCACCCCCACCACCTCTACCGCCATTACCCCCACCCCCACCTCTACCTCCATTACCCCTACCTCTACCTCCACCACCTCTACCTCCATTACCCCCACCACCTCTACCACCACCCCCACCTCCACCTCCATTACCCCCACCTCCACCACCTCACCACACATCTGTACTTCCGCATTCACATATCCTACAACACACACACACACACGCACCCACCACCTCTACCTCCACCCCCACCACCACCTCTACCTACACCGCTACTTCCACCACCCCCACCACCTCTACCTCCACCTCTACCTCCACTACCCCACCACCTCTACCTCCACCACCCCCACAACCTCCACCACCTCTACCTCCACCTCTACCTCCACTACCCCACCACCTCTACCTCCACCACCCCCACAACCTCCACCACCTCTACCTCCACCTCTACCTCCACTACCCCACCACCTCTACCTCCACCACCCCCACAACCTCCACCACCTCTACCTCCACCACCTTTACCTCCACCACCCCCACCACCTCTACCACCACCCCCACCTCTACCTCCGCCACCACCACCCCCACCTCCACCACCTCACCACACATCTGTACTTCCACATTCACATATCCTACTACACACACGCACTCAGTCTCTCAAACACACACACACACACACACACACACACACACACACACACAAACACACACACACACAGTGGATCCTGTAGCTCTGTATGTCTTTGATATCCAGCTTCTTTTATTGTTATTATATATATTATATTATTATATATTATAATATAAAACTGATGGTATGCAGCTCATTAAATAGATAAATATGCGCGAGACAGAGGGAGGGAGGAAGGGAGGGAGGCAAATAGAGAGTGAGGGAAAGGGAGAGAGTAAGATAAAAAGATAGGGAGGGATGGATATTTTCTTGTCCCTGCCCATCCCACTAGCTTTTATCTGCGGAACGAACCAACACCATGCATTTAAACAACCTGTTTATTGTGCTGCAGAACTAACCAACACAATGCATTTAAATGACCCATTGAGTGTGTTGCCAACCTGGACTCATGAGTGGACGTAATATAGTAAATGTAAATCTATCTCTATCCATTTAGTGTGATATGTTATGTTTTATATGGCATGTATTAATTTGTGGATATCCATCATCCATTTTGTATGAGATATTACGAATTGCAATTCATACAATATGTTACAAATTTGCAATACGTATGATATGTTATGAATTCCAAATTTGGGGGGCTGACGTTAGCTAGCTGTCTAGGTGGCTGACGTTAGCTAGACTAGGTGTAAAGTTTAGGGTTAAGGTTAAGGCTTAGGAGTTAGGTTAAAGGATTAAGGTTAGGGTTAGGAGTTAGGTTAAAGGGTTAAGGTTAGGGTTAGGAGTTAGGTTAAAGGGTTAAGGTTAGGGTTAGGAGTTAGGTTAAAGGGTTAAGGTTAGAGTTAGGAGTTAGGTTAAAGGACTAAATTAGGTTAGGTTAGAATTAAAAATTAAAATTAGGGTTAAGTTAGTTAAAGGTTAAGGTTAAATTAGAGTTAGGTTAAAATTAAGGTTAAATTAGAGTTAGGTTAAAATTAAAATTAGGTTAAATTAATTAAATTAAATTAAATTAAGAATTAAATTAGTTAAATTAAAATTAGGTTAAATTAAATTAAAGACTAAATTAAAATTAAATTAGAATTAAAAATTAAATTAAAATTAGAATTAAATTAAATTAAATTAAGAATTAAAATTAAAATTAAATTAGAATTAAAATTAAAAATTAGAATTAAATTAAAATTAAAATTAAATTAAATTAAATTAAAAATTAAATTAGAATTAAAAAATTAAATTAAAATTAAAAATTAAATTAAAAATTAAATTAGAATTAAAATTAGAATTAAAAATTAAATTAAAATTAGGAGTTAGGTTAAATTAAAATTAGAATTAAATTAGGTTAAATTAGAATTAGGTTAAATTAAAGGGTTAAGAATTAGGTTAGGAGCTAGGTTAAAGGGTTAAGGTTAGAGTTAGGAGTTAGGTTAAAGGTTAAGGTTAGGGTTAGGAGTTAGGTTAAAGGTTAAGGTTAGAGTTAGGAGTTAGGTTAAAGGGTTAAGGTTAGGGTTAGGAGTTAGGTTAAAGGGTTAAGGTTAAGGTTAGGAGTTAGGTTAAAGGGTTAAGGTTAGGGTTAGGAGTTAGGTTAAAGGGTTAAGGTTAGGGTTAGGAGTTAGGTTAAAGGGTTAAGGTTAGAGTTAGGAGTTAGGTTAAAGGGTTAAGGTTAGAGTTAGGAGTTAGGTTAAAGGGTTAAGGTTAGAGTTAGGGGAAAGGTTAGCTAAAATGCAAAGTAGTTGCGAAGTAGCTAAAAAGAAGACTCTTCTTTCAGTTAGAAAAGTGCATTGAAATGACTTCAAATCAATATCAGATCAACTGATATTGGTCGCATACACATATTTAGCAGATGTTATTGGTCGCATACACATATTTAGCAGATGTTATTGGTCGCATACACATATTTAGCAGATGTTATTGGTCGCATACACATATTTAGCAGATGTTATTGGTCGCATACACATATTTAGCAGATGTTATTGGTCGCATACACATATGTAGCAGATGTTATTGGTCACATACACATATTTAGCAGATGTTATTGCGGGTGTAGCGAAATGCTTGTATTCCTAGCTCCAACAGGAACTGTGCATGCTTTGGAGAGATGTGTGGCCACTTGGAGACACCAGTTAGTCTTTTCACGCAAACCCTTGTCATTTGTTTGTCTTATGTTGCACCTACACCACATTTTCCAGGAATATTTGTATCATGTTAATGAATGAACAGTATCCAGAGTATTTTCAGATTTCGTCATCAAAAAAAATTGGCAAAAAGTACAGTAAATGTAAAATGCACATTCAATCAACACAACAGTGTAATGTTTGTATTCAACTTGTCAGGTGGACTGTTGTGTCCTCACCTTAATCTTTAACATTTTTTTATTTAACCTTTATTTAACTAGGCATGTCAGTTAAAAACAAATTCTTATTTACAATGACGGCCTACTCCAGCCAAGCCCTAAACCGGATGACGCTGGGCCAATTGTGTGCCGCCTAATGGGTCTCCCAATCACTGCCTGTTGTAATACAGCCTGGAATCGAACCAGGGTCTGTAGTGACGCCTCTAGCACTGAGATGCAGTGCCTTAGACCTTAAGTCTAGTCATTTTCCCATAATCTCAGAACGGTTCCCTTGTGATTGCTACCATGATTATGCATAGCATATGCTTTTCATTTTTCTTCTTTAAGAAACATTTGAATTTAGCCCTATGTATATCGACAAATTCCCATTATTGTAAAGGATTAAGTAACCATACCAAACGTAACATATCATACTAATTTGAGTGCCCAGGATTTACGTTTACTATGTTACGTCTAGTCTATAATACCAGGCTGGTGCTGCAGAGTCACGCCTCAGTTTCCTCATGTGGCTCTGAACACAGACACAGACACACACACTGTTAAAATGTACCAGCTGCAACAAACAGTTTTTTTAGTTTTGTTCAGCCACTCTTTTAGACAGTCAGTAGTTTCAGCTGCTCCTTTGATGGCGTGGTGCACAACAAGCAGAACAACACCCACGCAGACCTATTAGGCCTATCCCACAACAGGGCTCTCAACAGAGGGGTAGTGACTTGGTAGTGACACAGGTCAGGACAGACCACTGGTGGAGGTGAAGGTGGGGTTGGAGGAGGACTGGGGGCCCTAAACAGGACAGACCACTGGTGGGAGGTGGAGGGGGAGAAGGTGGAGGAGGGCTGGTGGTCCTAAACAGGACAGACCACTGGTGGGAGGTGGAGGGGAGGAGGTGGAGGTGGAGGAGGGCTGGTGGTGGAGGAGGGCTGGTTGTCCTAAACAGGACAGACCACTAGGGGAGGTGGAGGGGAGAAGGTGGAGGAGGGCTGGTGGTCCTAAACAGGACAGACCACTGGGGGTAGGTGGAGGGGAGAAGGTGGAGGTGGGCTGGTGGTCCTAACAGGACAGGCCACTGGGGGTAGGTGGAGGGGGAGGAGGTGGAGGTGGGCTGGTGGTCCTAAACAGGACAGACCACTGGGGGTAGGTGGAGGGGGAGGAGGTGGAGGTGGAGGAGGGCTGGTGGTGGAGGAGGGCTAGTTGTCCTAAACAGGACAGACCACTGGGGGGAGGAGGAGGGGGAGAAGGAGGGGGAGAAGGTGGAGGAGGGCTGGTTGTCCTAAACAGGACAGACCACTGGGGGTAGGTGGAGGGGGAGAAGGTGGAGGAGGGCTGGTGGTCCTTAACAAGACAGACCACTGGGGGTAGGTGGAGGGGGAGAAGGTGGAGGAGGGCTGGTGGTCCTTAACAGGACAGACCACTGGTCTCGAAAATACACGGAAGCAAAATACAACAAACAATCACGCACAAAAATATGGGGGAAACAGAGGGTTAAATAAGGAACATGTAATCATGGGAATGTGAACCAGGTGTGTGAAAAAGGAAGACAAAACCAACAGAAAATGAATAATGGATTGGTGGCGGCTAGAAGGCCGGTGACGTCGACCGCCGAAAACCACCCGAGCAAGGAGAGGGACCAATTTTGGCTGAAGTCGTGACAGTACCCCCTTGACACGTGGCTCCAGCAGCGCGCCAACACCGGCCTGGGGGACGACCCGGAGGACGAGGCGTAGGGCAATCCGGGTGGAGACGGTGAAACTCCCGCAGCAACGAAGGGTCTAGGATGTCTCTCACTGGCACCCAGCATCTCTCCTCCGGACCGTACCCCTCCCAATCCACGAGGTACTGGAGGCCCCCTGCCCGACGCCTTGAGTCCATAATGTCTCGAACAGTATACGCCGGGGCCCCCTCAATGTCCAGAGGAGGCGGAGGAACCTCCTGCACCTTAGACTCCTGGAGTGGACCACCCACCACCGGCCTGAGGAGAGACACATGGAACGAGGAGTTAATATGGTAATCTGGGGGAAGCTGTCACTTATAACATACCTTGTTCACTCTCCTCAGGACTTTAAAGGGCCCCACATACCGCAGACCCAGCTTCCGGCAGGGCAGGCGGAGGGGCAGGTTTCGGGTCAAGAGCCAGACCCTGTCCCCTGTGCGAACACCGGGGTCTCACTGCGGTGGCGGTCGGCGCTCGCCTTCTGCCGCCTCACGGCTCGTTGCAGTTGCGCATGGGTGGCCTCCCAGGTCTCCTCCGAGCGCCTAAACCATTCATCCACCGCAGGAGCCTCGATCTGGCTCTGATGCCACGGTGCCAGAACCGGCTGTTACCCCAGTACACACTGGAAAGGGGAGAGACCAGTAGAGGAGTGGCGGAGTGAGTTTTGGGCCATCTCTGCCCAGGGGATGAAAACTGCCCACTCTCCCGGCCGGTCCTGGCAATAGGACCGCAGAAACCTACCCAAATCCTGGTTGACTCTTTCCACCTGCCCGTTACTCTCGGGGTGAAAACCTGAGGTAAGGCTGACCGAGACCCCCAGACGTTCCATAAATGCCCTCCAAACCCTGGATGTGAACTGGGGACCCCGATCAGAAACTATATACCTCAGGCACCCCGTAATGCCGGAAGACATGGGTGAACAGGGCCTCCGCAGTCTGTAGGGCCGTAGGGAGACCGGGCAAAGGAAGGAGGCGGCAGGACTTACAAATCCAATCCACAACGACCAGGATTGTAGTGTTACCCTGTGACGGCGGAAGATCCGTCAAAAAGTCCACCGACGGGTGTGACCAAGGCTGCTGTGGAACGGGTAGGGGTTGTAACTTCCCTCTGGGCAGGTGCCTAGGCGCCTTGCACTGGGCGCACACCGAGCAGGAGGAAACATAAACCCTCACGTCCTTAGCTAAGGTGGACCACCAGTACTTCCCACTAAGACAAAGCACTGTCCAACCGAAGCCAGGATGACCAGAGGAGGGTGACGTGTGGGCCCAATAGATCAGACGGTCGCGGACAGCAGACGGAACGTACATACGCCCAGCTGGACACTGAGGTGGAGTGGGCTCTGTACGTAACGCCCGCTCTATGTCCACGTCCAACTCCCACACCACCGGTGCCACCAGGCAAGAGGCCGGAAGTATGGGAGTGGGATCTATGGACCACTCCTCTGTGTCAAACATCCGGGACAGTGCGTCTGCCTTAGTGTTTTGGGAACCTGGTCTGTAGGATAGGGTGAAAACAAAACGGGTGAAAAACATGGCCCACCTTGCCTGGCGAGGGTTCAGTCTCCTCGCCGCAGGCTGGGCTCTGAGACACAGAGTCAGCTGATTCCTAGGGCAGCTCCCTTTAATTGTGCTTTATTAAAGGTATTATTGAATTCACAAGTTACTTGTATGAATGTCATAATTTGAAAATCATTTTCTCCACGACACCGCCCAGATGTACTCCAGATTGCGGTGGTCGGTCCAGATGAGAAAAGGGTGTTTAGCCCCCTCAAGCCAATGTCTCCACACCTCCAGAGCCCTGATGCCAGCCAACAGCTCCCGGTCCCCCATATCATAGTTACGCTCCGCCGAGCTGAGCTTCTTCGAAAAGAAGGCACAGGGGTGGAGTTTAGGTGGCGTACCCGAGCGCTGAGACAGCACAGCTCCTATCCCAGCCTCGGACGCGTCCACCTCCACGATAAATGTCAAAGTGGGGTCCGGATGAGCCAGCACGGGAGCCGAGGTAAACAGAGCCTTCAGGTGACAAAAAGCCCTGTCCGCCTCAGCTGACTACTGCAGTCGCACCGGTCCCCCCTTCAGCAGTGAGGTAATGGGAGCCACTACCTGACCAAAGCCCCGGATAAACCTCCGGTAGTAGTTGGCAAACCTTAAAAAACACTGCACTTCCTTTACCGTGGTGGGAGTCGGCCAATTACGCACGGCTGAAATGCGGTCACTCTCCATCTCCACCCCTGACGTGGAAATGTGGTACCCTAGGAAGGAGACGGACTGTTGGAAAAACAGACATTTCTCAGCCTTGACATACAGGTCATGCTCCAACAGTCGACTAAGCACCTTGCGCACCAGGGACACATGCTCGGCGCGTGTAGCGGAGTAAATCAGAATGTCGTCGATATACACCACTACACCCTGTCCGTTCAAGTCCCGGAAAATCTTGTCTACAAATGCCTGGAAAACTGATGGAGCATTCATCAACCCGTACGGCATGACGAGGTACTCATAGTGCCCTGAGGTGGTGTGAAGAAGCCCCATGCATTGACTCGATCGCACTGGCTATGAGAGGCAGCGGGTAGCTGTACCTCACAGTGATCGGATTAATACCTCGATAGTCAATACACGGGCGCAGACCTCCATCCTTCTTCTTCACAAAAAAGAAACTTGAGGAGGCAGGTGAAGTGGAGGGCCGAATGTATCCCTGCCCCAGAGATTCGGAGACATATGTTTCCATAGCCTCCGTCTCCTCCTGTGACAGAGGATACACGTGACTCCTGGGAAGTGCTGCGTCTATCAGGAGATTTATCGTGGTAATTGAGTCGCCTTCTTTTTACAGAAAGCGAGAGCCAAATCGGTATATTCAGTGGGGATGTGCACGGTGTAGACCTGGTCTGGACTTTCCACCGTAGTCGCACCGATGGAAACACCTACACACCTCCCTAAACTATGAGCAAATGAACAATCAATAAAATTCCCAGCTGCGCCTGAATCGACTAGCGCCTTATGCTGGGAATAAAGGGGAAAAATCGGGAAAATCAACAAACAAAAACATGAGCAACAGGGAGCTCTGGGTGAGTCTGGTGCCTACTCACCTGGGGTGACCTGATAGTGCCCTGCCTATCGCCTCGACTCCCTGAGGAACCACGCCTGCACCGACCAGCAGTGTGCCCTCTGCGGCCACAGAGGGTGCAGGGAATGACCCCTCCTCCGGCCCCCCTAAGCGAAGTTCCTCCCAGCTCCATAGGCGTTGGAGCAGAGGTGCTGGGGGATGGAAATGACCATCCCCGATCCGGATGTCCGTGGATGGCCAGCAGGTTATCCAACCGGATGGACATGTCCACCAGCTGGTCGAAGGAAAGGGTGGTGTCTCTGCATGCCAGCTCCCACCGGACGTCCTCGTGCAGACTGCATCTGTAATGGTCGATCAGGGCCCTGTCACCCCATCCCGCGCCGGTGGCCAGGGTTCGGAACTCCAGCACAAAGTCCTGTGCGCTCCTTGTCCCCTGTCTGAGGTGGAACAAGCGTTCACCCGCCGCTCTACCCTCAGGTGGATGGTCGAATACTGCCCGGAAAGGGGGAGTGAACTCCTCGTAGTGGTCCAACGCCGCTCCTTCCTCTCCCCATACGGCGTTGGCCCACTCCAGGGCTTTCCTGGATAGACAGGAGACGAGGGCGGACACGCTCTCGTGTCCGGAAGGAGCCGGGTGAATGGTCGCCAGGTGAGCTCCAGCTGGAGTAGGAATCCCTGGCACCCGGCAGCCGTCCCATCATACTCCATCTGGAGCGCGAGTCGAATCCCACTGGGACCAGGTGAAGGAGGAGTGGACAGTTGTGTGTGTTGTGGAGTGGGAGGTTGTGATGATGGTAGAGGCGCTGAAAAAACTCCTCTCTCCCATCGCTCCATATTCTGTAGCACGCGATCCATTGCTGTGCCGAGACTCTGCAACATTGTCGCATGCTGCTGAATGCGCTCCTCGACTAGTAGAGGAGGGCAGGATGCTCCTGCTGACTCCATTGGTGGTGCGTGATTCTGTAATGAAGTCTGTGATGCCGGTAGGAAGAGTCAGGCGCAGTACAACAAAATTAGTATTCATAAAGTTTACTCAGAATAAACATACGAGTGAATAAACCACAGTTGTGACAATGATCCTCTCTCTGCCCCCCTCCACCTGTCAACATTACAGTTGTGTGTGGGTGGTAGGCAGCTACATTATATTAAAAAAAATATATATAGCATTTCTGAGTGACTGCATGCCTGTTTTTACTGTATGTGGTGGACTCAGGATGTGTGTGTTGGACGGTGTAGAGTTGATGACAGAGCTCCAGATGGATTGTGGGAGCTGGTGTGATGATGGTGATGGCGATGAGGGTTTGTTTGCAGCCTGATCCCCTTCATAAAGGGCTGAGATGACAGCACTAACTGTTGTGCTGAAGGCTGCTCTTTCTCCAATGTCACACATCGCTGGTTGAAAACACTTCTATGTTGAGGGGTGTGTGTGACAGACATATGGCAATACTAACCCCTGTTTTTCTCTCTCTCTCTCTCTCTCTCTCTCTCTCTCTCTCTCTCTCTCTCCCTCATAGTGACATATTTGATGCCATGTTCCCTGTCATGCACATTGCGGGAGAGACAGTTATTCAGCAAGGTTAGTGAACATAATGCATAATGTGTTAACTCTGTAATACAAACATAGTAGACCTAGTAGACCTTCAGTACATACTGAAACTGAACTGTAGTATTACCTCACACACACACACACACACACACAGACTGTAGTACTCCTGCAGACATGCAGTACTGACTGTACTCACTCTCTTTCTACCAGATGTCAGTGTGACTTCCTCCAAGTCTGACGGTTGTCACTAGTTACCACAGCCACAAAGTCAAAATTGGCTATATCGGTAAAATTAATGAAAACAAAAATGTGCTTTCTTGTCTTAATTTAAGGGTAGTGTTAGGCATAAGGTTAGCAGTGTGATTAAGGTTAGGGTTAGTTTTAAAATCTGATTTTAAGAAGATACTTTTTAGAAATAGGCAGGGTTTATGACTTTGTGGCTGTGCCAGCTAGTAACGACCCAGTCTAACCGCAGCAGTCCAAGGTCTCAGTCTAGACATCCCATAGCCTTTCAAGCTAAACAGAGGCAATCTGGTACAGACATTTTTGTTGGGGGGGGGTCTCCCTATCGAACACAGACTCACAGACAAACAAACACACATAACCACACACTTACTGTAAGTTCTCACACACACATACAGACAGACACACGCAGAGACAAACACACAGTATAGAGAAGATTCAGGCAATAGGCACACATATAGGCGTATACACACCCTCTCTCTCTCCCTCCCTGCTTCCCCCAGACAGTTGTCCTGTGGTGTACTGTGCAGTATCTGTCCTAATTTGGTGATAACTAGGAGGTGGGGAGAGAGAGAGAGAGAGAGAGAGAGAGAGAGAGAGAGAGAGAGAGAGAGAGAGAGAGAGAGAGAGAGAGAGAGAGAGAGAGAGAGAGAGAGAGAGAGAGATATAGCTACAGTACATTACTACAGTATACACTACAGACTACTGATGTCACTGTTCACTGTCTGGACTCTGCTGCAGCTCCTGGCTGTTTACACCAAAGATATCTATGGTTTAACAGTATATATATATACAGTATAAAAACTGAGTGTACAAAACATTAAGAACACCTGCTCTTTCCATGACATAGACTAACCAGGTGAATCCAGGTGAAAGTTATGATCCTTTATTGATGTCACTTGTTAAATCCACTTCAATCAGTATAGATGGAGGGGAGGAGACAGGTTAGAGAAGGATTGTTAAGCCTTGAGACAATTGAGACATGGATTGTGTATGTGTGCCATTCAGAGGGTGAATGGGCAAGACAAAATATTGAAGTGCCTTTGAACAGGGTATGGTAGTAGGTGCCAGGCGCACCAGTTTAAGTGTGTCAACAACTGCAATGTTGCAGTTTCTCGTGTGTATCAAGAATGGTCCACCACCCAAAGGACATCAAGCCAACTTGACACAACCGTGGCAAGCATTGGGGTCAACATGGGCCAGCATTCCTGTGGAACACTTTCGACACCTTGTAGAGTCCATGTCCCAACGAATTGAGGCTGTTCTGATTGCAAAAGGAGGTGCATCTCAATATTAGGAAGGTGTTCCTAATGTTTTGTACACTCAGTGTATATAATGGACTATCCAGGTATGACTAAACTGCTATCCTGATGTAACCCGGTGGCTTAGCCTAACCGGTGGCCAAGCTCATCTTAATCTGCTGCATTTCAAATGTAGACCCCTGTCTGTGTTACCAAGGAATCTGTGTCTGGGCATGTGCATAATGAAGGCACCTTCTAATGTTCACTTCTAGGCTAGTTTCAAAAACACTTTCTATTTGCTGTGAGTTGAGGTTGAAAATGTCCTCAAATGACCCCAGCTCTCACACAACAGCAAGAACACAGAGAAGAGAGGCTCAGGCAGATGTTAGAATGCTCTAATTTTACTACAGTATTTAAGTAAAAAGTACAGATGAAGAATCTTATTTTGATCACCCTGTTGCAGGAGAACATCCCTGCAATGCAGGAAATGTAAAACTTGTAGTGTATTTGAGGTTTAAAATGGCTTCTGAAGTTTGTAATTTCCACTGAAATTTCCGATTTGATTTTCTCTTACGAAAAATGTGTCAAAACCTACAAAAGGTCCATTAATTATAAACCATGTAATAATTCACATTTCCTGTTTCTGCAGGATCATTTTCCCGCTGTAGCAAACAAATTAAGATCCTACATGTATACAAATACAGGCATACACAGTATATCAAAAGACTCAATAAAACCTCCCAGTAACAGTTTGTGTGCTGTAAAGACTGTACTGGTCTTCCTCAGTCTTTGGTGAGCGTAGAGCATTCCAGCCAGGTGACACAAAGCAAACGTGAGGCCGGGGATGTAGTCCTTTTGAAGACAGTCAGAGAACGTTGGCAGCAATGCTTGTTACACTTCCCCTATGTTGAAACAAGGTCTTTCTTACTGTGTGTGTTGGAGTGCATCGGCCTGAATGTGTCTGTGTTTGTGTGTGTGTGTGTGTGTGCGGACATGTGCATGAATGCGCGCGTGTGTGTGTGTATGCGCTCAATTTTGTGTGTCTTTGTCAAATATTTGCCTGCGGTCTTGGGGCTCAGGGTTCTGCTAGAAGGGAAAACAAAGACTTCAGAGCGCAGGTGATAAAAGACAGGAAGAGTGGAGAGAATAGAGAGATGGAGTGAGAGAATGAGGGAATGAAAGAAAGACAGAGAGAGATGAGATGAAAGAGGGAGAGAGAGAGCTGAAGAAGGCCGGGCCAGGTTGAAGCAGGTTGGAGGGGACAGAGAGGACACACAGTCCCGAACCTCTCGCCCCTCTCCAGTGATAAATGTGTGTGATGAACGACTCTAGCCTCAACACACAGTATTAATTAGTTGTATGAACTCCTGTGAACCCTCAGCATGGGATCCTCCAGCCTTTCAACTCCTCAATCACACACACACACACACACAGTTACACACACACATCTCATAGTTACACATAGTTACATAGTTACACACACACATGCGTACACTCGCACAGGGACAGACACTGACACACACGCACAGTCACACACAAATCAAATTGTATTGGTTGCATACACACATACATGTGCACACACACTTACACACACTCACTCTCTCCCCCACCATGCACACATGTGTACCCTCTAGGCCGAGGCAGGTTTTTGCCCTAACGCTGTTAGAGGCCTTCCATTTAAATACCTTGGAGAGGATAGAGAGACAGATGGGTATAGCCCCTTTCTGAGAGAGAGAGAGAGAGAGAGAGAGAGAGAGAGAGAGAGAGAGAGAGAGAGAGAGAGGTTAAGGGCTTTTGGCGTGCATACTTATTGGATTTCCCTGGAAGTGTTTGTGGGGGTGGACAAAGTGTGTTTATGTCTACATGTCTGCTTGCCTGCCTGTCTGTCCGTCCGTCTGTCTGTCTGTCCGTCTGTCTGCCTGTATGCATGCATGCATGTGTGTGAGCTCAACCATTATATTTTCCTCAGTATTATCCAGCCATTATGAACGGTGTAGATTGTGGAGGAAAGGTGGGAAGACAGAAGCGATTTACAAATGATCCTGAGCTCTTAATACACTGCACTGTTTGCCCAGACATTTCTTTTTCTCAATGAGGGGGGTTCAAATCCATCAATCCACCATGAGAAATACATGAGGGGGAGGGGTTCATGACACAGGCTTGAAACATCATTGGTTAAGCCCCAGATATTTTCTGAGCTCTCTCTCTCTCTCTCTCTCTCTCTCTCTCTCTCTCTCTCTCTCTCTCTCATGTTCTCTCACACTTCTCTTACTCTCTCCTCTACAGGTGATGAAGGAGACAACTTCTATGTGATTGACCAAGGAGAAGTGGATGTAAGTTTCCCATTGGCTTATTCATTCCTCCCCTCTCCCCTACAACTCTCCAGGTTATTCTCAGTCAACTTACCTGGTAAAATAAGGGTTAATAAAAGCAATGTTAACCAAACCTCTGTACGAGTACCCCCAGCCAGTTCTCATTGGAAAGACAAGAGAGAGACAAGAAAATCATTCCTCTTTTTTGAGGAGGGAAAATCATCTCTCTCTTCTGAGAGGAGAAGTTAACATCATCCCTCTTTTCTGAGAGAAGAAGGGAACATCATCCCTCTCTTCTGAGAGGAGAAGTGAACATCATCCCTCTCTTCTGAGAGGAGAAGTGAACATCATCCCTCTCTTCTGAGAGAAGTGAACATCATCCCTCTCTTCTGAGAGAAGTGAACATCATCCCTCTCTTCTGAGAGAAGTGAACATCATCCCTTTCTTCTGAGAGGAGAAGTGAACATCATCCCTTTCTTCTGAGAGGAGAAGTGAACATCATCCCTTTCTTCTGAGAGAAGAAGTGAACATCATCCCTCTTTTCTAAGAGAAGAAGGGAACATCATCCCTCTCTTCTGAGAGGAGAAGTGAACATCATCCCTCTTTTCTGAGAGAAGAAGGGAACATCATCCCTCTCTTCTGAGAGGAGAAGTGAACATCATCCCTCTCTTCTGAGAGAAGAAGTGAACATCATCCCTCTCTTCTGAGAGGAGAAGTGAACATCATCCCTCTTCTGAGAGGAGAAGTGAACATCATCCCTTTCTTCTGAGAGGAGAAGTGAACATCATCCCTCTTCTCAGATGAGAAGTGAACATCATCCCTCTTTTCTGAGAGAAGAAGTGAACATCATCCCTCTCTTCTGAGAGGAGAAGTGAACATCATCCCTTTCTTCTGAGAGGAGAAGTGAACATCATCCCTTTCTTCTGAGAGGAGAAGTGAACATCTGAGAGTTACTGTAGTAGCACACCTGATTCAACAAATCAAAAGCCACTTCCGCTGTTACACAGAGATAGAGAGTAATATGTGTCCTACCTACCTCTACCTCACACAGACCTACCTACTTCTACCTCACACAGGCCTACCGGCCTCTACCTCACACAGACCTACCGGCCTCTACCTCACACAGACCTACCTACCTCTACCTCACACAGACCTACCCACCTCTACCTCACACATACCTTCCTACCTCTACCTCAAAGTCCTACCTACCTCTACCTCACACAGACCTGCCTACGTCTACCTCACACTAACCTCCCTCTTTCTACCTCACACAGACCTACCTACCTCTACCTCACACAGGCCTACCGACCTCTACCTCACACAGACCTACCTACCTCTACCTCACACAGACCTACCCACCTCTACCTCACACATACCTTCCTACCTCTACCTCAAAGTCCTACCTACCTCTACCTCACACAGACCTGCCACCGTCTACCTCACACTAACCTCCCTCTTTCTACCTCACACAGACCTACCTACCTCTACTTCACACAGACATACCTACCTCTACCTCACAGACCTACCTGCCTCTACCTCACACAGACCTACCTGCCTCTACCTCACACAGACCTACCTGCCTCTACCTCACACAGACCTACCTGCCTCTACCTCACACAGACCTACCTGCCTCTACCTCACACAGACCTACCTACCTCTTCCTCACACAGACTTACCTGCCTCTACCTCACACAGACCTACCTACGTCTACCTCACACTAACCTCCCTCTTTCTACCTCACACAGACCTACCTACCTCTACCTCACACAGGCCTACCGACCTCTACCTCACACAGACCTACCTACCTCTACCTCACACAGACCTACCTACCTCTACCTCACACAGACCTACCCACCTCTACCTCACACATACCTTCCTACCTCTACCTCAAAGTCCTACCTACCTCTACCTCACACAGACCTGCCACCGTCTACCTCACACTAACCTCCCTCTTTCTACCTCACACAGACCTACCTACCTCTACTTCACACAGACATACCTACCTCTACCTCACAGACCTACCTGCCTCTACCTCACACAGACCTACCTGCCTCTACCTCACACAGACCTACCTGCCTCTACCTCACACAGACCTACCTGCCTCTACCTCACACAGACCTACCTGCCTCTACCTCACACAGACCTACCTACCTCTTCCTCACACAGACTTACCTGCCTCTACCTCACACAGACCTACCTACCTCTACTTCACACAGACATACCTACCTCTACCTCACAGACCTACAGTACCTACCTCTACCTCACACAGACCTACCTACCCATACCTCACAAAGACCTACTTACCCCGACCTCACACAGTCCTACCTGCCTCTACCTCACACACACCTACCTACCTTTACTTCACACAGACCTTCCTACATCTACCTCACACAGACCTACCTGCCTCTACCTCACACACACCTACAGTTAAAAGTCGGAAGTTTACATGCACTTATGTTGGAGTCAAAAGAATCAAAATAAATCAGCCAAGACCTCCACAAAATTGTAGACCTCCACAAGTCTGGTTCATCCTTGGGAGCAATTTCCAAAAGCCTGAAGGTACCACGTTCATATGTACAAACAATAGAACGCTAGTATAAACAACATGGGACCACGCAGCCGTCATACCGCTGTCTCCTAGAGATGAACGTACTTTGGTGCGAAAAGTGAAAATCAATCCCAGAACAACAGCAAAGGACCTTGTGAAGATGCTGGAGGAAACAGGTACAAAAGTATGTTTATCCACAGTATAACAAGTCCTATATTGACTATATCGACATAACCTGAAAGGCCGCTTAGCAAGGAAGAAGCTCCAAAACCACCATAAAAAAGCCAGACTACGGTTTGCAACTGCACATGGGGACAAAGATCGTACTTTTTGGAGAAATGTCCTCTGGTCTGATGAAACATAAATAGAACTGTTTGGCCATAATGATCATCGTTATGTTTGGAGGAAAAAGGGGGAGGCTTGCAAGCCGAAGAACACAATCCCAACCGTGAAGCACGGGGGTGGCAGCATCATGTTGTGGGGGTGCTTTGCTGCAGGAGAGACTGGTGCACTTCACAAAATAGATGGAATCATGAGGCAGGAAAATTATGTGGATATATTGAAGCAACATCTCAAGACATCAGTCAGGAAGTTAAAGCTTGGTCGCAAATGGGTCTTCCAAATGGACAATGACCCCAAGCATACTTCAAAAGTTGTGGCAAAATGGCTTAAGGACAACAAAGTCAAGGTATTGGAGTGGCCATCACAAAGCCCTGACCTCAATCCCATAGAACATTTATGGGCAGAATTGAAAAAGCATTTGCGAGCAAAGAGGCCTACAAACCTGTCTCAGTTACACCAGCTCTGTGAACATCTGGTGATCCTAACTGAGTGGTGATCTTAACTGACCTTTACTAGGATTAAATGTCAGGAATTGTGAAAAACTAAGGTGTATGTAAACTTCCGACTTCAACTGTATCTACCTCTACCTCACACAGACCTACCTACCACTACTTTACACAGTCCTACCTCCCTCTACATCACACAGACATACCTCCCTCTACATCACACAGACATACAGTGGGGAAAAAAAGTATTTAGTCAGCCACCAATTGTGCAAGTTCTCTCACTTAAAAATATGAGAGAGGCCTGTAATTTTCATCATAGGTACACTTCAACTATGACAGACAAAATGAGGAAAAGAAATCCAGAAAATCACATTGTAGGATTTTTTATGAATTTATTTGCAAATTATGGTGGAAAATAAGTATTTGGTCAATAACAAAAGTTTATCTCAATACTTTGTTATATACCATTTGTTGGCAATGACAGAGGTCAAACATTTTCTGTAAGTCTTCACAAGGTTTTCACACACTGTTGCTGGTATTTTGGCCCATTCCTCCATGCAGATCTCCTCTAGAGCAGTGATGTTTTGGGGCTGTCGCTGGGCAACACGGACTTTCAACTCCCTCCAAAGATTTTCTATGGGGTTGAGATCTGGAGACTGGCTAGGCCACTCCAGGACCTTGAAATGCTTCTTCTGAAGCCACTCCTTCGTTGCCCGGGCGGTGTGTTTGGGATCATTGTCATGCTGAAAGACCCAGCCACGTTTCATCTTCAATGCCCTTGCTGATGGAAGGAGGTTTTCACTCAAAATCTCACGATACATGGCCCCATTCATTCTTTCCTTTACACGGATCAGTCGTCCTGGTCCCTTTGCAGAAAAACAGCCCCAAAGCATGATTTCCATGATGTTTCCACCCCCATGCTTCACAGTAGGTATGGTGTTCTTTGGATGCAACTCAGCATTCTTTGTCCTCCAAACACGACGAGTTTAGTTTTTACCAAAAGGTTCTATTTTGGTTTCATCTGACATTCTCCCAATCCTCATCTGGATCATCCAAATGCTCTCTTATCAGTGGTCTTGTATGTCTTCCATTTCCTAATAATTGCTCCCACAGTTGATTTCTTCAAACCAAGCTGCTTACCTATTGCAGATTCAGTCTTCCCAACCTGGTGCAGGTCTACAATTTTGTTTCTGGTGTCCTTTGACAGCTCTTTGGTCTTGGCCATAGTGGAGTTTGGAGTGTGACTGTTTGAGGTTGTGGACAGGTGTCTTTTATACTGATAACAAGTTCAAACAGGTGCCATTAATACAGGTAATGAGTGGAGGACAGAGGAGCCTCTTAAAGAAGAAGTTACAGGTCTGTGAGAGCCAGAAATCTTGCTTGTTTGTATGTGACCAAATACTTATTTTCCACCATAATTTGCAAATAAATTCATAAAAAATCCTACAATGTGATTTTCTGGATTTTTTTCCCTCATTTTGTCTGTCATAGTTGAAGTGTACCTATAATGAATATTACAGGCCTCTCTCATCTTTTTAAGTGAGAGAACTTGCACAATTGGTGGCTGACTAAATACTTTTTTTCCCCACTGTACCTCCCTCTACATCACACAGACCTATCTACCTCTACCTCACACAGACCTACCTGCCTCTACCTCACACACACCTACCTATATCTACCTCACACAGACCTACCTACCTCTACCTCACACCAACCTATACCTCACACAGTCCTACCTACCTCTACCTCACACAGTCCTACCTACCTCTACATCACACAGACATACCTCCCTCTACATCACACAGACATACCTCCCTCTACATCACACAGACATACCTCCCTCTACATCACACAGACATACCTCCCTCTACATCACACAGACCTATCTACCTCTACCTCACACAGACCTACCTGCCTCTACCTCACACACACCTACCTATATCTACCTCACACAGACCTACCTACCTCTACCTCACACCAACCTCTACCTCACACAGTCCTACCTACCTCTACCTCACACAGTCCTACCTACCTCTACCTCACACAGTCCTACCTACCTCTACCTCACACAGTCCTACCTACCTTTACCTCACAAAGACTTCACCATCACAATAGGACACCCTCATTCATGCAGATCACCAAAGCTAAACACATACTTCACATTAGAAGATAAAGATGAGCACTGGGGTATTTTCTGACTTCAATTACTTGCGGTCTGGTCACGCTAGTGTTGGGCTCAGACACGCTCTGAACGCCACACAATTACAACAGTCAGAATACCTTTTTGTTTTAGGAACCCGAAGCGAGAAGGAGATAGATTTAAGTGGACCTTATCGGAGAGAGAGAGAGAGAGAGAGAGAGAGAGAGAGAGAGAGAGAGAGAGAGAGAGAGAGAGAGAGCCCTGATACAGCAGGTCAACCTACTGGTCCAGGTGGGCGAGCTCCACCGAGCGTATCAGAGAGCCCAGTCAGACCCAGACAGAGATGGATGGATGAATGGAGAGAGAAGGATAAGGGAGTGGAGGAGAGGGAGAGAGGGGGATAAGGGGTGAAAGAGAGGGAGAGAGAGGGATAAGGGGTGAAGGAGAGGGAGAGAGAGGGATAAGGGGTGAAGGAGAGGGAGAGAGAAAGAGAAGGGGTGAAGGAGAGGGAGAGAGAGGATAAGGGGTGAAGGAGAGGGAGAGAGAGGATTAGGGGTGAAGGAGAGGGAGAGAGAGGGATTAGGGGTGAAGGAGAGGGATAAGGGGTGAAGGAGAGGGAGAGAGAAAGAGAAGGGGTGAAGGAGAGGGAGAGAGAGGGATAAGGGGTAAAGGAGAGGGAGAGAGAGGGATAAGGGGTGAAGGAGAGGGAGAGAGAGGGATAAGGGGTGAAGAGAGGGAGAGAGAGGGATAAGGGGTGAAGGAGAGGGAGAGAGAAAGAGAAGGGGTGAAGGAGAGGGAGAGAGAGGGATAAGGGGTGAAGGAGAGGGAGAGAGAGGGATTAGGGGTGAAGGAGAGGGAGAGAGAGGGATTAGGGGTGAAGGAGAGGGATAAGGGGTGAAGGAGAGGGAGAGAGAAAGAGAAGGGGTGAAGGAGAGGGAGAGAGAGGGATAAGGGGTAAAGAGAGGGAGAGAGAGGGATAAGGGGTGAAGGAGAGGGAGAGAGAGGGATAAGGATAAGGGGTAAAAGAGAGGGAGAGAGAGGGATAAGGGGTGAAAGAGAGGGATAAGGGGTGAAGGAGAAGGAGAGAGAGGGATTAGGGGTGAAGGAGAGGGAGAGAGAGGGATTAGGGGTGAAGGAGAGGGATAAGGGGGTGAAGGAGAGGGAGAGAGAGGGATAAGGGGTGAAAGAGAGGGAGAGAGAGGGATAAGGGGTGAAGGAGAGGGAGAGAGAGGGATTAGGGGTGAAGGAGAGGGAGCGAGAGGGATAAGGGGTGAAGGAGAGGGAGAGAGAGGGATAAGGGGTGAAGGAGAGGGATAAGGGGTGAAGGAGAGGGAGAGAGGGATAAGGGGTGAAGGAGAGGGAGAGAGAGGGATAAGGGGTGAAGGAGAGGGAGAGAGAAAGAGAAGGGATGGGGGAGAGGGAGAGAGAGGGTTGATGCGATAGTCCCCTGATACAGCAGGTCTACCTACCACTGGGCCAACATTTAATAAAATCTAGAAATGGCTTCCTATTTCGCAAAACAAAGCATCCTTCACTCATGCTGCCAAACATACCCTCGTAAAACTGACTATCCGAAGTCGAGGATCCGAAGTCAATATCGGTAGGATAGTCAGTTTTACTAGTGCAAGTTTGGCAGCATGAGTGAAGGAAGGCTTTGTTGCGAAATAGAAAGCCGATTCTAGATTTGATTTTGGATTGGAGATGTTTGATGTGAGTCTGGAAGGAGAGTTTACAGTCTAGCCAGACACCTAGGTATTTACAGTCTAGCCAGACACCTATGTATTTGCACACACAAACCCCTACACACACACACACACACACACACACACACATAATGTACCGTCAACAATGCTCCCTGACAGAATCTAAATGTCTCCCACCACACCCAATCACCCCCCCTCCCTCCACTGTAGAGTGAGGAGAGATTGAAATGAGAGCTACATAACCCTCTTCTCTCTCTCCTCGTCCCTCTGTAATAAGCAGAAGGATCAGTCCACTATCATATCATAGCTGTGCTCCAAGAGGTGGCTGGCTGGGGATCAGCATCACATTCTGGCTGCCACCAGAGAATCTGGAACATCCACTCCCCAGGCCAAACCCTGTCAGCCTGCACCCAGCCCAGCCAAGACCTCAAAGATGTGGCTCAGTGCTGAGGTTCTCTGTGTTTCTCTCTTTATATGCCACTATTTCTCTATTCGTCTCTCTCTCTCCCCTCCCTCCCTCTCTCGCTCTCTCTCATCTGCTTCTCGTTCTTCATTCCATCACCCTCCATTGTCCCCTATGCCTCTACATATCCTGTGTCAGCAGCCCCAGCCAAGGCCCTTCTAGGCCTAGTTACATGTAGGGAACCACTTAAAACAGAGCTCACAGCTCAGCACTGTATGTGTGTGTGTGTGTGTGAAACATCCCATCGTAGTGTGTGTGTTTGTGAAACATCCCATCGTAGTGTAGGGCCCATTAAACTGTGGTGATGATGTCTCTCATTAGGCGTTAGGCGGAACGTAAATCTACCGCTGACTGTGGGAGAAGTGAAATGGTGTTAACGCCACACACACACACACGTGTGCGCACGCGGAAACACACACACACACAAATACCTCAGTGTGTATTGGGACATTCCACTTTGTGGTATTAGTGTCTACTCCTATGTGATTTTATGATAACCCTCAATATGTCCTAGCCCAATACAAGCCCTATATCCATACTGATAATAACCCCCAATATGTCCTAGCCCAATACAAGCCCTATATCCGTACTGATGATAACCCTCAATATATCCTAGCCCAATACAAGCCCTATATCCGTACTGATGATAACCCTCAATATATCCTAGCCCAATACAAGCCCTATATCCGTACTGATGATAACCCTCAATATGTCCTAGCCCAATACAAGCCCTATATCCGTACTGATGATAACCCTCAATATGTCCTAGCCCAATACAAGCCCTATATCCGTACTGATGATAACCCTCAATATGTCCTAGCCCAATACAAGCCCTATATCCGTACTGATGATAACCCTCAATATGTCCTAGCCCAATACAAGCCCTATATCCGTACTGATGATAACCCTCAATATGTCCTAGCCCAATACAAGCCCTATATCCGTACTGATGATAACCCTCAATATGTCCTAGCCCAATACAAGCCCTATATCCGTACTGATGATAACCCTCAATATGTCCTAGCCCAATACAAGCCCTATATCCGTACTGATGATAACCCTCAATATATCCTAGCCCAATACAAGCCCTATATCCGTACTGATGATAACCCTCAATATATCCTAGCCCAATACAAGCCCTATATCCGTACTGATGATAACCCTCAATATGTCCTAGCCCAATACAAGCCCTATATCCGTACTGATGATAACCCTCAATATGTCCTAGCCCAATACAAGCCCTATATCCGTACTGATGATAACCCTCAATATGTCCTAGCCCAATACAAGCCCTATATCCGTACTGATGATAACCCTCAATATATCCTAGCCCAATACAAGCCCTATATCCGTACTGATGATAACCCTCAATATGTCCTAGCCCAATACAAGCCCTATATCCGTACTGATGATAACCCTCAATATGTCCTAGCCCAATACAAGCCCTATATCCGTACTGATGATAACCCTCAATATGTCCTAGCCCAATACAAGCCCTATACCATGCTGATAATAACCCCCAATATGTCCTAGCCCAATACAAGCCCTATATCCATACTGATGATAACCCTCAATATGTCCTAGCCCAATACAAGCCCTATATCCATACTGATGATAACCCTCAATATGTCCTAGCCCAATACAAGCCCTATATCCATACTGATGATAACCCTCAATATGTCCATACCAGGATACAAGGCTAGCCCAGGACAACCCAGCTCAGACCTATCCAGCCCTACCCTAACCTTCCCATGTCTTTGATGGCCAGATAAAAAAAAGAAAAGCTGTGGACTAAATCAAATCTTATTCGTCACATACACATATTTAGCAGATGTTATTGCAGTGTAGTGAAATGCTTGTGTTCCTAACTCAAACAGTGCAGTAATATCTAACAATACACACATCTAAAAGTAAAATAATGGAATTAAGAAATATATAAATATTAGGATGTGCAATGTCGGAGTGGCGTTGCCAGGTTAGTCCAGATAAATTGTAAAGTGACTATGCATTGGTAATAAACAGCGAGTGGGGGCTGGCTAGTGATGGCTGTTTAACAGTCTGATGGCCTTGAGATAGAAGCTGTTTTTCAGTCTCTCGGTCCCAGCTTTGATGCACCTGTACTGACCTCGCCTTCTGGATGATAGCAGGGTGAACAGATAGCAGGGTGAATCTTTTTGTCCTTCCTGTGACATCGGGTGCTGTAGGTGTCCTGGAGGGCAGGTAGTTTGCCCCCAGTGATGCGTTGTGCAGACCTCACTACCCTCTGGAGAGCCTTACGGTTGCGGGCGGAGCAGTTGCCGTACCAGGTGGTGATACAGCTTGACAGGATGCTCTCAATGGTGCATCTGTAAAAGTTAGTGAGGGTCATAGGGGCCAAGCCAAATTTCAGCCTCCTGAAGTTGAAGAGGTGCTGTTATGCCTTGTTCACCACACTGTCTGTGTGGGTGGACCATTTCCGAATGTCAGTGTATGCCGAGGAGCTTTTCACCCTCTCCACCACGGCCCCATCGATGTGGATGGGGGCGTGCTCCCTCTGCTGTTTCCTGAAGTCCGCGATCACCTCCTCCCTGTAGGCTTTCTCGTCATTGTTGGTAATCAGGCCTACTACTGTTGTGTCGTCTGAAAACTTGATGATTGAGTTGGAGGCATGCGTGGCCACGCAGTCATGGGTGAACGGGGAGTACAGCATTAGGCTGAGCACGCACCCTTGTGGGGTACCTGGTTCAGCGCAGTGGAGGTGTTGTTTCCTACCTTCACTACCTGGGGGCGGCCGGTCAGGAAGTCCAGGGCCCAGATGCACAGGGCAGGGTTCAGACCCAGGGACCCGAGCTTAATGATGACCTTGGAGGGTACTATGGTCTTGAAGGCTTAGCTGTAGTTAATGAACAGCATTCTTACATAGGTATTCTTCTTGTCCAGATGGGATCAGGCAGTGTGCAGTGCGATGGCGATTGCATCATCTGTGGATCTTTTGGGGCGGTAAGCAAATTACTGTGGGTTTTAGGGTGTCAGGTAGGGTGGAGGTGTTATGATCATTAACTCGTCTCTCAAAGCACTTCATGATGACAGAAGTGAGTGCTACGAGGTGATAGTCATTTAGTTCAGTTACCTTTGCTTTCTTGGGAACAGGAACAATGGTGGCCATCTTGAAGCATGTAGGGACAGCACACTGGGATAGGGAGAGATTGAATATGTCCGTAAACACTCCAGACAGCTGGTCTGCGCATGCTCTGAGGATGCGGTTTGAGTTGCCGTCTTGACTATGGGATCATCGTGGACCATGGGATCATTCACCTGTGGACCATGGGATCATTGTGGGATCATTCATCTGTGGACCATGGGATCCTTGTGGGATCATTCACGTGTGGACCATGAGATCCTTGTGGGATCATTCACCTGTGGACAATGGGATCGTTGTGGGATCATTCACCTGTGGACAATGGGATCATTGTGGGATCATTCACCTGTGGACCATGGGATCATTGTGGGATCATTCACCTGTAGAACATGGGATCATTGTGAGATCATTCACCTGTGGACAATGGGATCATTGTGGGATCATTCACGTGTGGACAATGGGATCATTGTGGGATCATTCACCTGTGGACCATGGGATCATTGTGGGATCATTCACCTGTGGAACATGGGATCATTGTGGGATCATTCACCTGTGGACCATGGGATCATTGTGGGATCATTCACCTGTGGACAATGGGATCATTGTGGGATCATTCACCTTTGGACCATGGGATCATTGTGGGGTCATTCACCTGTGCTCCTCTAGAAGCACTCTGTGAAGATAAGGACCATAGAAGAATCCTGACCATTCACAAGCCATCAGATAGATGGATACACAGGAGATGAGCTGTGGTGGACCTACATGCCTAAACTCTTTGGAAAATAAGGTGCTATCTAGAACCTTAATGGGAATTTCTGCTGTCCCCATAGGATCACCCTTTGAAGAACCCTTTTAGGTTGCAGGTAGAACCCTTTTGGGATATATGTAGAACCCTTTCTACAGAGGGTTCTACATGTAACCTGAAAGGGTTTAACCTGTAACCAAAAAGGGTTCTACCTGGAGCCAAAAAGGGTTCTAAGGGGACAGCTGAAGAACCCTTTTGGAACCCTTTTTTCTAAGAGTGTACCCCACTCTCAGATCTCCCTTCCTCCCCCTCTATCTTTCTCCTCCTCCTTTCCTTCTCTCAGTGTTATTAAGTCAACAAGTGGATTGTGTGTCAACAGGTGAAACTGTATCCACGGACTGAAAGGGGCTCTGTGGGGCTGTATTTTGTTTGTGTGTGTGTGTGTGTGTGTGTGTGTGTGTGTGTGTGTGTGTGTGTGTGTGTGTGTGAGTAAGCTAAGTAGGCCATCCAGTTACCGCAGTTCTGGTTGTGTGGTGTGTGAGAGAGGCCGAGCAAGAGTGAGAGAATTGGGCGTTTAAGTCCACCACAGCTTTCCCACCTCCATCACCCCTTAATCAAAGGGAAGTCACACACACCACAGACGGAGAGAGAGAGATAGTAGGGAGGGAGGGAGGGAGGGAGGGAGGGAGAGAGAGAGAGATAGGAGAGATAGAAGGCTTTTAGTGTCCCTTCCTCTGGCTTAGAGGGGATCAAATGCTCAGGGGGGTCCAGCCATCAGAGCTAAGACCCAGGAAACACGGAGGGGGGGAGAGATGGAGGGCTGGGGATTGAGGGGAAGAGGGCATTTGGGGTAAGGAGGAAGAGGGGGAACAAGAGGCAAGGTATAGAGAGAAATGGATGAAGTAGATAGAAAGGGGAGGGCGAAGGGTGCGAAAAAACAGAAGGGGAGGGCAGGGTGAATGAGATAGAGGTGTGAGTGGGTTGGAGGTGTGAGAAGAGAGGGGTTAAGGAGAGAGAGTAGAGGGGTAAGGAGAGGTGTCTAGTGGAGACAGCCGTCCGATCCGGTCAGGGAGGGACCTCTGTGTTTGACCCTATAATGGAGGGTAATGGTCCATCTCTGTAACTAGAGACCCTAATCCCTCACACTAACCCCTCACATTAACCTCTCACCCTCACACCCCTCCTCACACTCACCCTAACCCCTCACACTAACCCCTCACCCTCACACCCCTCCTCACACTCACCCTAACCCCTCACACTAACCCCTCTTCCTAACCGCACACACACCTCAACTTCACACTAACCCCTCACAACCCTCCTCACACTCACTGACCTCACTACAAAGAGTTCCAAGTAGGACCTGGTTTCATTTGAGTGGACTATAGCCATGGCCCTAACAAAAACCCACTGTGATGTATGGCAGCAGCAGACTAAGGGGACTAGAACTAGGGCTGTGTCCTGGTCAGGTCACATGGTCAGGTAAAACACTTGGTCCTAGCTACATTTCCAGCCTTGATTTTGCCTTAACTAAAAATGGATCAACCCCTACAAAATGCGATAATGCAACACAATAATTCCCATTTCCTGTTGCTGCAGGGTTATTAAGATCCTACATCTGTATGAATTTAACCGCCGTTTATTCTCTGATTGGCCAATTCAGTGGAGATACTTTTGTTCAGACAGTCCAATCATGCCGTTTCTGTGAAATCTGATGAAATCTGATGATCTTACAGTATGTGTTATGGTTAACAACAATATCCCTATGTACCTAAACACATTACCCATGCACAGTATTGTGGGAGGCTGTTACAGCCCACGGAAGCCCCTCTCACAGTGTCTGTCTGTGTGTCTCTCTCTACAGGTCTATGTGAATGGAGAGTGGGTGACCAGTATCGGGGAGGGGGGCAGCTTTGGGGAGCTGGCCCTGATCTACGGGACCCCCCGAGCCGCCACCGTCAAGGCCAAGACTGACATGAAGCTGTGGGGCATCGACCGGGACAGCTACAGACGCATTCTCATGGTACAGATATACACATGTAGAAACACACACACACACACATGACCAGGACAGCTACCAACGCACCTGATGGTACAGGCTGAGCACACACAAGCGTGTGCACGCACACAAGCGCCTGCACGCACACACACACACACACACACACACACACACACACACACACACACAGAAAGGCATAAACAGACACACAACCGGAGCAGCTACTGACACATCCTCATAGTACATAACACGCACACACGTACAGTACACCTGGCACAGCTGTCCACGCATCCTCATGGACACACGTACAGTACACCTGGCACAGCTGTCCACGCATCCTCATGGACACACGTACAGTACACCTGGCACAGCTGTCCACGGATCCTCATGGACACACGTACAGTTGAAGTCAGAAGTTTACATACACCTTAGCCAAATGCATTTAAACTCAGTTTTTCACAATTCCTGACATTTAATCCTAGTAACAATTCCCAGTCTTAGGTCAGTTAGGATCACCACTTTATTTTAAGAATGTGAAATGTCAGAATAATAGTAGATAGAATTATTTATTTCAGCTTTTATTTCTTTCATCACATTCCCAGTGGGTCAGAAGTTTACATACACTCAATTAGTATTTGGTAGCATTGCCTTTAAATTGTTTAACTTGGGTCAAACGTTTCGGGTAGCCTTCCACAAGCTTCCCACAATAAGTTGGGTGAATTTTGGCCCATTCCTCAGAGCTAGTGTACATGAATCAGGCTGGTAGGCCTCCTTGCTCGCACACGCTTTTTCAGTTCTGCCCATACATTTTCTATAGGATTGAGGTCAGGGCTTTGTGATGGCCACTCCAATACCTTGACTTTGTTGTCCTTAAGCCATTTTGCCACAACTTTGGAAGTATGCTTGGGGTCATTGTCCATTTGGAAGACCCATTTGCGACCAAGCTTTAACTTCCTGACTGATGTCAATATATCCACATAATTTTCCTGCCTCATGATGCCATCTATTTTGTGAAGTGCACCAGTCCCTCCTGCAGCAAAGCACCCCCAGAACATGATGCTGCCACCCCCGTGCTTCACGGTTGGGATGGTGTTCTTTGGCTTGCAAGCCTCCCCCTTTTTCCTCCAAACATAACGATGGTCATTTTGGCCAAACAGTTCTATTTTTGTTTCATCAGACCAGAGGACATTTCTCCAAAAAGTACGATCTTTGTCCCCATGTGCAGTTGCAAACCGTAGTCTGGCTTTTTTACGGCGGTTTTGGAGCAGTGGCTTCTTCCTTGCCGAGCGGCCTTTCAGGTTATGTCGATATAGGACTCGCTTTACTGTGAATATAGATACTTTTGTACCTGTTTCCTCCAGCATCTTCACAAGGTCCTTTGCTGTTGTTCTAGGACTGATTTTCACTTTTCGCACCAAAGTACATTCATTTCTAAGAGACAGCCATATGACGGCTGTGTGCTCCCATGTTGTTTATACTTGCGTTCTATCGTTTGTACATATGATTGTGGTACCTTCAGGCTTTTGAAAATTGCTCCCAAGGATGAACCAGACTTGTGGAGGTCTACAATTTTGTGGAGGTCTTGGCTGATTTCTTTTGATTTTCCCATGATGTCAAGCAAAGAGGCACTGAGTTTGAAGGTAGGCCATGAAATACATTCACAGGTACACCTCCAATTGACTCAAATGATGTCAATTAGCCTATCAGAAGCTTCTAAAGCCATTACATAATTTTCTGGAATTTTCCAAGCTGTTTAAAGGCACAGTCAACTTAATGTATCTAAACCTCTGACCTACTGGAATTGTGATACAGTGAATAATCTGTCTGTAAACAATTGTTCTGTCCAGACACCAACCAACCTGTCTGCCTCCCAAATGGCTCCCTATCCCTTTTATAGTGCACTGCTTTTACCCCGGGTCCTCAGCCTCTGGAGTGTTGCTGCAGTCTATTGTGTCAGATCCAATTGTGTTGGATTGTTCTGTCAACACAGACCACCCCTCTCCTCCTCAACCACTGCACTCCACTCAGTACAGCAGACAAACAGTAGCCTGTCTAACACAGACCAACCTTCACACACACCACCACCCACCAAGTGTGGGTTTGTTCTCATTTGGCTAGACTGGCTACCTTCTCCCTCCTTCCCAGAGAAAGATGGAGGAGAAGAGGGAGAAAGGGAGGGAGGACACACCTTACAGGGAGGAGGACAGACTGACAAGAATGCATACACACACTTCCCTGTCCTGGACCTCATCTGTGGAGGAATGTCTAAATGTTTCAACTGGGGAAACAAGGTGCTCTGTCCCAGCCGTCTCACACACACACCACCACCATCTAGTTGTTTAAAGATGACTAATAGTGTGTGTGTGGGGGTTTGTGCGTGTGTGCATGTGTGTGTGTGTGTGTGTGTGTGTGTGTGTGTGTGTGTGTGTGTGTGTGTGTGTGTGTGTGTGTGCATGTGTGTGTGTGTGCATGCGTGTGTTTGCGCGTGTGTGTGTGTGCATGCGTGTGTGTTTGTGTGTGTGTGTGTGTGCATGCGTGTGTGTGTGTGTTTGCGTGTGTGTGTGCATGCGTGTGTGTGTGTGTGTGTGTTTGCATGCGTGTGTGTGTGCTCTGCTGCTACATACTTCCTCTGATCTCTTTAGCTACCTTCCTATAGAATTTACCAACTCCTGATAGTGAGCATAGCTTAAACTACCAGTCAGACAATGTAGAGGCGTAATGTAGAGAGGCGTAATGTAGAGGCGTAATGTAGAGAGGCGTAATGTAGAGACGTAATGTAGAGACGTAATGTAGAGACATAATGTAGAGATACGTAATGTAGAGACGTAATGTAGAGACGTAATGTAGAGACGTAAAGTAGAGAGACGTAATGTAGAGAGACGTAATGTAGAGAGGCGTAATGTAGAGGCGTAATGTAGAGGCGTAATGTAGAGGCGTAATGTAGAGGCGTAATGTAGAGGCGTAAAGTAGAGCGCGTAATGTAGAGAGGCGTAATGTAGAGACGTAATGTAGAGGCGTAATGTAGAGAGGCGTAATGTAGAGGCGTAATGTAGAGAGGCGTAATGTAGAGGCGTAATGTAGAGAGGCGTAATGTAGAGGCGTAATGTAGAGAGGCGTAATGTAGAGAGCGTAATGTAGAGACATAATGTAGAGAGACGTAATGTAGAGACGTAATGTAGAGAGACGTAATGTAGAGAGACGTAATGTAGAGAGACAATGTAGAGAGACGTAATGTAGAGACGTAATGTAGAGAGACGTAATGTAGAGAGACGTAATGTAGAGACGTAATGTAGAGAGACGTAATGTAGAGAGACATAATGTAGAGACGTAAAGTAGAGAGACGTAATGTAGAGAGACGTAATGTAGAGAGACGTAATGTAGAGAGACGTAATGTAGAGACGTAATGTAGAGACGTAATGTAGAGAGACGTAATGTAGAGACTTAATGTAGAGACGTAATGTAGAGACGTAATGTAGAGAGACGTAATGTAGAGAGACGTAATGTAGAGAGACGTAATGTAGAGACGTAATGTAGAGAGACAATGTAGAGAGACGTAATGAAGAGACGTAATGTAGAGAGACGTAATGTAGAGACGTAATGTAGAGAGACGTAATGTAGAGAGACGTAATGTAGAGATGTAATGTAGAGAGACGTAATGTAGAGACGTAATGTAGAGACGTAATGTAGAGAGACGTAATGTAGAGAGACGTAATGTAGAGAGACGTAATGTAGAGAGACAATGTAGAGAGACGTAATGTAGAGACGTAATGTAGAGAGACGTAATGTAGAGACGTAATGTAGAGACGTAATGTAGAGACGTAATGTAGAGAGACGTAATGTAGAGAGACATAATGTAGAGACGTAATGTAGAGACGTAAAGTAGAGAGATGTAATGTAGAGAGACGTAATGTAGAGAGACGTAATGTAGAGACGTAATGTAGAGACGTAATGTAGAGAGACGTAATGTAGAGACGTAATGTAGAGAGACGTAATGTAGAGAGACGTAATGTAGAGACTTAATGTAGAGACGTAATGTAGAGACGTAATGTAGAGAGACGTAATGTAGAGAGACGTAATGTAGAGACGTAATGTAGAGAGACAATGTAGAGAGACGTAATGTAGAGACGTAATGTAGAGAGACGTAATGTAGAGACGTAATGTAGAGAGACGTAATGTAGAGAGACGTAATGTAGAGACGTAATGTAGAGAGACGTAATGTAGAGACGTAATGTAGAGACGTAATGTAGAGAGACGTAATGTGTGGAGACGTAATGTAGAGAGACGTAATGTGTAGAGACGTAATGTAGAGAAACATAATGTAGAGAGACGTAATGTGTAGAGACGTAATGTAGAGAAACGTAATGTAGAGAGACGTAATGTAGAGAGACGTAATGTAGAGAGACGTAATGTAGAGACGTAATGTAGAGAGACGTAATGTAGAGACGTAATGTAGAGAGACAATGTAGAGAGACGTAATGTAGAGACGTAATGTAGAGAGGCGTAATGTAGAGGCGTGTGTAGAGAGGCGTAATGTAGAGAGACGTAATGTAGAGACGTAATGTAGAGAGACGTAATGTAGAGACGTAATGTAGAGACGTAATGTAGAGAGACGTAATGTGTGGAGACGTAATGTAGAGAGACGTAATGTGTAGAGACGTAATGTAGAGAAACATAATGTAGAGAGACGTAATGTGTAGAGACGTAATGTAGAGAAACGTAATGTAGAGAGACGTAATGTAGAGAGACGTAATGTAGAGAGACGTAATGTAGAGACGTAATGTAGAGAGACGTAATGTAGAGAGACGTAATGTAGAGAGACGTAATGTAGAGAGACGTAATGTAGAGACGTAATGTAGAGAGACGTAATGTAGAGAGACGTAATGTAGAGAAACGTAATGTAGAGAGACGTAATGTAGAGACGTAATGTAGAGAGACGTAATGTGTAGAGACGTAATGTAGAGACGTAATGTGTAGAGACGGAATGTAGAGAGACGGAATGTAGAGAGACGGAATGTAGAGAGACATAATGCCCTACCCTGCAGCTACACATTGACCAGCTACAGGCATAGGCAATCAACATACCCCAGTTTACAGGAGGAATACACACACATGCATACACACAAACACACACTGTACACTCACATACACACACACACACATACACCCAGCACCAGACTCTTTGTTTTGGACTGCTCGGCTGCCAGAATTCCACACACTTTATTAAAACAGCTTTAAAAATCATTGACAGCAGTTACTAAGAGCAGGTCCACATAATTGAAATCTACTTTTCTCTCTCTCTCTCTCTCTCTCTCTCTCTCTCTCTCTCTCTCTCTCTCTCTCTCTCTCCTGCTGCTGCTTTTTGAGTCAGAGAGAACAGAAGAAAGACAGAAGAGAGAGAGAGAGAGAGAGAGAGAGAGAGATTGGTTACAAGGGAGGGCTTTGCCTACCATGGAAGTATGTGCTCTGGAAGTGACATAAGAGCCAACTGAGCTGAGTGGTCCAAGCAGTTCAACTTCACTCAGCCAAGTGTTCAGCTAGTTTACATGTTCAGTTTTAGTGCAGGCTTGGCCACTGATGGGACGTTCAGTGTTAACACCACATTTCCTAAATGCCTGATGCCTGGTTGCAAAACCGCTGTAGACTGACTGAAGCTGTCTCAGGTGGACCCTGTGTGGACCCTATGTGGACCCTGTCTGGACCCTGCACACCCCTCCTCTTCCTCCTCCTCCTTCTCCCACCGGCAGGTAGCCTAGTGGTTAGAGCATTGGACTTGTAACCAGAGGGTTGCAAGTTCGAATCCCCGAGCTGACAAGGAAAAAATATGTTGTTCTGCCCCTGAACAAGGCAGTTAACCCACTGTTCCCTGGGTGCTGAAGACGTGGATGTTGATTAAGGCAGCCCCCTGCACCTCTCTGATTCAGAGGGGTTGGGTTAAATGCGGAAGACACATTTCGGTTCAAGGCATTTGGTTGTACAACTGACTAATAATGGTGACATTGGCCTCTGACTGGTTAACGATGTAAAGCTATGCCCTGGATAAACACCCATTCTATTGTCTCTGCCGTTTGAACTCACACGCACAGGAACACAGACGCAGCCGTAAACAGCCAAACAGAGTAAACGATACGATAAACAGAAGGTCATGGATACGTAACACTCTTTTCACGGCGTTTCGCCTGGTGGGTGGTGCTATACGTCACGGTGGGCATAGATTTCAGCGCGCGTACAGTTAAAATCAAATCACATTTTATTTGTCACATGTGAAATGCTTACTTACAAGCCCTTTAACCAACGATGCAGTTTTAATAAAACACCTAAAGAATTTAAAATAAAAAAAAGTAAGAGATAAGAAAAACAAATGATTAAAGAGCAGCAGTAAATAACAATAGCGGGGCTATATACAGGGGGTACCGGTACAGAGTCAATGTGGGGGCACCGGTGCCGAGGTAATTGAGGTAATTATTTACATGTAGGTAGGGTTGTTAAAGTGGCTATGCATAGATAATAACAGAGAGTAGTAAGCGGGGGGGTGGGGTACAGGTTGGATATAGCGTGTACACTACACGATTATCTATTCAACACTCGTAGTCAATATAACTATTTGTTCAGCACTTTTGAAATGTACAGCGACAGAATTCAGAACATGGGCTGTTCTCACAGTGTTCTCCCTGTACACCAAGTCAGAACCGTACGATAAATCAAGTGGGCATATAAGCGGACAATGAAAGCTCTTACAATACTTGATGATGACGTTTCTCTAAAACAGGCTATAGGCTACATGTGCACCACCAAGTCAGAACAGTAGGCTAAGTTATGAGGGGGAAAGAGACCAAATTATTAGGGTGAGGCACATGGG
This sequence comes from Brachymystax lenok tsinlingensis, assembly GCA_030435695.1. Lineage (NCBI taxonomy): Eukaryota > Metazoa > Chordata > Actinopteri > Salmoniformes > Salmonidae > Brachymystax > Brachymystax lenok. The sequence goes on from CM059791.1 coordinate 104,565,856, forward strand.
CTACTAACAGCTTACTACACAACATACACTTAGTATTACTTTCTTAGCTACAGTATACATATCTCCCTGGCATATTACATAATTTATGCAGCAGCATACTATACATTGTGGGCAAATTATGGCATCAAAGTCTGGCATTTTCTGGATTTATGGTGCTTTCAAGACAACTGGGAACTCTGAAAAAAACAAGGTTGAATCATGATGAAGTCAGTGATCTTCAGGTCGGAGCTCTAGAAAGAGGCCCAAGTTCTCGACTTGTAATTCCGAGTTGGATGACCGTTCAAAACATATTTTCCCAGTTAGAGTTCCCAGTTGTCTTGAACTCACTGAAGTCTAAGATTTCCCAATTCTGAATTTCCAGTTGTTTTGAACGCTGCAGAAGTCATGCTGGATTGACAGAATGGCCAATGTATTCAACCTTTTCTGGCCCATGGTGTTGAATGTTTATTCTTTTAAGCTTGGAAAAGAGACCCTTAAACCCAGACTTGGACCACACACCCACTCCACTGAATACCAGGCTAGTGATTGCTTTGCAACGCTTGCAGTTAGCCACCGACTCCTTCCAAACCACTCATTGTTGAATTTGTGATTTCCAACTTGTTGTGTAATTTTTGTGTCCAATGGACAATGAGCACCAATACGTTTTATCTAGAATTTCTCTTCATATGACAAGTATTGAAAAGGATTTGCCAGTAGTGTCGACGTGATTCATGATGATGACTGCTTGTTTAGCTTGCTAGCTAAGATGTTGAAAGTATGATGTTGACATGATCAGTCCAATCAAAGCTACGGTTGATATAACATGATTTGACGTCATTTTATTTGTGGCCAATGACATTGAGCCTTCTTGGATGGGCACTTCTAATGTAACTCTATGGCAGCACCCAAGGGACTTGAATGTTCGAGCTCTCCCCGTAGATTTTGCAGTGATGTAGTGTCCCCATGAGTGACAGAACACTGAGCTGATCACGGCACAACTAGAGAACATTACCAACCCCGTATTTTCCACAGGCTGCCCCACCACCACAGAATGCACTGAGCTAGGATGAAACACCTGCATTTTGGAGCTGCATTTTCTTTTAGCTAAACAGGTGGGGCTCAACACAGGTGGGGCAGAGCCCTTGGCCAGTCCAGTGTTGTGTCCTGTGATCTTCTTGGGTGCTTGACGTCAAACAGATCCGCTTCAGAGCTGTCTGTTTAGCTTGCTAGTCGGCTTGAACAGTAGACACCAAACCACTTGGGAAACCCAGCTTCAACTTGATACATAAGCAAGGTAATTGGCAAATAAATTAGTAGCAATGCTATATCTTGAGTTAAGTGGAATATACTTGCTGAAGTTAGCTAGCTAATGACTTGTTAGCCAGCAATGTTTTGTCTGTAACACGAAAAGCAGACAGTCGGCTCTAGCTAAGTAACACCATAGTCCACCACTAGCTAATTGTTTTTCTTCACCTCTCCACAAAGTGTCTGGTATGTGTTTGCATGGTATGAGGGAGTTAACCCCAATGTATCACAGAATAGGTGGATTATTTGCGTAGTGTGGCTGTGATCTAACAAGTTCGTTCATCATGCACTAGGCCCTGGCCATCATTTAATATAGCTTAACAATGACTCCATTGTTGGGAATAACATGTGGGTACACACATAATAATGTCATAACGATGTTAACATGAAAAGAAAGGAATTACTAGTGGGCTAGTTAAGAGATGCAGGAATTGAGATGAAGGCAGGATCCAATAGTTAGGGTTTCTATTAGGCCCTAGGACACACACAACACATGAGGATGTAGAATTATATGGAGACAGGAAGGGGAGAACCTGCTACGTTAACATAACAAGTGCCAAATAAAAGAATGTCAACTGACATGAACATCAACCAGCTATACAGGTCAACATGTCCTCCTGGTACACCCAGCATAAAGAGGACGACTGAGGACAGAGCAACTGCATGCATTCACCAAACAATTAACTGAGGAAAACAGATTTGTGTTCTACTAGTTGTCTGATTGGGAACTACCGTTGTCTAGCAAATTACAGTGTCAAATCATTTCAATTTGGCATTGGAAGTTTTATTGAGTACAGCAGTAATACAGCAGTCAAATCCCATAGGGAGTCTCATCAGATCAGACGTCATCAGCAAGCCAGAGCCATCTGTGGAAAGAGCACAAGTAGAACAAAGATATATGTGAAAACAAAATAAATGTATCATTCAACATAAGATTCTACGTTAAACAATGACATGAGCTCTGTCTCAATTCAGCTCAACTCCTCACTTCCTCTCTACTCGCATCCTTCTCATAACCCATTGGTCTGAGGGGAAGAACCTTGTGTCCTCTCCTCCAATGCTTTTTTTGTAGGCATGGAAAAAGGATGCAAGGAATCGAGGAAAGATAAAATGGCACATAGATGTTGCCTCAATATGGAATGGTAGATTTCACTATGTGGAACTGAGCAGAGGTGTACAATCCACACCAATTGTCAGTATTATTGAGCCATAAGAAGCCTTGCTTTGTTAGTTAACACATAAATGAGCATACAGGTATGTTTAAGCAGTCATACATGACTGTTGGGAGTACGATGCCATACCTTTAGCTCCCTGGTGCAGCAGAGCTGACAAGCTAAAGATGAACTTGTGGTAGATGTCTGCGGAGGAGGTCTTGACCACGATCTGGCTGTTCTTCAGACACCGGTAATGCTGGAATTGTGGCTTCAGCACAATCTATAGAGAGGACAGAAAGATACTGAAGATGGAATTAGATTTAGTATGGAGTCGAAGGGCTGAATCCCAACTTAAAATCATTGTAGCCTAACATTTTATGCAATGACATCAATGCATGATTTACACAATAGTCTCAGTTGTGTGTGAGGGGACTAACAGAGTCGATGAGTATGTATGAGGACTGGACATCACTGAATGCAGAGTAGAGGTGCAAGCTCAGACGAACAGTGTAGTCCACCCCTGCCTCAAAACACTGGTCTGGGGAGCATCACATATCTGAGAGAGAGAGAGAGAGAGAGAGAGAGAGAGAGAGAGAGAGAGAGAGAGAGAGAGAGAGAGAGAGAGAGAGAGAGATTTCACACAACACTGGTCTGGGGAGCACCACATATCTGAGGAGAGAGAGAGAGAGGGATGTCACACAACACTGCACAAAATTACACACAAGAAATGTGTGCAAACATAGCACAGGCCTGTACAGGGGGTTTACAGACTGAATAGAGTAATATACACAACACGTATATCCTACCCTACACTAACATATACAGACCCATTACTCACTCTCTCACACGCAACACACACACAGAGAGAGAGAGACTAGGCATGTGTTTACCGTGATCCAGGGTGGAGGGATATCATCTGGTTGTGGTCATCAGGCATGGTGTTGGTACAGAGGCTGTTTGTGACATCACACTGGGACGCATCACTGTCATTCAACTTCATTAGCCTGACTCTCCTCTTCTAGTTGGGTGCGTGTGCCTACTATATGTGTAAAAGTAATCTGTACTAATCCATACTAACCCCTCGTTAACTTGGCTAGCTAGTTAGCTACAATGCTCTTGGTTAAACCAAAGATACTGGTAACTTTTACATGGTTAAACGTTAACTAGCTAGCGAGTTAGTAGCTAACTTCCTAGCAGCTGCTAGCTGATGGTAACCTAGCTTGCCTAATCAATTGCCTGCTTTAAAACAGAAGATAAAATAACTACTGTATGAAAGGTATCAGTTTTTTTTATACATTTGCAAAAATGAATAAAAAAATGTTTTCACTTTGTCATTATGGGGTATTGTGTGTAGATTGATGAGAAAAATATTAAATTTTATCCATTTTAGAATAAGGCTATAACGTAACAAAAACAGTGAATTCACTGTAGCTACGTACTTCAATTTCAATATTGAAATCATAGTTGATTAGTTGGTTGGTTAAGTTCTCTACTGAAGAACTATAGAGCTTTTACCTTTTTATTGTCAGCCATCATCCCTACTTCACCATCACCTTTCACCGTCAAAATCCGGTGTCCACTAGATAACACAAGCACAAAGTCAAATATGTATCGTAAAAATGCATGAACTCTAAAATGAGCTTTTTGGTCTTAATTTAAGGTTAAGCATAAGGTTAGCAGATACATTGTAGAAATAGGCTGGGATTAGCCATAATAATTTTGACTTTGTGGCTGTTTTTCACTAGTGCCAACCATGTTCATTGGCTAGAATTTTGACCTGTAATAAAATTATAGTACAAGCTTGCTTTTACGAGAGCAGGGGTTTTTGGTGTTGGAGGAGAAATCCATGTGGGGATGTGGTGAATTTGTGAGAGCACAGAACAAAACCAAAATCTCTGCTCTCATATGAATATTTTGCGTGCAGCAATGATGTTCTGCTCACTCAAAGTCACAATTGCAACTCAGGTTTAATTTGCCCCCGCTGCCTGTGCACTCGCTGCACTCATCCTCTGCTCGCAGGACACATCCTCTAAACTCTCGACTCTCCACTTTGCAGCTCAACGATGGTTCATCTTGCTCGACAGCGCCATCGTGCACGCACTGGACTTTAGAGGCTGATTTGATGGCATAGAGGCTGCGGGCGTCACCGACCCTCTTTTAATGTGAGCGGGTCAGAGACGTGATCGGAGGGCTACTGATCCCGTCTTTGAGCTGTCCCAGACATCCCGATATTTTAAAACATGTTTGATTTTATCGGCACAAAATCTGCAATGCTCTTCTAGTGTTAGATGTGCTACGACAAGTTTTGAGAACGGGGATCTGCAATAGCCAATGAGAGCTGTCCAGAGAAGAAGCCAGGGAGATGATGACGTTGTATTGCACATAACCTAACGCAGCATGAGTAAAATAAACGTAGATCCCCTAGGTCCTGGTCTGGACGAGAATATTAAAAAAGGCATTAAGATGGAGTGTCGCCTTAACGTCTTTCCAGCATCTAGTTGTTGGGGACTCGGAAGAGGCTATATCGCACATAGAAATCCTATGAAATGACTAGTATTGTTAATTGTATGGTATCTCATCACCCAGAATGTGTATACTGAGTCTGGAGCAGGAGTGATGACTAGGCCTACTACTGGTATGCGTTTGTCCTTTAGTTTCTTTAGACAAAACCAAAGCCAAAGTGAAATTGTTACAGCTCTGAAGTTCACAAGTAATATTATGCAATGTAAGTTATTGGCTAAATATTTCAACTCTTAATGGCAAGCGTAAATGCCTGACTGAAATGTTTACGAGGCTACTTTGAGCCACAGCTCGTTCTAGCTAATCTAGTAACATCATCACTGTATCACATCATTGTTTTGGAAAGACAGCGTGGTATGGAGAATCCTCACCACCAAGTGAAGAATCTTGTTGTCACGATTATCCTCTCTCGGGAATGACCAAAGCGCAGCGACGTAACCAGAATACATGTTTATTGAAAATAACGGGACGAGACGGAACAAAACAATAAACGAAGAACAAGACGTGAACCCTAACGCTAAATACTAAACTGGACACAGATCTAAACACGACTGGCGAAACCTAACTAAACACGAATGGCGAAACCTAACTATACACGAATGACAAGAACCTGACTGAACACGATAACCATAACATAAACAATAACCCACGAAACTAAAGTGCAACCCCCAAACATATATATGGTTCCCAATTAGAGACAACGACACACAGCTGCCTCTAATTGGGAACCATTACCCCAACATAGAACTACAACACCTAGAACTGAAACCCCTAAACCAAAACGAAACCAAAACGCTCCAGCCTGTCATCTCAGGCCTGGGCGTTACAGTACCCAAAGGCGCGGACTCGGCGCGCCACTAAAAGTCCATGGGGAGAGGTCTTCGGGTGGGTCTTCTTTGTCCCAGGTGGCGGCTCGGTGCTGTGGATTCGCACCGGAGACTCTGCCCGTGAGGACCGCAGGATATCTTGGTCCCAAAAGGTGCACTGGAGACCTGGCGCGCAGAGCTGGCACCACTCTACCAGGCTGCACACTGACCTTGGCCTGACAGACGAGTGGCGCTGGGATCTCTCGCACTGGGCTGTGGACACATACCGGAGACACTGCACGCAGAACCGGTGCAGGATATCCTGGTCCAAGGAGGCGTACCGGAGACCAGGAGCGCTGAGCCGGCACCACTCTACCAGGCTGCACACTCATCGTAGCCTGACAGACGAGTGGCGCTGGAATCTCCCGCACCGGGCTGTGAATGCGCACAGGAGAAACCGTGCGCAAAACTGCATAACACGGTGTCCTTTCCGTGCGACGCTCTCCCCAACGCTCTCTCCACAAAGCACGAGGAGTTGGCTCAGGAGTCCCTCCTGAACCGGCCAACCTCCTCGTGTGCCCCCAAAAAAAAAGTTTTTGGGGCTGTCTTTCGGGCCTCCGTGCCCGGCGAGGTCTGACGAACTTGCCTCGCTGCTTCCAGTTCCTCTCTTGGAGGGCAATACTCTCCGGGCTGGTCCCAATCTCCCCCATTGAACAGCTCCTCCTCCCAAGGCCTGAACTCCCGGGTCTCTCGCTGCTTGGTCTTCTTTTGGTGGGTTATTCTGTCACGATTATCCTCTCTCGGGAATGACCAAAGCGCAGCGACGTAACCAGAATACATGTTTATTGAAAATAACGGGACGAGACGGAACAAAACAATAAACGAAGAACAAGACGTGAACCCTAACGCTAAATACTAAACTGGACACAGAGATCTAAACCTAAACACGACTGGCGAAACCTAACTAAACACGAATGGCGAAACCTAACTAAACACGAATGGCGAAACCTAACTAAACATGAATGGCAGAACCTAACTATACACGAATGACAAGAACCTGACTGAACACGATAACCATAACATAAACAATAACCCACAAAACTAAAGTGCAACCCCCAAACATATATATGGTTCCCAATTAGAGACAACAACACACAGCTGCCTCTAATTGGGAACCATTACTCCAACATAGAACTACAACACCTAGAACTGAAACCCCTAAACCAAAACGAAACCAAAACGCTCCAGCCTGTCATCTCAGGCCTGGGCGTTACACTTGTAGTGTGTGACCCCTGTACCCTGCCACATCGTTTACGTTGGCAAGACAGAAATCTACAGGAAAGATGGTTGTTTGTGAGAGGCTCAGCGATGTTAGGATGTAGAAAGCCGTGTAGTGTATGCCTGGCATAAGACAAACTACAGTAATGGATGTTACTGTCTCATCAGGGAGCCACAAAGATAAAGTCAACAAATTGAATCACTGACTACACGTTATGTTTACTATTTAATCCAGCCACAGACCAGAAGGAAGCTAAGCAAATAATTTAGTATCTGAAGTTTTCACATTGTTTAAAGTTGAGAGATATCATTCACGCAAGGTAATGAGACTGGGGTATACACCCAGGATAATATGGTAAAGTTGGCCTCATGTATAGGCCCTCCAACAAATCCATCCGGTTAACTGTTTTTCATTAAATCAGCTACCCAAATAATTCATCTCAGTGGTTGACAGTATACAGGTATTATTGCATGCTGAGGAACCAATCGCAATGAAATGAGATTAAATCTGGTCATGATCAGTTTCCTATATTTCATTCAGGTAAGTTTAGTAGATTGGATTGATATCATCATTGGTGTAGTTGGTTGGCTAGCAAGCAAAACTTGACATTACACATCGTTCACTTTTGGGAAAACTGGTCCAGCCACTAACTGTTGTCAGTTCAAATAAAGGGTTCTCGGTTGAATGTGGAAGCACATCGGACAGTCCATGCACTTTGAAACCCACTCCCACCATGACGTGTAGCACTGCCCACCAGGCGAAATGGAGTGGAAAGAGTGTGTTCCGAATGAGAAACAGAGAGAGAGAGAGAGAAGCCTGAGTGTTTCATGTTGGACAAAGATGAAGGCAATGGAGGTGGATGGATATTAAAGTGGATGGGTTGGCCTGGTCATGTGCCACACCTCAGGCTCTTTGATACTTCCACCAAAGACAGAGGGTGGATAAAGTGCAGGAATTCACAGGCAACGTGAAATGCTGGTTTCTCAATGCAGAGTGAAGAATGGCTAAGGCATGGTCAACATAAAGAGGAGCTAACCTATAGCATCTGACTGAACTGACTGACATTCCCTCCAGAAAGACATTCCCTTGACTCCCTCCAGAAAGACATTCCCTTGCCTCCATCCAGAAAGACATTCCCTTGACTCCATCCAGAAAGACATTCCCTTGACTCCATCCAGAAAGACATTCCCTTGACTCCCTCCAGAAAGACATTCCCTTGACTCCATCCAGAAAGACATTCCCTTGACTCCCTCCAGAAAGACATTCCCTTGACTCCATCCAGAAAGACATTCCCTTGACTCCCTCCAGAAAGACATTCCCTTGACTCTATCCAGAAAGACATTCCATTGACTCCCTCCAGAAAGACATTCCCTTGACTCTATCCAGAAAGACATTCCCTTGACTCCCTCCAGAAAGACATTCCCTTGACTCCCTCCAGAAAGACATTCCCTTGACTCCCTCCAGAAAGACATTCCCTTGACTCCATCCAGAAAGACATTCCCTTGACTCCATCCAGAAAGACATTCCCTTGACTCCATCCAGAAAGACATTCCCTTGACTCCATCCAGAAAGACATTCCCTTGACTCCATCCAGAAAGTCATTCCCTTGACTCTATCCAGAAAGACATTCCCTTGACTCCATCCATGTGTCTATGTTGGGACCAGAGTTGATGACATGAACCTGTTCCAGACCAGCTCTCACCCTCCCAGCCCCATGAGTCAGCCAACATCTAGGGAAATGTAAGCAAGCTAAGCTCTTAAGCCCTCCAGGGGTGTCTGCTGCTCTTCAGGGCCCTGGTAGAACGTTGGGAGAACATTGGTAGAAAGTTCCTACAACAGGGTTTCGTGTTCTAATTCCTGATTCTATGGTCTGGTGCATCAGTGTGGTCTGCCGGTGAGAACGCTTTCACCATCTATTTCTCAGTACTGAGACGTTGGTTTGATTTTCCTAATAGGTTTTCAGTCAAAACTTTAAACATGTTAGTCATGAAGCAAGCTGTCTGTCTGTCTGGGTGGCAGAAAAATGTAAAAGGCGGCAGAACTAAAAACAGACTGTATTTTACACACACACAAACACATGCACACACGCATACATACTCACGACACACATACACTCAAACACACGCATACACTTTCCCTCTCTCTGTCTCTCTCTCTCACACACACACACAAATACACACACACACTCACTCGCTTTCTCTCTCTCTCTCTCTCTCTCTTACACACACAGACGCACAGACACATACACACACACACACACATCCAGGAGGGAGTGGATGGCGAGAGCCAGAGAATTCCTTTAATCAAGCTGTTTACTCTTGGGAGTTCAATGCATCACTCGCTTGGGAACATTTCTCCCCTTTTAAGAGAAAATTAGAAATTATATTAAATTAGAGGCAGCAGCAGCAGGCCTCATCAGACACTTCCAGAGTCACTGTATAATTTCCAAATGCAAACGTAATGCTGCTGCTGCCTGGGAGCAGACTGGGGTGACGCCGTCTCTCTCTCTTTATATATCAATCTTTTTATCTATTTTTTTACTCTTCTCTCGCTCTCTCCCTCTCTCTCATCTCCCTCGTTGCCCACTGAGATGTAAAGAGGAGTGTAGCGTAGCAGAGTGGGTCTAGACTTGTCAGAAAGCACCTGTTGATCATAGTGAAGTCAGAATGGAAGGAAAGTCCCCTACTATGTGGCTGGGTGGGGTGGTCACAGCTACTGTCCAGTGTGATATTGTCTGATACTGTTGTTCACGTCTCAAGTACTGGAAGAGATATTACACATCTACAATGAGGTATGATGTAACACACACACTTATCATTTCCTTAATGGCTGACATTTCTCCATTCACCGCCTCTTTGAGTGTTTGGGCACAATAATTTGCCAAGCACACACACACACACACAGTGCTTTACAATCCACCACAGTGCTTTACACCTCCCACCTACTGCACAGTACTGTTACCACTAATGGGCCCAGTGGAACACCATTAAAGCCCACATTTAAGAAATGTTATTTTAGCTGGTTATGGAGCTGTCCTTCTCTCCTTATCAACCTGTTTTTGCCTTCTGTTTCTATATTCTGTTTCCTGTCTCCTGTTACATGTTCTGTTTGTTTTCTCCTCTACAGGGTAGCACACTGAGGAAGAGGAAGATGTACGAAGAGTTCCTGAGCAAGGTCTCCATCCTCGGTGAGTGTGTGTGTGTGCGTGCATACGTGTGTGTACATGTTGGTTTGTTGGAGATTGCATTTGATATGAGAGGCGTATGCATGTTTTTATATGTGTGTGTACCTGTGTGTTTTTATATGTGTGTGTACCTGTGTGTTTTTATATGTGTGTGTACCTGTGTGTTTATATGTGTGTGTACCTGTGTGTTTTTATATGTGTGTGTACCTGTGTGTTTTTATATGTGTGTGTACCTGTGTGTTTTTATGTGTGTGTACCTGTGTGTGTTTATATTAAATCAAATCAAAGTGTATTGGTTGCATACACAGATTTGCAGATGTTATCACAGGTGCAGAGAAATGCTGGTGTTTCTAGCTCCAACAATGCAGTAATACCTAGCAATAAAAAAACTATACACACATAAGATTTTTTTTTAAAATAAATATCACAATGAGCAATGTCAGAGTCCGGAATATAAATATATACACTCAGTGTACAAAACATTAGGAACAAACAAATACATGCACACACTTACAAAAACATACAGATGTTTTTTAAACAGAGGCGCACAGACGCACACAACCTTATAACACTGTAAGTCCAGTTTGTGGAGTCAGACAGATGTACTTTCTTCATTTGATCACCCTGTTGCAGGAGAATGCAGTGCAGGAAATGTAAAACTTGTAGTGTATTTAAGGTTTAAAAAGGCTTCTGAAGTCTGTAATTTCCACTTTGAAATGTCCAACTTGATTTCCCTATCTCTCTCTCTCTCTTTACAGTGTGTATGTGATATGAGGGCCTATCTCTCTCTCTTTACAGTGTGTATGTGATGTGAGGACCTATATTTCTCTCTTTACAGTGTGTATGTGATGTGAGGGCCTATCTCTCTCTACAGTGTGTATGTGGTGTGAGGGCCTATCTCTCTCTCTTTACAGTGTGTATGTGGTGTGAGGGCCTATCTCTCTCTCTTTACAGTGTGTATGTGGTGTGAGGGCCTATCTCTCTCTCTTTACAGTGTGTATGTGATGTGAGGACCTATATTTCTCTCTTTACAGTGTGTATGTGATGTGAGGGCCTATCTCTCTCTACAGTGTGTATGTGGTGTGAGGGCCTATCTCTCTCTCTTTACAGTGTGTATGTGGTGTGAGGGCCTATCTCTCTCTCTTTACAGTGTGTATGTGGTGTGAGGGCCTATCTCTCTCTTTACAGTGTGTATGTGGTGTGAGGGCCAATCTCTCTCTCTTTTTATTTATTGATTTTATTTTATTTCACCTTTATTTAACCAGGTAGGCTAGTTGAGAACAAGTTCTCATTTACAACTGCGACCTGGCCAAGATAAAGCAAAGCAGTTCAACACATACAACAACACAGAGTTACACATGGAGTAAACAAACATACAGTCAATAATATAATAGAAAAACAAATCTATATTCAATGTGTGCAAATGAGGTAAGATAAGGAAGGTAAGGCAATAAATAGGCCATGGTGGCGAGGTAATTACAATATAGCAATTAAACACTGGAATGGTAAATGTGCAGTAGATGAATGTGCAAAGTAGAAATACTGGGGTGCAAAGGAGCAAGATAAATAAATACAGTAGGGGATGAGGTAGTTGGTTGGGCTATTTGCAGATGGGCTATGTACAGGTGCAGAGACCTGAGAGCTGCTCTGACAGCTGGTGCTTAAAGCTAGTGAGGGAGATAAGTGTCTCCAGTTTCAGTGATTTTTGCAGTTCGTTCCAGTCATTGACAGCAGAGAACTGGAAGGAAAGGCAGCCAAAGGAGGAATTAGCTTTGGGGTGACCAGTGAGATATACCTGCTGGAGCGCGTACTATGGATGAGTGCTGCTATTGTGACCAGCGAGCTGAGATAAGGCGGGGCTTTACCTAGCAGGGACTTGTAGATGACCTGGAGCCAGTGGGTTTGGCGACGAGTATGAAGCGAGGGCCAGCCAGCGAGGCGTACAGGTCGCAGTGGTGGGTAGTATATGGGGCTTTGGTGACAAAACGGATGGCACTGTGATAGACTGCATCCAATTTGTTGAGTAGAGTATTGGAGGCTATTTTGTAAATGACATCGCCGAAGTCAAGGATCGGTTAGAATGGTCAGTTTTACCAGAATATGTTTGGCAGCATGAAGGATGCTTTGTTGCGCAATAGGAAGCCAATTCTAGATTTAATTTTGGATTGGAGATGTTTGATGTGAGTCTGGAAGGAGAGTTTACAGTCTAACCAGACACCTAGGTATTTGTAGTTGTCCACGTAATCTAAGTCAGAACCGTCCAGAGTAGTGATGCTGGACGGGCAGGCACGTGCGGGCAGGCAGCGATCGGTTGAAGAGCATGCATTTAGTTTTACTTGCATTTAAGAGCAGTTGGAGGCCACGGAAGGAGAGTTATATGGCATTGAAGCTCGACTGGAGGGTAGTTAACACAGTGTCCAAAGAAGGGCCAGAAGTATACCGAATGGTGTCGTCTGCGTAAAGGTGGATCAGAGACTCACCAGCAGCAAGAGCAACATCATTGATGTATACAGAGAAGAGAGTCTGCCCAAGAATTGAACCCTGTGGCACCCCCATAGAGACTGCCAGAGGCCCGGCAACAGGCCCTCCGATTTGACACACTGAACTCTATCGGAGAAGGAGTTGGTGAACCAGGCGAGGCAATCATTTGAGAAACCAAGGCTGTTGTGTCTGCCGATAAGGATGTGGTGATTGACAGAGTCGAAAGCCTTGGCCAGGTCAATTAATACAGCTGCACTCTAATGTCTGTTATCAATGGCGGTTATGATATCGTTGGCTGAGGTGCACCCATGACCAGCTCTGAAACCAGATTGCATAGCGGAGAACGTACAGTGGGATTGGAAATGGTCGGTAATCTGTTTGTTAACTTGGCTTTCGAAAACCTTAGCAAGGCAGGGTAGGATAGATATAGGTCTGTAGCAGTTTGGGTCAAGAGTGTCTCCCCCTTTAAAGAGGGGGATGACCGCAGCTGCTTTCCAGTCTTTGGGAATCTCAGACGACACGAAAGAGAAGGTGAACAGGCTAGTAATAGGGGTTGCTACAATTTCGGCAGATCATTTTAGAAAGAAAGGGTCCAGATTGTCTAGCCCGGCTGATTTGCAGCTCTTTCAGAATATCAGCTAACAGAATTTGGGAGAAGGAGAAATGGGGGAGGCTTGGGCGAGTTGCTGTGGGGGGTGCAGGGCTGTTGACCAGGGTAAGGGTAGCCAGGTGGAAAGCATGGCCAGCCATAGAAAAATGCTTATTGAAATTCTCAATTATCGTGGATTTATCGGTGGTGACAGAGTTTCCTATCCTCAGTGCAGTGGGCAGCTGGGAGGAGGTGCTCTTATTCTCCATGGACTTTACAGTGTCCCATAACCTTTTTGAGTCTGTGTAACAGGAAGCAAATATCTGTTTGAAAAAGCTAGCCTTGGCTTTCCTAACTGCCTGTGTATATTGGTTCCTAACTTCCCTGAAAAGTTGCATAGTTGCTGTTCGATGCTAATGCAGAACGCCACAGGATGTTTTTGTGCTGGTCAAGGGCAGTCAGGTCTGGAGAGAACCAAGGGCTATATCTGTTCCTGGTTCTAAATTTCTTGAATTTAATTTCTTGAATAACCAGGCATCCTGGTTATTCTTCCAGGATACCCGGGCCAGGTTGATTAGAAATGCCTGCTTGCTGAAGTGTTTTAGGGAGCGTTTGACAGTGATGAGGGGAGGTCGTTTGACCGCAGACCCATTACGGATGGAGGCAATGAGGCAGTGATCACTGAGATCTTGGTTGAAAACAGCAGAGGTGTATTTGGAGGGCAAGTTAGTTAGGATGATATCTATGAGGGTGCCCGTGTTTACGGCTTTGGGGTTGTACCTGGTAGGTTCATTGATGATTTGTGTGAGGTTGAGGGCATCAAGCTTAGATTGTAGGATGGCCGGGGTGTTAAGCATGTCCCAGTTTAGGTCACCTAGCAACACGAGCTTTGAAGATAGATGGGGGGCCAGAGCACAGCTGGGGGCAGAGGGTGGTCTATAGCAAGCAGCAACGGTGAGAGACTTGTTTCTAGAAAGGTGGGTTTTTAAAAGTAGAAGTTCAAATTGTTTGGGTACAGACCTGGATTGTATGACAGAACTCTGCAGGCTATCTCTGCAGTAGATTGCAACACCGCCCCCTTTGGCCGTTCTATCTTGTCTGAAAATGTTGTAGTTAAGGATGGAGATTTCAGGGTTTTTGGTGGTCTTCCTAAGCCAGGATTCAGACACGGCTAGGACATCCGGGTTGGCAGAGTGTGTTAAAGCAGTGAATAAAACAAACTTAGGGAGGAGGCTTCTAATGTTAACATGCATGAAACCAAGGCTTTTACGGTTACAGATGTCAATAAATGAGAGCGCCTGGGGAATAGGAGTGGAGCTAGGCACTGCAGGGCCTGAATTAACCTCTAAATCACAAGAGGAACAGAGAAGGAGTAGGATAAGGGTACGGCTAAAGGCTATAAGGACTGGTCGTCTAGGACGTCCTGAACAGAGAGTAAAAGGAGCAGGTTTCCGGGGGCGATAAAATAGATTCAAGGCATAATGTACAGACAAAGGTATGGTAGGACATGAATACAGGGGAGGTAAACCTAGGCATTGAGGATGATGAGAGAGATATTGTCTCTAGAAACACAATTTAAACCAGGTGATGTAATTGCATGTGTGGGTGGTGGAACTGAAGGGTTGGATAAGGTATATTGAGCAGGGCTAGAGGCTCTACAGTGAAATAAGACAATAAACACTAACCAGAACAGCAATGGACAATGCATATTGACATTGAGGAGAGGCATGCTTAGCCGAGTGATCATAAGGGTCCAGTGAGTAGTGAGGCTGGCGATTCAGACAGCTAGCCGGGGGTAGCAAGCTAGCAGAAGGCTAGCAGGCCAGCTAACAGGCTAGCAGAATACGGAGGAAGTCTGTTTATAGCCTCCGTGCGTTTCCGTCGGTAGACCAGTCGTTATGGATTAGTGGGGTTCCGTGTGGTAAAGGGGACCAGTCCAATTGGCAAAATAGGTATAGTGGCCCAAGAAATTGTCCGATGGACCTGTTTAGCTAGTAGCCGATATGCTCTAGATAGCTAACGTTAGCGGGCCGCAGTTAGCAGATGGGTGTTCAGGTGACGTCGCGACGGAGGGGCCAGTTGAATAACCCCCTCGGGCAGATGACATCGGTAGTCCAGTCGTGAAGGCCCAGTGGGGCTCCGCACCGGCAGTAAGAACGGGTCCGGATAGGTGTTATAGCCCAGGAGGGGCTGATGGAACTCTTCAGCTAGCCGGAAGATGGACCTAGCATGGACTAGCTTCAGGCTAATTGGTGCTTGCTCCGGGACCAACGTTAGCCAATAGACACTCGGATAGCAGCTAGCTAGCTGCAAGATCCAGGTGAAAATGTCCAGAGCTTGCGGTAGGAATCCGGGGGTATGGACAGAAAATAGGTCCGGTATGCTCTGGTTTGAGACGCGTTGTACAAACTGGCGAGAGCTTTCCGAGCTAAAGGTTAGCTGCTATCTGTTAGCAGTGGTAAGCTAAATACTAACGTTAGCTAGTAGCTAGTGACTTGGCTAGCTTCTGGCTAGCTTCTGTTAGGGGATTCCGGATTCGAGGTGGATAATAGTTGGGGAAAAACAGATCCGCACCACATTAGGTGAGGCGGGTTGCAGGAGAGTGTTTTGAAGTTGAGTTTTAGAAAAGAAATATAAACAGATATGCGAAGAAATATATAAAAATATATATACACGGGACAAGACGAGGACAAAAGACGTCTGACTGCTACGCCATCTTGGATTGGACTTTACTGT
The DNA here is from genome assembly GCA_030435695.1 of Brachymystax lenok tsinlingensis. Lineage (NCBI taxonomy): Eukaryota > Metazoa > Chordata > Actinopteri > Salmoniformes > Salmonidae > Brachymystax > Brachymystax lenok. Next base: position 104,581,889 of record CM059791.1, read on the forward strand.
GTGTATGTGATGTGAGGACCTATCTCTCTCGACCTACTTTCATCATACACTACATGACCAAAATTATGTGGACACCTGTTCCTCAAACATCTCATACCAAATTCATGGGCATTAATTTGGTGGAGTTGGTCCCCCTTTTGCTGCTATAAAAGCCTCCACTCTTCTGGGAAGGGTTTCCACTAGATGCTGCGGGGACTTGCTTCCATTCAGCCTCAAGTGCATTAGTGAGGTTGGGCTCTGATGTTGGGCAATTAGGCCTGGCTCGCAGTCGGTGTTCCAATTTTTCCCAAAGGTGTTCGATGGGGTTGAGGTCAGGGCTCTGTGCAGGCCAGTCAAGTTCTTCCACACCGATCTCGACAAAAAAACATTTCTGTATGGACCTCGCTTTGTGCATGGGGGCATTGTCATGCTGAAACAGGAAAGGGCCTTCCCCAAACTGTCCCCAAAAAGTTGGGAGCACAGAATCGTCTAGAATGTCATTCCCTTCACTAGAACTAAGGGGCCTGTAGCCCGAACCATGTAAAACAGCCCCAGACCATTATTCCTCCTCCACCGAACTTTACAGTTGGCACTATGCATTGGGACATGTAGCGTTCTCCTGGCCTCCGCCAAACCCAGATTCATCCGTCAGACTGCCAGATGGTGAAGCGTGATTCATCACTCCAGAGACTGCTCCAGATTTCAATGGAACAAGCTTTACACCTCTGCAGCCGACGCTTGGCATTGCGACGAACTGTTCTTGTGCTGACGTTGCTTCCAGAGGCAGTTTGGAACTCGGTAGTGAGTGTTGCAACTGAGGACAGACGATTTTTGGGGGCAGTGTGGGTGTTTTAAGTTGAGCATAGCCAGTGAAACTAGTGAGGTCCTTATTTTTGGGCATAGCAATCAAAAGGAAGGGTTAGGGCTTATTATTGATTCAAAAAAATATGAATCATTGACCCTCCACCCCAACCCTGTTAAGAGGGGCACAAGGCAGTTTCCCTTTTCTGACCTTGTTGCAGTGTGTGTTCACGCGCATATGTGTGTGTACATGTGTGTGTTCGTGCGTGTGTGTGTGCATGCCTGCGTGTGTGTGTGTGTGTAGAGGACATGCCTCCTGTGTGGGGTTATTATCTGGCTGAGTAAACGCACAGGAAGGACCCCTCCTCCTCCTCAGCTCTATCCCCCTCTGACTCTCGTTTTCTTTTCCCCCATGTACCTCCTTTTACGGCCCCAACAAGGCCCGTATTCAAACACCGACCTCTCTCTTCAAACTTCTTTTCTTCCCTCTCTTTTCTCCTCCCTCATTTGAGGAGGAAGAGAGGGAGGGAGGCGGGAGTGTTTTTGTTTGTCTTTGAATTTGGCGATAGCCACGAAATTGGGTACAATCCCTTGATGTCATTTGGGGTTAAAGGGGGGAGAACAACATGGTCTCTGGTGGCAGACACACACACACTCTCTCTTTCTTACCCAGACACACACACACTCTCTCTTTCTTACCCAGACACACACACACTCTCTCTTTCTTACCCAGACACACACACACTCTCTCTTTCTTACCCAGACACACACACACACTCTCTCTTTCTTACCCAGACACACACACACTCTCTCTTTCTTACCCAGACACACACACACTCTCTCTCTCTTACCCAGACACACACATTCACACACACTCTCTCTCTCTCTCTCTCTCTCTCTCTCTCTCTCTCTCTCTCTCTCTCTCTCTCTCTCTCTTACCCAGACACACACATACACACACACTCTCTCTCTCTCTCTCTTACCCAGACACACACACTATGACCAGTGTGCCCCCAGTGAAGGGGGTTAGGTAAGTGAGGTGAAGGCTCTGCAGAGTGTAAAATGTTGATACTGTGAGAAGACTGACAGAGACTGAGGTTCACATTACCTCTGTGTTAGCTGTTAGTTACTTCAACATCTTGTAGAGGATCTCACTATGGCCTAGTGATACTACAGTCTAGAGCAGGGCTTTCAGACTCATTCCATGGAGGACATAGTGTCTGCAGGTTTTACTTCATTCCTTTCAATTAAGACCTAGACAACCAGGTGAGGGGACTTCTTTACCAATTAGTGACCTTAATTAATCAATCAAGTACAAGGGAGGAGTGAAAACCCGCAGACTCTCGGTCCTCTGTGGAATGAGTTTGACATGTGGTCTAGAGAGAGAGAGACACATCTAGACAGAGTTGCCCTAGAGCACACAAAAAAATGATACATACCTCGGCCTAAACATCAGCACCACAGGTAACTTCCACAAAGCTGTGAACGATCTGAGAGACAAGGCAAGAAGGGCCTTCTATGCCATCAAAAGGAATATAAAAGACTTAAATCAGTTATAGAACCCATTGCCCTTTATGGTTGTGAGGTCTGGGGTCCGCTCACCAACCAAGAATTCACAAAATGGGACAAACACTAAATATCTTCCATGTACAACTTAAAACACCAAGTAATGCATACAGAGCAGAATTAGGCTGATACCCGCTAATTATCAAAATCCAGAAAAGAGTGATTCAATTCTACATCCGCCTAAAAGGAAGCGATTTCCTAACAAAGCCGTCGCCTACAGAGAGATGAACCTGGAGAAGAGTTCCCTAAGCAAGCTGGTCCTGGGGCCCTGTTCACAAACACAAACAGACCCCACAGAGCCCCAGGACAGCAACACAATTAGACCCAACCAAATCATGAGAAAACTAAAAGATAATTACTTGACACATTGGAAAGAATGAACAAAAAAAACGGAGTAAACTAGAATGATATTTGGCCCTAAACTGAGAGTACACAGTGGCAGAATACCTGACCACTGTGACTGACTCAAACTTAAGGAAAGCTTTGACTATGTACCGACTCAGTGAGCATAGCCTTGCTATTGAGAAAGGTCGCCGTAGGCAGACCTGGCTCTCAAGAGAAGACAGGCTATGTGCACACTGCCCACAAAGTGAGGTGGAAACTGAGATGCACAGATCCACAAAGAATTCGAAAACAAACCCAATTTTGTGACCTGTTGCCACAAGAAAAGTGCAACCAGTGAAGAACAAACACCATTGTAAATACAACCCATTTTTATGTTTATTTATTTTCCATTTTGTATTTTCACTATTTGCACATCGTTACAACACTATATATATACATAATATGACATTTGAAATGTCTTTATTCTTTTGGAACTTTTGTCAGTGTAATGTTTACTGTTAATTTGTATTGTTTATTATCTACTTCACTTGCTTTGGCAATGTTAACATATGTTTGCCATGCCAATAACGCACACACACAACAAGCTCTCACAGTCCCACTGCAGACTCAGACGCTTGTCCATAAACGTCAAATTCCAAAGGTTAAGTTTAAGCATTCATTGGGAATGGTTAAGTTGAGGGTTTTGGGATAGCGATGGAGCCGCAGCTCACCCTCACAACTCACATAACCCTTAACTTGACAGGTAAACCTATGAATTGGATAATAATATTGGGGTTGGAGTTACATTTAGTAAATGTGGTTGTCATTGATGGTTCACTATACTATATATGGCTGAATGTTGCGTTAATGTATTCAGCGCATTTCCAAGTATATTACCTTTTTATAGCCAAGACCTGAAAATACCCTTACTTTCTAGAAATATCCACTCTGTTGAATCACTCCTTCAGAGTCCTGTGTAGCCTACTACTGAAATACTACTGTACTGCTCCACAGTATACATACACTGATGTGGTCAGTGCAGAATGAATGGTAGCTGTTAGTCCTGTCTCTTTACTTGGAAAATGTGGGAGATGAGGGAGGGGGAAGAGGAGATGGAGAGGAAAGGGAGGGGGAGAGGAGAGGGAGAGTAGGGAGGGAGGGAAGAGAGGAGGGACTGGGAGAGGGGGGAGGAGGAGGGGAGGGAGGGTGGGAGGAGAGGAGGAGGGACGGGGAGGGGAGGGAGGAGAGAGGAGGAGGGGAGGGGAGAGAAGAGGGAGGGGAGAAGAGGGAGGAGAGGAGGAGGAGGAGAGGGAGGAGGGAGGGAGGGAGGGAGGGAGGGAGGGAGGAGGGAGGGAGGGAGGGAGGGAGGGGGAGGAGATGGGAGGGAGGAGAGGAGGGAGGGAGGAGAGGAGGGACTGGGAGAGGGGGGAGGGAGGAGAGGAGGAGGAGGAGATGGGAGGGAGGAGGGAGGTAATGTCTCTTGCTGAGTGAGTGGATTAGTGTGAGGTTTACATATGAGTGTTTAAACAGGAGCCATTATCTACTGTGGCCAGCACAGCGGGGACGCTCACACACACACACACTTATTCCCCAGCGCTGCTGCATAGGGGCCAGTAGAAATCAGCACTGTCAGTGCCTTCCTATTTCCCCTCTGTCAATAAGCCAATTGTATCTTCCCTATACTGGAGTGTAGTGGCCTACATTCTAACACTCAGCACCAATCATACTGGACACAAACTGTATTAAAGAGATCATCTCCCAGTCAGATGTTTGTGTGATAAAGCCTCAACCCATTGACTGACTACAGTACACACTAACTCAATTATGCATTGAGGGCCTGACTCTCAACATAGGAATGTGTGTGTGTGTGTGTGTGTGTGCTTGCGTGCGTGCGTGCACGTGTATATGTTCGAATGGCCCGATATTAGTGTTTGTCTCTGTTGTTGACCCTCTTGTCCCCCTGCAGAGTCTCTGGACAAGTGGGAGCGTCTGACCGTAGCTGATTCTCTGGAGCCGGTCCAGTTTGAGGACGGGGAGAAGATCGTGGTACAGGGAGACCCCGGAGATGACTTCTTCATCATCACAGAGGTACAGGAGTGTGTGTGTTTGTGTGTACGCATGTCTTTTCCCGGTCGTTGCTAGCTTCCACATGGCTAAACCACCTATTTCTACAATGTATTTTCTTAAAGTTAGATTTGAACCCTAACCTAACCACACTGCTAACCTTATGCCTAACCTTAACATTCAAATAAAACCAAAAATATAATTTCTGTAGCCAATTCTGACTTTGTGTCTGTGGAATCTGACTTTGTGGCTGTGGAATCTGACTTTGTGGCTGTATATCAATACTTCCTCTTGCCTGAGGTCGATGACAACTGTGGACCCAGGTCAAATATGCGTCATCAGCTGGGGACCCTGGCAGGGCAATGTATGTGTCATTATCCCGAGACGTAGACGGCACTTAGTTTGAGATCAGAACTGATTACATCCTTATTGCCTCCAGGAGACAGACGAAGTGGCGTTGTGAGGTGTGTGTGTTTGTGTACGTGGTGCATGTGTGTGTGCACGTGTGTGTGTTCTGAGTGAGAGTATGAATGAGTGGGGGGTTTGGGAGAAGGGGTCTGGTCACACTGCTAGCTTTGTGGTTGTGTGGGCCGGGCCCCTTAGAGCAGGGCCCCCCACCTGACAGCCAGTCAGTCAGCCTAACACACTTTTGATTAGCTCTATAGTTTCCAAGGGGTTCCACCAGGGTCAAGCCAAGAGGACCAGTGTGTGTGAGGGGGATCGTCTGTCGTTTTTTTGGTCTGTTGTTTTCACCTCCTGTTTCCCATCCTAAACTTGGCCTGCTCTCATTCCTTTCCTATATCCCCCTCTTCTTCTCATCTCTCATTCCTTTCCTCTATCCCCCTCTCCTTCTCATCTCTCTTTCCCTCTCTCTATCCCCCTCTCCTTCTCATCTCTCTTTCCTTTCCTCTCTCCCCCTCTCCTTCTCTCTCTACCTCTTAGTCTCTTTCTCTCTCTCTCTCTCTACCTCCCTCTCTCTTCCTTACGCTCTCTCTCTACCCCTCCAAACCTCTCTCTCCATCTCTACCCTTATCGCTCTACCTCCTCTCTCTCTCTTTTTCCCCCATCCCCTCTCTCTTTCTCTCTCAGCCCTAACAATAGCCCCAGTGATCGCTAGCTAGCTAGCATTGAGCTCTGTGAGCCAAGCCCCAGTAAGGTGCAGCTGAGGCTGGAGGACTGGAAGGGTAATATCAGGCTTCTGAGTGAAGTATCGCTCCTTATCCCTCCTTTTGGCTCTCTCGACATCTCCACCTGCACCAATGAGCGTGCAGCACTGGAGCCACAGCCCTCCCTCTCTACCTCCTTCGTTCCCTCACTTTCTACATTCCTCTCCCATCCTTTCTAGTCTGGAATGCAATTACATTGACCGTGCTGTCCTCTCCCTGTTTCTAGATTGACTGTGCTGTCCTCCTCTTGTTTCTAGATTGACTGTGCTGTCCTCTCCTTGTTTCTAGATCGAATGTGCTGTCCTCTCCCTGTTTCTAGATTGGCTGTGCTGTCCTCTCCTTATTTCTAAATGTACTGTGCTGTCCTCTCCCTGTTTCTAGATTGACTGCGCTGTCCTCTTCTTGTGTCTAGATTGACTGTGCTGTCCTCTCCTTGTTTCTAGATCGAATGTGCTGTCCTCTCCCTGTTTCTAGATTGGCTGTGCTGTCCTCTCCCTATTTCTAAATTTACTGTGCTGTCCTCTCCCTGTTTCTAGATTGACTGCGCTGTCCTCTTCTTGTGTCTAGATTGACTGTGCTGTCCTCTCCCTGTTTCTAGATTGACTGTGCTGTCCTCTCCCTGTTTCTAGATTGACTGTGCTGTCCTCTCCCTGTTTCTAGATTGACTGCGCTGTCCTCTTCTTGTGTCTAGATTGACTGTGCTGTCCTCTCCCTGTTTCTAGATTTACTGTGCTGTCCTCTCCCTGTTTCCAGATTGACTGTGCTGTCCTCTCACTGTTTCTAGATTGACTGTGCTGTCCTCTCCCTGTTTCTAGATTGACTGTGCTGTCCTCTCCCTGTTTCTAGATTGACTGCGCTGTCCTCTTCTTGTGTCTAGATTGACTGTGCTGTCCTCTCCCTGTTTCTAGATTTACTGTGCTGTCCTCTCCCTGTTTCCAGATTGACTGTGCTGTCCTCTCCCTGTTTCTAGATTGTCGGTGCTGTCCTCTCCTTGTTTCTAGATCAACTGTGCTGTCCTCTCCCTATTTCTAGATTGGCTGTGCTGTCCTCTCCCTATTTCTAGATTTACTGTGCCGTCCTCTCCCTGTTTCTAGATTGACTGTGGTGTCCTCTTCTTGTGTCTAGATTGACTGTGCTGTCCTCTCCCTGTTTCTAGATTGACTGCGCTGTCCTCTTCTTGTGTCTAGATTGACTGTGCTGTCCTCTCCCTGTTTCTAGATTGACTGTGCTGTCCTCTCCCTGTTTCTAGATTGACTGTGCTGTCCTCTCCCTGTTTCTAGATTGACTGCGCTGTCCTCTTCTTGTGTCTAGATTGACTGTGCTGTCCTCTCCCTGTTTCTAGATTTACTGTGCTGTCCTCTCCCTGTTTCCAGATTGACTGTGCTGTCCTCTCACTGTTTCTAGATTGACTGTGCTGTCCTCTCCCTGTTTCTAGATTGACTTTGCTGTCCTCTCCCTGTTTCTAGATTGACTGCGCTGTCCTCTTCTTGTGTCTAGATTGACTGTGCTGTCCTCTCCCTGTTTCTAGATTTACTGTGCTGTCCTCTCCCTGTTTCCAGATTGACTGTGCTGTCCTCTCACTGTTTCTAGATTGACTGTGCTGTCCTCTCCCTGTTTCTAGATTGACTTTGCTGTCCTCTCCCTGTTTCTAGATTGACTGCGCTGTCCTCTTCTTGTGTCTAGATTGACTGTGCTGTCCTCTCCCTGTTTCTAGATTTACTGTGCTGTCCTCTCCCTGTTTCCAGATTGACTGTGCTGTCCTCTCCCTGTTTCTAGATTTACTGTGCTGTCCTCTCCCTGTTTCCAGATTGACTGTGCTGTCCTCTCCCTGTTTCTAGATTTACTGTGCTGTCCTCTCCCTGTTTCCAGATTGACTGTGCTGTCCTCTCCCTGTTTCTAGATTGACTGTGCTGTCCTCTCCTTGTTTCTAGATCAACTGTGCTGTCCTCTCCCTGTTTCTAGATCAACTGTGCTGTCCTCTCCCTATTTCTAGATTGGCTGTGCTGTCCTCTCCCTATTTCTAGATTTACTGTGCCGTCCTCTCCCTGTTTCTAGATTGACTGTGCTGTCCTCTTCTTGTGTCTAGATTGACTGTGCTGTCCTCTCCCTGTTTCTAGATTGACTGTGCTGTCCTCTCACTGTTTCTAGATTGACTGTGCTGTCCTCTCCCTGTTTCTAGATTGACTGTGCTGTCCTCTCCTTGTTTCTAGATTGGCTGTGCTGTCCTCTCCCTGTTTCTAGATTGACTGTGCTGTCCTCTTCTTGTTTCTAGATTGACTGTGCTGTCCTCTCCCTGTTTCTAGATTGACTGTGCTGTCCTCTTCTTGTGTCTAGATTGACTGTGCTGTCCTCTCCCTGTTTCTAGATTGACTGTGCTGTCCTCTCACTGTTTCTAGATTGACTGTGCTGTCCTCTCCCTGTTTCTAGATTGACTTTGCTGTCCTCTCCCTGTTTCTAGATTGACTGCGCTGTCCTCTTCTTGTGTCTAGATTGACTGTGCTGTCCTCTCCCTGTTTCTAGATTTACTGTGCTGTCCTCTCCCTGTTTCCAGATTGACTGTGCTGTCCTCTCCCTGTTTCTAGATTTACTGTGCTGTCCTCTCCCTGTTTCCAGATTGACTGTGCTGTCCTCTCCCTGTTTCTAGATTGACTGTGCTGTCCTCTCCTTGTTTCTAGATCAACTGTGCTGTCCTCTCCCTGTTTCTAGATCAACTGTGCTGTCCTCTCCCTATTTCTAGATTGGCTGTGCTGTCCTCTCCCTATTTCTAGATTTACTGTGCCGTCCTCTCCCTGTTTCTAGATTGACTGTGCTGTCCTCTTCTTGTGTCTAGATTGACTGTGCTGTCCTCTCCCTGTTTCTAGATTGACTGTGCTGTCCTCTCACTGTTTCTAGATTGACTGTGCTGTCCTCTCCCTGTTTCTAGATTGACTGTGCTGTCCTCTCCTTGTTTCTAGATTGGCTGTGCTGTCCTCTCCCTGTTTCTAGATTGACTGTGCTGTCCTCTTCTTGTTTCTAGATTGACTGTGCTGTCCTCTCCCTGTTTCTAGATTGACTGTGCTGTCCTCTTCTTGTTTCTAGATTGACTGTGCTGTCCTCTCCCTGTTTCTAGATTGACTGTGCTGTCCTCTCATTGTTTCTAAATTGACTGTGCTGTCCTCTCCCTGTTTCTAGATTGACTGTTCCATCCCCCTCATAGTTTCTAGATTCCATTACAGGTCAGGTGATGTGAGAGAGAGAAGAGAGGCAGGTCACATACTACAGAGTCTAGACTTCCAGTTGTACACAGGTAGGTAGGTTAAGTCCCTGACTATAGGCATAGTAGAGACAGGCTGGAGAGGAGATACATACATAGAGAGCAGAAAGCACAGAGAGAGATGAACCAAAAAGGAAAGACACTGTTTTTCTGTTTTTGGAGAGAGAGAGAGAGAGAGAGAGAGAGAGAGAGAGAGAGAGAGAGAGAGAGAGCTAGCTTGTCTGACTCTGGACTTCCCCTCCAGCGGGCCCTCAGTCCATTCCTCTGTCCTCCTGGGTATTCTCTGGTCCCTGTGTGTCTCTGACAGATCAGGACCCCGCTGAGAACATTGCCCTTTTTAAACGGGAACAGGCATCTGGTGTCATTTCTAAAGCCCCAGGAAAAGAAAAGGGGACATTTCCCATTGAAAGCTGAAAAAACCCTGTATTTCTCACTGGTTTCATTTCAGAGGGACATCCAGGCCTCCTGTCTTTTTATATAATCTATCTGAGTCACTCTTTCATTCCTTTCTCATGGGTGACCGCGTTATCCCATGTCTGGGTGTCCGCGGGTCCTTAAAGAGTCTTAAAAAGTTTTCAATTAATTTATCTGATTTAAAGGCCTTAATAAGTCTTAACATTTCTTAAATTAAGTTTGAAAATGTTTCAGTTAAATTATAAAAAGATTATGAATATTTTCAATTTCGGTTTTAATACTAATTGTTTTACTTTAAATGCACTATGCACTATGTGGGTTGTAATGCTGTAACAACACAGAATAAAACAATGAATAAAAGTCCCATGATGGTAGTGACTGACATTACTGCTTATCACTTATTAACCGTCAGTTATTCACGCTGCTTTACTTGAATCAAATATTTCAGTTGTTGTGTATTTACATTTGTTTCATTTGATGACTTTATTATTGCATTCCAAGTCATCATCTCATCTCTATAGCTGCTGCCTATGCTGTCTGATAAAATCCCTATTTTAGTAGTTCTTTAAAGTAAATGAGGCATACTTTATGACTGCTGAATACCAACTATCAATCACTTAGATCATGTATGTTCAGGTAGAGACCTCTCGGAGCAACTGCTCTCTATGTTTCCCCTCTTCATCATGAATTTTTCTGTCTCTTATGTAGCAGGCATAAAAGAAACACAGACCGGACAGTAGTCGCGCAATGGATTATGGTAATTGTAGTTAATTATAATGTTTTCTGCACTAAACTATGGAGAACATTGGCCAGTTGGAAACTACAACTCCCTACTACATCACACAGTTCAGGCATGATCTGATTAACTCTAGAGAATTGTATTTATTTATTTTGATTTAACTAGGCAAGTCAGTTCAGAACAAATTCTTATTTACAATGACGGCCTAGGAACAGTGGGTTAACTGCCTTGTTCAGGGGCAGAACGACAAGATCTTTACCTTGTCAGCTCGGGGATTCGACCTAGCAACCTTTCGGTTACTGGCCCAACGCTCTAACCACTAGGCTACCTGCCACCCCAAATAGAAACTACAGGTCAATGTGAGCATTGAGCTAACAGAAAAAAAACTATCTGAAATGGAATTCAAATAATTGAACCAATGTCAGTCAGTGACATTTTGGTTAGTTGCTCAGCACTAGTAATTGAGATGATGGTCCAGCAGAATGGAGCAGCCTATATAGGCCTGTACTGTTACATCAATTGCATGGCTATCTAGCACTAAATATCATATTCACAGTTAGCAATCTGGCTAATGTGTTTTGAGTTCCCTCTTTCTCAGGTGCTAAATGATGTAGCATAGGCATAGCACACCAAAAAACATAGAAGGCAAATGAATCTCTAAAGAGCCGAACGCATTATTCTGGATCCTATTTTGGCATGGTGCAAATCAAAATATCCATAATGCATTTCCTGTACATGTTAGATGAAATAGCTAACTTCTTTCATGTCCTACTTGGCACTGGACAAATACAGTGTAGAGCCCTCCTGCTTAGCTACCTTGCTTGAAAGTATAGCCATGTGATACCTGATTCACTGAATGAAGGAATTATTTGATTAGACTATTTGGTTGTAGGCTAATGTTCTGATGTCATAGCATAGCACCTCCAGGAGAGCTACTGGGTGTGCAGACGTTTGTTCCAGCCCTACTCTAACATCCATACCACTGGGAAAGACTGCCTTCAAATCAAATATACAGCACTGTCACTGTATAAAACACATGTGGTCAACTCTCCATCTGGATAGCTAAGCCACAGGGTGTGCAGGCATTTCATCCAGCCCTGCTCAAGCACACCTGAGTCAGCTTAACAAGGTTCTGTTGTTGCTATTTGAGCAGTTGATTGGTATGGTATTGAGCATCATTATACTAAGCTGGTGTTAGTATCGTAGCCAAAATTCTGATGACAGAGTATGTGATCTAGCAATTAAATAGTCACTTTGGGGTTGCTTAAACAAATGAATATGGGCAACCCCATGATTCAGCCATCTATAGCCTAGCCACTATGTTACTACCACGGTAAGGCTATAGGAGTATACGTATTGCTAAAATAGCACACCTGCCTAATATGAGCTAGGCTATAGCCTTTGGTGAAAGAGCCAACCCTAAAAATACTACTTTCTACCAACATGGGCTCATTTCTGGAGAGGAATATTAGCAGGTGTGTGGCGCTCGCAGACCTCAGAATTGGTATTAAATTGAATTCCAATTGGCATTAAAAAGTCTTAAATACAATTTCATGGAACCTGTAGATACCTGCATGCCTATTCTGTATATTTATCCCTCCCTCCTTCTTTTTTGATCTCTCTCTCCCTCTCTCCCTCTCTCTCTGGAGTCGTCAGTATCTCTATATATTTTATATTTATCCATCACTCACTCTCTCTCTCTCTCGCTCTCTCGCGCTCGCTCCCTCCCTCCCTCCCTCCCTCCCTCCCTCCCTGGAGGCTGGCTCTCCTGACCCTGTGTGAAACTCAGCAGAGCCACATTCCACCAGACAACCGCCCTGCTCTGGGAAAGTCAGACCCAGCCACAGAGAGAGAGGGGGGGGGATGAGCTAAGGAGCAAGATGGAGAGATGGAAGGGGTGGTATGGGGGGGTATATCACATCTTGATGTTGTTATTGCAACTTATCATTCGTCATACTTTAATCTCATCCCTTAGTTATTTCTCACCGATGCTTAGGTAAGCCCTGACAACTATCCCTTCTTCATTTTAAAAAGTCCCCTCATCCTTCTGTCTTTCTCTCCCCCCTCTTTCTCTACATCCTTCCTTCCCTCTCTCTCTCTCTCTCTCTCTCTCTCTCTCTCTCTCTCTCTCTCTCTCTGTGGTCTCTCTCTCTCTCTGTGGTCTCTCTCTCTCTCTGCCAAAAGATCACTAATTAAATGGTGCGTATGAGGGATTAAAAAACATGTGGGATAAAGACATCACTTTCTTTTCACGCACCCCAGAGGAGAGGAGAGAGGGAATAGGGCCTTAATAAAAAGTGGCGTGTTTACATTTCTTCTCACACTGTACAAACCAGCCTATACACAGACTGTCAGGCGGTGGCTGTGAAGAAGACTACGCCTCACAAAGGATAGGAGGGGTGTAGACGCCTCTCACTGTTCAGGGGTGTATCCTCCGATACCGCTGACACACACACAGATCACACAAACACACCAGGGCCGTAGCCAGTCTGGGTTTTAGTGAGGTGGGGTGGGGGGGCTTAGTAAAAACAGAACTTCTATTTGGAGAACAGAAGAAATGACCCCAGCCGTTATCGCATTGGTTGGTGTAGCTTCATTCACCTCAGTAACAAACACATATCCTATTAGCTATACAATTAGCCTCGACATATTAACACAAATATATAATTTAATACAGGATCTGTTAGCAGAAATTATATTTTATTAAATGGATACCTCAGGATTTTGGCTATGAAGCCCTTTATCTACTTCTCCAGAGTCAAATTAACTTGTGGATGTAATATGTATGTTTCTGCATGCCGTTTGAAGGAAGTTGCTAACTAACGTTAGCACAATTGCTAACAATTGTTAGCGCAATGATTGGAAGTCTATGGTAACTGCTAGCATGCTAGTAGATACCATAGACTTCCAGTCATTGCACTAATGCTAGTTAGCATGGAGTACCACAGTATGAGTCATAATACCCATAAAACCTAGCGGTCAAACAGGGAAATGGTTCCAATCGTTTTTCCACCATTCCCATAGGGGATTTTAGAGACATAAGGTCTGTTTCATGTAGGCTTACCCTGGCGTGACATTTTGATTACCTTGTAAGTCTTTCCCTGACAAGGTGACTTATCAATATATTCGCCTTTATAAACTCCCAGTAAATGAAATGCTAATTATCTGCTAATGTGGCATAAAGAACTACAAATGCCATGATGATCTGTACGAGACTGCCAAATCGAGGCAAAGGTAAGAATCTCTTGATTAACTATCTAATGTTAGCTAAATGTAGTAATAAATAAGCCTACACGAAACACAGCCCTTATTTTAAGTGTTTCTAAAATCCCCTATGGATGGAAAAACGATTGGAATCATTTCCCTGTTTGACCGCTAGGTTTTATGGGTATTATGACACCTCCACTGTGGGCTGGCAAAACTACCTCTAACTTTCCTTCATACTGGATTCAGAGGCATAAACTGGCATCCATGAGTTCATCTGACTCTGGGGAAGTAGGTAAAGCACCTCATTGCCAAAATCCCAAAGTAACCCTTTAACAAAAGGTAAACAAATAAGTTTGCTTTACAAAACCTTTATATCCTGCAATTTTACACAATTTTCCATGGGGTGGGGACAATTTTTTTTGCCGTTTTAAAAGCTAATTTCCTGCAATTCTACACATTTTGCCATTATGTCATGTTAATATGATATCTGAATGAGAGTGACTAACAAAATCAATGTGGGCCCCCTGGATGTCAGTGCCCCTGGGCACGTGCCCGGTGGTAATTCGGCCATGATTACTACAAGTTTAGATAGCTGGCTAGACTAAGTAGACTAATTTACCAATCTAATAGACTCAGAGAAATGACGTTGCCGCGAGCAGCACTGCAGATAGTGAGATGAGCGAGATGCAAGACACACACAGTATCTGCTCATTTGCACTGATTCACTTCACACTGTCCACAGCGTGGTAGCCAGGGACCAAAACCGCTGAGCCTCAAGCTTCAACGCTCTCAGTTGTTGCAGAAATTGACCCCCTGTGCTGTTTACTTTCTGCTTCTACATCATATCGCTGAGTCTACCTTTAACTGACAGGGGCTAACTGAGTGACTGTCAGTGAGTGACATATAACAAGAGGAAAACTGCTAATGCACAACCAAGTTTTAAAATGTAACCTTGTGTATTCTACTATTCTAACTCTCAACAGTAAGTTGAGACCCCGACTGAGTTCCCCAAAACATTTGTTTTCTGTAGGTCCGGACCTTGGTGTCCTCATACTGTATGTATCTACAGCCCTGGTACACAGATACACTATGCCACTCAGGACTGTAAATCAATATAGCTTAGTGGAAATGTGTAGTACAGTGATTATTCTCTCAGTGATTACGATGAGGTCGTGTTTTGGACACACTGTGGACCCCACTATTTGGGACGCAGATTCCATTTCACTCCCTAAAAAAAGACCCTCATTGATGTTATTCCCAAGCAGCAGCAGCAGCTACCATCATATCGTATGGTTATTTATCTTCCTACCTCATAGCAGCAGCTACCATCATATCATATGGTTATTTATCTTCCTTCCTCATAGCAGCAGCAGCAGCTACCATCATATCATATGGTTATTTGTCTTCCTACCTCATAGCAGCAGCTACCATCATATCATATGGTTATTTATCTTCCTTCCTCATAGCAGCAGCAGCAGCTACCATCATATCATATGGTTATTTGTCTTCCTACCTCATAGCAGCAGCTACCATCATATCATATGATTATTTATCTTCCTTCCTCATAGCAGCAGCAGCTACCATCATATCATGTGGTTATTTGTCTTCCTACCTCATAGCAGCAGCTACCATCATATCATATGGTTATTTATCTTCCTTCCTCATAGCAGCAGCAGCAGCTACCATCATATCGTATGGTTATTTGTCTTCCTACCTCATAGCAGCAGCTACCATCATATCATATGGTTATTTATCTTCCTTCCTCATAGCAGCAGCAGCTACCATCATATCGTATGGTTATTTATCTTCCTTCCTCATAGCAGCAGCTACCATCATATCATATGGTTATTTATCTTCCTTCCTCATAGCAGCAGCTACCATCATATCATATGGTTATTTATCTTCCTACCTCATAGCAGCAGCTACCATCATATCATATGGTTATTTATCTTCCTTCCTCATAGCAGCAGCAGCAGCTACCATCATATCATATGGTTATTTATCTTCCTTCCTCATAGCAGCAGCTACCATCATATCATATGGTTATTTATCTTCCTACCTCATAGCAGCAGCTACCATCATATCATATGGTTATTTATCTTCCTTCCTCATAGCAGCAGCTACCATGTCATATCATATGGTTATTTATCTTCCTACCTCATAGCAGCAGCTACCATCATATCATATGGTTATTTATCTTCCTTCCTCATAGCAGCAGCTACCATCATATCATATGGTTATTTATCTTCCTTCCTCATAGCAGCAGCAGCTACCATCATATCATATGGTTATTTATCTTCCTACCTCATAGCAGCAGCTACCATCATATCATATGGTTATTTATCTTCCTTCCTCATAGCAGCAGCTACCATCATATCATATGGTTATTTATCTTCCTTCCTCATAGCAGCAGCTACCATCATATCATATGGTTATTTATCTTCCTTCCTCATAGCAGCAGCTACCATCATATCATATGGTTATTTATCTTCCTTCCTCATAGCAGCAGCTACCATCATAGCATTGCTCCTGAGGGTATTGCACCAGTCAGCAATAAGACAGTTCATGTAGGGATAGGCTCTTTGTTGTCTAGCACTGGCTATGTCCCCTAAAGTGCTCTGTAAGGGATCTGACTGTGTGTGTGTGAGTGTGAATGCTTGCACATGTTTGTGTGTGTGTGTGTGTGTGTGTGTGTGTGTGTGTGTGTGTGTGTGTGTGTGTGTGTGTGTGTGTGTGTGTGTGTGTGTGTGTGTGTGTGTGTGTGTGTGTGTGTGTGTGTGTGTGTGTGTGTGTGTGTGTGTGTGTGTGTGTGTGACACTGAGTGCTGGGTGGCCTCGTGTGAACAAGCTACTCAAAGTATCTCCTTTCTCTTCTCTCCCCCTCTCCTCTCCTCGCTCCATCCCTCTCTCTCCGTCTCTTTCTCTTCTCTCCCCCTCTCCTCTCCTCCCTCCATCCCTCTCTCTGTCTCTTTCTCTTCTCTCCCCTCTCCTCTCCTCCCTCCATCCCTCTCTCTCCGTCTCTTTCTCTTCTCTCCTCCTCTCCTCCCTCCATCCCTCTCTCTGTCTCTTTCTCTTCTCTCCCCTCTCCTCTCCTCCCTCCATCCCTCTCTCTCCGTCTCTTTCTCTTCTCTCCCCCTCTCCTCTCCTCCCTCCATCCCTCTCTCTCCGTCTCTTTCTTTGTCTATCCCCTGTGTTTGTTCAGCAGTCATTACTTCCTGCTACTGAGCCACTAAATTTTGACATGTCACATGCCAGCTGACCCCTTGCATTCTGCAATACTGTGTGTGTGCTTGTGTGTGTGCACGTTGCGTGTGTTTGCAAGCATACATGAGTGTGTGTGTGCTTGTTTGTGTGCGCGTTGTGTGTGTGTGTGTGTGTGTGTGTGTGTGTGTTTGAGAGAGAGAGAGAGATTGTCTGTGTGCGGTTTGTTTCTTTGGTCTCAGACTGACATACACACACACAGTGCTATCTGGCAAGTGATCTCTCCTGGAGGTTTAGTATTTAGCAGAGTGATGGATTTTGTCTGCCTGTCATTAGGTGGGCCTGCTCTCTCTCTCTCCTACTCTCCTCTCTCTCCTCTCTCTGTCCTTCTGTCTACCTTCCCAACTGCCCCTCTGTCTCTCTCTCTCCCTCTCTCACTACCCCTTCCTCCCCTTCCCTCCCAACTCTCCCTCCCCTCCCTCCCTCTACTCATCCTCTCCTCTCCCTGTTGGCCAGGGGTACAGTAAATGAGGACATCCCCATGCTCTAGGAAGCTCAGCTTATGGTTAGTACTGTACTATATCTAGATAGATCAGCTCATGGTTAATACTGTACTGTATCTAGGGAGCTCAGCTCATGGTTAGTACTGTACTATATCTAGATAGATCAGCTCATGGTTAATACTGTACTGTATCTAGGGAGCTCAGCTCATGGTTAGTACTGTACTATATCTAGATAGATCAGCTCATGGTTAATACTGTACTGTATCTAGGGAGCTCAGCTCATGGTTAGTACTGTACTATATCTAGATAGCTCAGCTCATGGTTAATACTGTACTGTATCTAGGGAGCTCAGCTCATGGTTAGTACTGTACTATATCTAGATAGCTCAGCTCATGGTTAATACTGTACTGTATCTAGGGAGCTCAGCTCATGGTTAGTATTGTACTATATCTAGATAGCTCAGCTCATGGGGTGGTATATATGAGATAATGATCTCTGGGGCACACCGGATGGGCCTGTTCAGCAGTGTGGAAAAACTGTCCTTGTTCTTTACAGTTTGTCTATGTGTACAGACTCTCTCTCATTCTCTCTCGCAGAACTCTCCTTTAGCATTTGGGATCTTAATCCTCCACTGCCCCCTTCTCCTCTCCTCTCTTCCTCCTCTCTCTTCTTCTCATCCTTATCCTCTCAACTTATCCTCCTCTTCCTCTCCTCCTCTTGGCTCTTGGCTCCGTCAGGCTGGCACCCCATGTGTCTGAGACGGCAGGAGGGAAGAGGAGGGGTAAGAGGAGGGGAAAGAAGGGTGGGAATAGAGGGGTCCTTCTGGCCCTGGGCCCATCGCTGTTGGCATCCACTTAATCTGGATAGTAAAACAAGGAAAGTTGGGGCATTTTGCCGGTCCCCACAAGGAAAAATGCTATTTTGGGCTTAGGGTTAGGGTTACAATTAGGGTTACAATTAAGGATAAGGTTAGGGGTTATGGTTAAGTTAAGGGTTAATTTTAGTGTGTGAATGTGTGTGTTGGTGTCCCCTATTTACTCTCCTATGCTCTCTGGCTCAGGCCTCTGCCTTTCCCACAGAACATGTACAGTGAGGGGAAAAAGTATTTGATCCCCTGCTGATTTTGTACGTTTGCCCACTGACAAAGAAATGATCAGTCTATAATTTTAATGGTAGGTTTATTTGAACAGTGAGAGACAGAATAACAACAAAAAAATCCAGAAAAACGAATGTGAAGATTTTTATAAATTGATTTGCATTTTAATGAGGGAAATAAGTATTTGACCCCCTCTCAATCAGAAAGATTTCTGGCTCCCAGGTGTCTTTTATACAGCTGAGATTAGGAGCACACTCTTAAAGGGAGTGCTCCTAATCTCAGCTTGTTACCTGTATAAAAGACACCTGTCTACAGAAGCAATCAATCAATCAGATTCCAAACTCTCCACTATGGCCAAGACCAAAGAGCTCTCCAAGGATGTCAGGGACAAGATTGTAGACCTACACAAGGCTGGAATGGGCTACAAGACCATCGCCAAGCAGCTTGGTGAGAAGTTGACAACAGTTGGTGCGATTATTCGCAAATGGAAGAAACACAAAATAACTGTCAATCTCCCTCGGCCTGGGGCTCCATGCAAGATCTCACCTCGTGGAGTTGCAATGATCATGAGAACGGTGAGGAATCAGCCCAGAACTACACGGGAGGATCTTGTCAATGATCTCAAGGCAGCTGCGACCATAGTCACCAAGAAAACAATTGGTAACACACTACGCCGTGAAGGACTGAAATCCTGCAGCGCCCGCAAGGTCCCCCTGCTCAAGAAAGCACATATACATTCCCGTCTGAAGTTTGCCAATGAACATCTGAATGATTCAGAGGACAACTGGGTGAAAGTGTTGTGGTCAGATGAGACCAAAATGGAGCTCTTTGGCATCAACTCAACTCGCCGTGTTTGGAGGAGGACGAATGCTGCCTATGACCCCAATAACACCATCCCCACCGTCAAACATGGAGGTGGAAACATTATGCTTTGGGGGTGTTTTTCTGCTAAGGGGACAGGACAACTTCACTGCATCAAAGGGACGATGGACGGGGCCATGTACCGTCAAATCTTGGGTGAGAACCTCCTTCCCTCAGCCAGGGCATTGAAAATGGGTCGTGGATGGGTATTCCAGCATGACAATGATCCAAAACACACGGCCAAGGCAACAAAGGAGTGGCTCAAGAAGAAGCACATTAAGGTCCTGGAGTGGCCTAGCCAGTCTCCAGACCTTAATCCCATAGAAAATCTGTGGAGGGAGCTGAAGGTTCGAGTTGCCAAACGTCAGCCTCGAAACCTTAATGACTTGGAGAAGATCTGCAAAGAGGAGTGGGACAAAATCCCTCCTGAGATGTGTGCAAACCTGGTGGCCAACTACAAGAAACGTCTGACCTCTGTGATTGCCAACAAGGGTTTTGCCACCAAGTACTAAGTAATGTTTTGCAGAGCGGTCAAATACTTATTTCCCTCATTAAAATGCAAATCAATTTATAACATTTTTCACATGCGTTTTTCTGGATTTTTTTTTTTGTTATTCTGTCTCTCACTGTTCAAATAAACCTACGATTAAAATTATAGACTGATCATTTCTTTGTCAGTGGGCAAACATACAAAATCAGCAGGGGATCAAATACTTTTTTCCCTCACTGTAGGTCTCTCTGTCTCTCTCTGAGCTTCAGAGCACCACAGCCACATATTGTCCCCATAGGGTCACCCATAAACAGGGGGTTGACCACAGTATGGGGCCCGGGCATACTACCATACTACCAGACTACTGCACTACCCTACTGCCACACTAAAGTCAAAGTCACCATTATTAGTCAGTTGTACTGAAATGTGTCTTCCGCATTTAACCCAACCCCTCTGAATCAGAGAGGTGCGGGGGGGCTGCCTTAATCGACATGCACGTCTTCGGCGCCGGGGGAACAGTGGGTTAACTGCCTTGTTCAGGGGCAGAACAACAGATTTTTACCTTGTCAGCTCGGGGATTCTAACTTGCAACCCTCCTGTTACAAGTCCAACGCTCTAACCACTAGGCTACCTGCCGCCCCCGAATTACCGCACTACCACACTACCAGACTACCACACTGCCGAATTACCGCACTACCGCACTACCACACTACCAGACTACCACACGACCAGACTACCACACTACCACACTGCCAGACTACCACACTACCACCAACAACATGGTACGTGTGTTTTTGTTGGTTCAGTTGTGATCACAGTGT
Organism: Brachymystax lenok tsinlingensis; assembly: GCA_030435695.1. Lineage (NCBI taxonomy): Eukaryota > Metazoa > Chordata > Actinopteri > Salmoniformes > Salmonidae > Brachymystax > Brachymystax lenok. Next base: position 104,602,373 of record CM059791.1, read on the forward strand.
AGGTCGACCACAGCTCAGAAGTCCATTGGACTCTATACACAATTTTCTTTGTTAATCACACACACAGACACAAACATTCAGGCAAGCAGGCACACGTGCATACACACACCCTCATATACACACATGCATAAGCACACACTCATATTCCTTATTCTCACAAGCACACCTTTGTATTAGTGCTAAGTGGTTTGGTCCGATGGGATCTCTCATTGAGACTCATTATATTCCTATTGGGTATTATTAGTTCTTATTAGAAGTGTGAGCCAAGGAAACGTTGAGCAGAGCAGAGAGCTAAGGATTAGACTTAGAGAGAGACAGAGTTCTGGCACTATCAGGTCCGTTTAAAGTTAAACTTGGCTGAAGACATGGGCTGTGTCCCAAAGTGCACCCCATTCCCTTCATACAGCACCACTTTTCACCAGAGCTCATGGGCCCTGATCAAAAGGAGTGCACTATAAAGGGAACTGCGTGCAATTTGGGATGAAGCCATGCAGTGCACTACAGTTACTAGCTGCTAGCTGGTAAATCCCTTCAGGGTGCACGGACTACCCAGACCTACCCTGGAAATCATTCAACAACAAACATGAAACGGAGTGTGATGCAGTCTGACTAACTCAGGCTAATTCAGCCCTAGCCTGGTTTCCAGATATGTGTGTGCTTTTAGTCAACGGCTAAATCAACTATCGTTGCTATACCATACATGTATTTAGAGTGTTGCTTAGTTTATTTTCTTCCCTTATGGAAATGTGTCTGGCATCAAACAAGCAGGCATTACATGGCTCTCCAGAGGCAGTGGACTAGAGGTCCTCTCTGGTCTCAGGTATTCGGGATGGGGTGGACCAGTCAAGACCTCTACAGTGGACTAGAGGTCTTCTCGGGTCTCTGGTATTCGGGTTGGGGTTGACCAGTCAAGACCTCTACAGTGGACTGGAGGTCTTCTCGGGTCTGAGGTATTCGGGTTGGGGTGGACCAGTCAAGACCTCTACAGTGGACTAGAGGTCTTCTCGGGTCTCAGGTATTCGGGTTGTGGTGGACCCGTGAAGACCTCTACAGTGGACTAGAGGTCTCCTCTGGTCTCAGGTATTCGGGATGGGGTGGACCCGTCAAGACCTCTACAGTGGACTAGAGGTCTTCTCAGGTCTCAGGTATTCGGGTTGTGGTGGACCCGTGAAGACCTCTACAGTGGACTATGACGATATATGTATAAAAGGACTAAAGCACCTAGCTGCTATTCTCAGCTAGCTAGCCGTTAGGCCCCACAATGTAAATGTTAATTCAGGACATTAAACACACAGACACCTACTGTAATATTCATGCCCCTTGAGGAGGAAGTACAGACTAATGCCCTGTCACACACAGAATGCAGTCGTGAAGCCACACATACAGTACATTCCCTCTTATCAACATGAATGTGCATGCAAATACAGCTACATACACATGTACACACATGGCAATATGCATACTCGGTGTATATTCAGTAGGCCTCTTCTTATATTTGACCTTAGCTAGCACACACACACTCAAACCATTTGTCAACAGCTGCGAGAATTGACGATAACCTTTCTGTGGACTGCTGTACGGATTGCTTGATAAATCATTCAACAATTTTTTCTCTATTGTGATATTTGGGAGTGACGCCCGACACACACACACACACTTGCCTCTGGTCGGTCACAGAGTTCAGTCAGGCTGTCCAGCAGACATCAGCTGTTTGTGGAGGACTGCTCGCCTTGTTTTCCTGGGAATGTGTGTGTGTATCTATCTGTCTCTGTATCTGTGAATACTGTGTGTGTGTGTGTGTGTGTGTGTGTGTGTGTGTGTGTGTGTGTGTGTGTGTGTGTGTGTGTGTGTGTGTGTGTGTGTGTGTGTGTGTGTGTGTGTGTGTGTGTGTGTGTGTGTGTGTGTGTGTGTGTGTGTGTGTGTGTGTGAGACCTGCGTCTTTGTGTGCATATAATTGCTCTGTCTTGGGTTGTTTGCCAGGGGCTTGGGACTGCAGTGATGGAAAGCCCTAGGATAGTGTGTGTTTGCTTGCCTGTGTGTGCGTGCTCGGTGCGTGCGTTCATTTGTGTGGTGTGCACACATTTCCATGCTCTCAGTAATGACTGTGAGAGTAAATGAATGGTGATGTAAAGGGGATTGTAGACTCAGACCAGTGGAATCAGCAACAACGGCACCACTGGTTTAGTTTAGGAACACTTCTCTCTCCAGGAGTCAGGAAAATTAACATCAACTAAGTCTAAGTATGTTTCTCTGTCTGTCTGTCTGTCTGCGTGCGTGTGTGTGTGTGCGTGCGTGTCTGTACAATCTATCTTCTGTCTCTCTTTCTGTCTGTCTTTCTTTCTGATGCTGTGTTCAGTTGTCAGTTGGTCTGTCTCTCTGGTCAGTTGGTCTGTCTCTCTGGTCAGTTGGTATGTCTCTCTGGTCAGTTGTCAGTTGGTCTGTCTCTGGTCAGTTGGTCTGTCTCTCTGGTCAGTTGGTCTGTCTCTCTGGTCAGTTGTCAGTTGGTCTGTCTCTGGTCAGTTGGTCTGTCTCTCTGGTCAGTTGGTCTGTCTCTCTGGTCAGTTGTTAGTTGGTCTGTCTCTGGTCAGTTGCTCTGTCTCTCTGGTCAGTTGTCAGTTGGTCTGTCTCTGGTCAGTTGGTATGTCTCTCTGGTCAGTTGGTCTGTCTCTGGTCAGTTGGTCTGTCTCTCTGGTCAGTTGGTGTGTCCATGTGTCTGTCTGTCAGCAGTTGTCCCACATCAGAGTGGTCTAAATCCTGTACCCCTGCAGGGTTGTAAAGGAAAGAATGACTCTCTCTCTCAGGCTAATCCCACTGATGATTTTCAGCCTCAGCGAAATAACTCCTCTTTTCTCTTTTCCTCATCCCTCCTCTCTCCCTTCCCCTTTTCATCCTTCTGCTGTCTGTTCCCCTTTTCATCCTTCTGCTGTCTGTTCCCCTTTTCATCCTTCTGCTGTCTGTTCCCCTTTTCATCCTTCTGCTGTCTGTCTCTCTCTTTCTTTATTCCCCTCTCTCTGTCTCTTTCATTCCCTCTTTCATGGGGTCTGTATATGGGGTCTGCAGAATGCTTTATGTGCATAAATTAGATATTAAATGATCTCCCTCCTCCCTTCCCCTATCTCTCTCTCTTTCTCTAGGGTACAGCCTCTGTTCTCCAGCGTAGGTCTGACAATGAGGAGTACGTCGAGGTTGGTCGTCTGGGGCCATCAGACTACTTTGGTGAGTGGATAACGTTACACACACACGCTACATTACGGACCCTTCTCTCCTGACGTCCTGACAACACACACCAGGAACTGTTAGGAACCTGTTCAACATACCAGGAACTGTTAGGAACATGTTCAACACACCAGGAACTGTTAGGAACCTGTTCAACACACCAGGAACTTTTAGGAACCTGTTCAACAACCAGGAACTGTTAGGAACCTGTTCAACACACACCAGGAACTGTTAGGAACATGTTCAACAACCAGGAACTGTTAGGAACCTGTTCAACACACACCAGGAACTGTTATAAACCTGTTCAACACACACCAGGAACTGTTAGGAACCTGTTCAACACAGACCAGGAACTGTTAGGAACCTGTTCAACACACACCAGGAACTGTTATAAACCTGTTCAACACACACCAGGAACTGTTAGGAACCTGTTCAACAACCAGGAACTGTTAGGAACCTGTTCAACACACACCAGGAACTGTTAGGAACCTGTTCAACACACACCAGGAACTGTTAGGAACCTGTTCAACACAGACCAGGAACTGTTAGGAACCTGTTCAACACAGACAAGGAATTGTTAGGAACCTGTTCAACACAGACCAGGAACTGTTAGGAACTTGTTCAACACAGACAAAGAACTGTTAGGAACCTGTTCAACCCAGACAAGGAACTGTTAGAAACCTGTTCAACACACACCAGGAACTGTTAGGAACCTGTTCAACAAACACCAGGAACTGTTAGGAACCTGTTCAACACACACCAGGAACTGTTAGGAACCTGTTCAACACACACCAGGAACTGTTAGGAACCTGTTCAACACACACCAGGAACCTGTTCAACACACACCAGGAACTGTTCGGAACCTGTTCAACACAGACAAGGAACTGTTAGGAACTTGTTCAACACAGACAAAGAACTGTTAGGAACCTGTTCAACCCAGACAAGGAACTGTTAGAAACCTGTTCAACACACACCAGGAACTGTTAGGAACCTGTTCAACAAACACCAGGAACTGTTAGAAACCTGTTCAACACACACCAGGAACTGTTCGAAACCTGTTCAACAACCAGGAACTGTTAGGAACCTGTTCAACACACACCAGGAACTGTTATAAACCTGTTCAACACAGACCAGGAACTGTTAGGAACCTGTTCAACACAGACCAGGAACTGTTAGGGACCTGTTCAACACAGACCAGGAACTGTTAGGAACCTGTTCAACACAGACAAGGAACTGTTAGAAACCTGTTCAACACAGACAAAGAACTGTTAGGAACATGTTCAACACACACCAGGAACTGTTAGAAACCTGTTCAACAAACACCAGGAACTGTTAGGAACCTGTTCAACAAACACCAGGAACTGTTAGGAACCTGTTCAACACACACCAGGAACCTGTTCAACACACACCAGGAACTGTTCGGAACCTGTTCAACACAGACAAGGAACTGTTAGGAACTTGTTCAACACAGACAAAGAACTGTTAGGAACCTGTTCAACCCAGACAAGGAACTGTTAGAAACCTGTTCAACACACACCAGGAACTGTTAGGAACCTGTTCAACAAACACCAGGAACTGTTAGAAACCTGTTCAACACACACCAGGAACTGTTCGAAACCTGTTCAACAACCAGGAACTGTTAGGAACCTGTTCAACACACACCAGGAACTGTTATAAACCTGTTCAACACAGACCAGGAACTGTTAGGAACCTGTTCAACACAGACCAGGAACTGTTAGGGACCTGTTCAACACAGACCAGGAACTGTTAGGAACCTGTTCAACACAGACAAGGAACTGTTAGAAACCTGTTCAACACAGACAAAGAACTGTTAGGAACATGTTCAACACACACCAGGAACTGTTAGAAACCTGTTCAACACACACCAGGAACTGTTAGGAACCTGTTCAACACACACCAGGAACTGTTAGGAACCTGTTCAACACACACCAGGAACCTGTTCAACACACACCAGGAACTGTTCGGAACCTGTTCAACACAGACAAGGAACTGTTAGGAACTTGTTCAACACAGACAAAGAACTGTTAGGAACCTGTTCAACCCAGACAAGGAACTGTTAGAAACCTGTTCAACACACACCAGGAACTGTTAGGAACCTGTTCAACAAACACCAGGAACTGTTAGAAACCTGTTCAACACACACCAGGAACTGAATAAAACAGAAGGACCTGAAAAGAGACAATCTTATAGGGACCCCAACATTATATGTCATCATCATCATAAGTAATGACCCTCATGAAAGTCAGCAGAATGACCCCTGACCTCTGGCCCCACCTTGTCCTCCAGGTGAGATCGCCCTGCTGCTGAACAGGCCGCGGGCGGCCACAGTGGTGGCCCGGGGGCCCCTGAAGTGTGTGAAGCTGGACCGGCCCCGCTTCGAACGGGTCCTGGGGCCCTGCTCGGAGATCCTCAAGAGGAACATCCAGAGATACAACAGCTTCATCTCTCTCACCGTGTGAGGGGCCACCAGGGGCCTCATGGGGGCCAAATGGGGAGGGAAGGGTGCGGATGGGTGGGGCAGGGGGATTCCGATGACAGGGCGCTTGCTTCTTCCTGCCTTTTTTTCATTTGGCTCTGTTCTTCTAATTCTGATCTTCTTCTTCCTGTGCACTTTGACTTGACCTGTACTGTCTCTGTAGCTTTATTTTAATGAACAATGAAACATGTGGGATGAATGGGGCGAGGACGGACAGGTAGTGTGGATGTACTTTAAATAGGTGGAATGTTACAGGAGTCATATATGTTTACTGCATATGATACATGCTTGGAGAATGCAAAGAATGGAGGTAGATTGCCCTTGTATGTATTTTATGGGGTAAACTATAACAGTGGAGGGGGTGGGGCAATTCAGGAAGTGAAGTCATGAATTCAGGAAGTGAGGTCATGTTTACGTACAGCGAGGAGGATGTTGGGTGTCTTTGCGCGCTGGTTGTAGTTTTTTGCCTTTTCGCTTTAGGGTCCTGGTCGTTGGTCCGTGGTTGCCATTTCTACATCAAATCAACCCACTACCCGATGACACAGGCCTTTGTTACCTAAAAACTAGAGGTAGACGTAAAAACAACTTTTATTCTTGTCTGTTTCATTGATCTCAATGCTTTTTAACTGTGCTTGTGTTGCTGATACGATTGACGATGGGGTGTTTGTTAGAAGTTACATTTTGAATAGGGGTTGTATTGATGGATGCTGCGAATGTGCCATGTGAAGGAGTATGGATTTTATTTTGAAATTGGAGCTTTTATTTCGTAAAAATACCTCTATTCTGATGTTTTAACTGAATCTGAATCTGTAAATTGTTCCAAAGGCGCAATAGTGTTTGTTAGATTAACACACACACACACACACACACTCTCTCAAACACATAACACACACACACACAGTCACACACTAACAGACACACACATGCACATGTACACACAAACAAAACACACACGTTCTGACATACACTCATACAGGCGGATATACACACACACACTCACACACACTCTCTCAGGACTATAAATTCATAATACAAATGTCTTACACTGAATGCTTTTTCAGCTGATTTTGGTCTGTGTTAGATTGATTGGTGAGCTAATTTTCCATCACTTTACAGTTCTTGGCTTTTGGTGAATAGAGCAGTTTGTTTAAATTGTTTTGATGATGTTGATTTAAATGTTATTGTAAATGTTTAAACCAGAGAAATAGACAGTTATGTTACTCTCTTTCTAAGTCATTGGAGATTGTGATCTCTATCTCGATTCACAATAATTGACCAATGGCAGATGATGTCCAATGGAGCTGACCTATAGAACAGCATCTTTCTGTATTCCACACTCTCATTGGTTCTCATTATATCATTCCATCCTTTTCAGCAAATAAATACAAGCTTCTGAACTCCACTGGTTTCTTTCTTTTGTATTTGCCATATACACTGCTCAAAAAAATAAAGGGAACACTAAAATAACACATCATAGATCTGAATGAATGAAATAATCTTATTAAATACTTTTTTCTTTACATAAATTGAATGTGCTGACAACAAAATCACACAAAAATGATCAATGGAAATCAAATTTATCAACCCATGGAGGTCTGGATTTGGAGTCACACTCAAAATTAAAGTGGAAAACCACACTACAGCCTGATCCAACTTTGATGTAATGTCCTTAAAACAAGTCAAAATGAGACTCAGTAGTGTGTGTGGCCTCCACGTGCCTGAATGACCTCCCTACAACGCCTGGGCATGCTCCTGATGAGGTGGCGGATGGTCTCCTGAGGGATCTCCTCCCAGACCTGGACTAAAGCATCCGCCAACTCCTGGACAGTCTGTGGTGCAACGTATGCTGGTGGATGGAGCGAGACATGATGTCCCAGATGTGCTCAATTGGATTCAGGTCTGGGGAACGGGCGGGCCAGTCCTTAGCATCATTGCCTTCCTCTTGCAGGAACTGCTGACACACTCCAGCCACATGAGGTCTAGCATTGTCTTGCATTAGGAGGAACCCAGGGCCAACCGCACCAGCATATGGTCTCACAAGGGGTCTGAGGATCTCATCTCGGTACCTAATGGCAGTCAGGCTACCTCTGGCGAGCACATGGAGGGCTGTGCGGCCCCCCAAAGAAATGCCACCCCACACCATGACTGACCCACCGCCAAACCGGTCATGCTGGAGGATGTTGCAGGCAGCAGAACGTTCTCCACGGCGTCTCCAGACTCTGTCACGTCTGTCACGTGCTCAGTGTGAACCTGCTTTCATCTGTGAAGAGCACGGCGCCAGTGGCGAATTTGCCAATCTTGGTGTTCTCTGGCAAATGCCAAACGTCCTGCACGGTGTTGGGCTGTAAGCACAACCCCCACCTGTGGACGTTGGGCCCTCATACCACCCTCATGGAGTCTGTTTCTGACCGTTTGAGCAGACACATGCACATTTGTGGCCTGCTGGAGGTTATTTTGCAGGGCTCTGGCAGTGCTCCTCCTTGCACAAAGGCGGAGGTAGTGGTCCTGCTGCTGGGTTGTTGCCCTCCTACGGTCTCCTCCATGTCTCCTGATGTACTGGCCTGTCTCCTGGTAGCGCCTCCATGCTCTGGACACTACGCTGACAGACACAGCAAACCTTCTTGCCACAGCTCGCATTGATGTGCCATCCTGGATGAGCTGCACTACCTGAGCCACTTGTGTGGGTTGTAGACTCCGTCTCATGCTACCACTAGAGTGAAAGCACCGCCAGCATTCAAAAGTGACCAAAACATCAGCCAGGAAGCATAGGAACTGAGAAGTGGTCTGTGGTCACCACCTGCAGAACCACTCCTTTATTGGGGGTGTCTTGCTAATTGCCTATAATTTCCACCTGTTGTCTATTCCATTTGCACAACAGCATGTGAAATTTATTGTCAATCAGTGTTGCTTCCTAAGTGGACAGTTTGATTTCACAGAAGTGTGATTGACTTGGAGTTACATTGTGTTGTTTAAGTGTTCCCTTTATTTTTTTGAGCAGTGTATTTTTAACTGTGCTGTTTCACTAAAGTTCTGAACCTATAAACATTTTACAGACTGTATATTTTACATTAGTTATCTTGTTGTTTTTAGTCCCACTGGTTTCACTGGTTCTTGGTTTTACTGGAAATAGTCTTTCTGTCGCTCTTCCATTCATTTGTTTGTTCTCTACTGGTGTTTCAATGAAATATAGATCACAGTCGGTCTCACATTCCTTCCCATCTCTTACCAGGTTGTCATGTCCTGCATCCTCTTATTTCTTGATTAGGCCTTGTTCTCTTTTGCTTTTTATGGCTCTCACTCCGCTCTCTCCATCCCTCTTTTTCTTTCTCCCTCCCTTCTCCCCCTCCCACCCCTCAACCTCTTTCCTTCATTCTCCTACCCGCCTCCCCTTCCTCTCTCTCGCTCTCCTCCTCTCTCTAAGCGAGGTGTCGGTCAGCCGTCAGTGTATAGCGGGACCTCAGGATTCCTCACAGCTAGGTTTCCACTCTGCTGTGTGGAGTAAAGCTGAAGCCTTGACACATTCCTCCCCATCTTAAAGGCTGCTAAATCAACTGAGGAATGTGTCCTGCACTGACCCAACACCGTTTAGCCCCCCTCGCACACAACCACCTGCATGTATGTGAGTGTGCACACAGACACGTTGATAGACACACACATTCATACACACAACCACCTGCATGTATGTGAGTGTGCACACAGACACGTTGATAGACACACACATTCATACACACAACCACCTGCATGTATGTGAGTGTGCACACAGACACGTTGATAGACACACACATTCATACACACAACCACCTGCATGTATGTGAGTGTGCACACAGACACGTTGATAGACACACACATTCATACACACAACCACCTGCATGTATGTGAGTGTGCACACAGACACGTTGATAGACACACACATTCATACACACAACCACCTGCATGTATGTGAGTGTGCACACAGACACGTTGATAGACACACACATTCATACACACAACCACCTGCATGTATGTGAGTGTGCACACAGACACGTTGATAGACACACACATTCATACACACAACCACCTGCATGTATGTGAGTGTGCACACAGACACGTTGATAGACACACACATTCATACACACAACCACCTGCATGTATGTGAGTGTGCACACAGACACGTTGATAGACACACACATTCATACACACAACCACCTGCATGTATGTGAGTGTGCACACAGACACGTTGATAGACACACACATTCATACACGACCACCTGCATGTATGTGAGTGTGCACACAGACACGTTGATAGACACACACATTCATACACACGACCACCTGCATGTATGTGAGTGTGCACACAGACACGTTGATAGACACACACATTCATACACACGACCACCTGCATGTATGTGAGTGTGCACACAGACACGTTGATAGACACACACATTCATACACACGACCACATGCTTGCAGACACACACATTCACACCATAAACACACCCACATTATTTTAAATACACACTCACTCACTCACTCACTCACACACACACGCGCCCTGTTCTAGCTGCATACAAAGACACAGAAACACACACACTCTGTCCTGCATACACACACTCACACCACAGCAATCACAGTGATTATCTGAGGCTCCTGTCAGAACAGCTAGGTTGTGTTTATGTCCCAACATCCCAACACTATCCTCCAGGCCCCAGAGCAACACACAGTACATCTCTACAGTTCACATGATTTATTTACCCTCTCCTTTCTTTACAACTTTCTTCCTCTTCTTCCCTTTTTGTTTCCAGTTTTCTGATTCACACTTCATTTCTAGTCGTCCGCGTAATTCTTTCTCACTCGTTCCCTTGCCTCGTCACCTCTCACAGTAGCAGAGAAGGATGACTAGGTCAGTAGAGGGTCATGTAAAAATCTAGGGTTTTCATTTTTTTTTATAGAGACACAACTCACAAACACAAATCAAGAAAATAATAAAGTGTTTCAATGCATGTACTGTATGTATGGTGTTGAAGCACTCAATCATTCAGGCCCTGATGAATTCTCATTATATACGTTCTTCCTTCTAACAGGTAGTCTAACGTTTCACCGTAACCTTCAACATCTCTTCAAACAGGTAGGCTAACGTTTCAACGTCACCTTCAACATCTCTTCAAACAGGTAGGCTAACGTTTCAACGCCACCTTCAACATCTCTTCTAACAGGTAGTCTAACGTTTCAACGTCACCTTCAACATCTCTTCAAACAGGTAGTCTAACGTTTCAACGTCACATTCAACATCTCTTCTAACAGGTAGTCTAACGTTTCAACGTCACCTTCAACATCTCTTCAAACAGGTAGGCTAACGTTTCAACGTCACCTTCAACATCTCTTCAAACAGGTAGTCTAACGTTTCAACGTCACCTTCAACATCTCTTCAAACAGGTAGTCTAACGTTTCAATGTCACCTTCAACATCTCCTCTAACAGGTAGTCTAACGTTTCAACGTCACCTTCAACATCTCTTCAAACAGGTAGTCTAACGTTTCAACGTCACCTTCAACATCTCTTCTAACAGGTAGTCTAACGTTTCAACGTCACCTTCAACATCTCTTCTAACAGGTAGTCTAACGGTTCACCGTCACCTTCAACATCTCTTCTAACAGGTAGTCTAACGTTTCAATGTCACCTTCAACATCTCTTCTAACAGGTAGTCTAACGTTTCAACGTCACCTTCAACATCTCTTCTAACAGGTAGTCTAACGTTTCAACGTCACCTTCAACATCTCTTCAAACAGGTAGTCTAACATTTCAACGTCACCTTCAACATCTCTTCTAACAGGTAGTCTAACGTTTCAACGTCACCTTCAACATCTCTTCTAACAGGTAGTCTAACGTTTCACCGTCACCTTCAACATCTCTTCTAACAGGTAGTCTAACGTTTCACCGTCACCTTCAACATCTTCCACAGACCGGTGGACACAGCTCAACACTCCAACCCAGAGTGGTGATCTAACCAGAGGTGATGAGCTGTGTCTGACCTGTGTCTTGGTCTGTGTAGAGTCCACAGCGCCTGATCTGGCTTCCACCCTGGAACTCTGTGGGTGGGCCTTCATAAAGGCAGAAGTTGACACTGCTATCAGGGTGCTATAATGAAGCATAGCCTGCTTGGACCCCTCTGGCTGTGGGCCAGGCTGTGATCAGGGCTGTATTCATAAAGCGTCTCAAGGTATGAGTGCTGATCAGGTATCAGGTCCCCTACCCATATAATCATATTCATTATATTATCTAAACTGTAAAACTAATCCTAGATCCTATTTTGAGACCAGGATACATGCATGCATGCACACACACACACACACACACAATCACACACTCTCTCTCTCTCTCTCTCTCTCTCTCTCTCTCTCTCTCTCTCTCTCTCTCTCTCTCTCTCTCTCTCTCTCTCTCTCTCTCTCTCTCTCTCTGTATCACACACACCACCTGGATATAATGTACGGGTGACCAAGTTCATTGCCTGAGACATATAGTGCATTCCTCCATATAGCAGTCATCCATCTACACCTACCCAGGCCAGGACAGCAGCAGTTCATGCCCAGCCTAAGCTTCCCATCCCTGGGATGATGAGAACCACAGGCCCCTACAACACATCCATCCAGGACAATTGTCTCATTGAATGTGTACAGGAAATGGATTATGGCTTTGATTATATAGACATACATATAGCTTTAACACAGGTATCATTAGACAGTTCTGGGCACGTTACATTTGACATGGAAGAATGAGTGAAAGACATTAACCAGTTTCCACTGATTCTTGTTGGAATGAGAACGTTGTATGGAGAACCCAGGCTCCTTTGTGAAAGTGTGTTTTGTTTTCCGTGTTGTTTAACAGCCAATGCAAGTGTGTGTTATGTTGTACATCTAGGGAACACGGCCGGAGCCCGTTGAGGGGGGCTGTGCTGACTTTGAGCTGTCCCTGCTCCTCCCCTCCTCACTCGCTCCTGTTTAGCATGAGAAAGAACTCCCGGGACGAGGGAAGGAGAAAAGGAGAGAGGGAAGGGAGAAATGAAGATTTGAATCATTAAACATTCCTGCCAGATTGCCACCCTCAACCGATGGCCACCCTCCCTCTCTGGCAGACCTACTCTCTCTGTCTCTCTCTCTCACCCACTTTCACTCGATCTCTCTCTCTCACTTTTCTCTCTCCTTACTACCCTTTTCTTCTTCCTTATCTCTCTCCCTTTTCCCCTCCCAATCTCTTCTCTGTTTCCCTCTCTCCCCTCTCTCTCTCCCCCCACCCTCTCTCTTTCTCACTCTTTCTCTTCCTCCTCCTTCCTTCCATCTCTCTCCCTGTTCCCTTCCCATGGACCACTATGGACCCAGACTTCACTGTGGCATTCCCACACTGGGGCATCTTTGTGCCTGTGAATGGGGAGGGACACGGCCCGGGACTCCAATGGCACTTGTCAGTAACATAAACAAGTGGGCTGAAGGAGGAGAGAGTATAAGGAGAGGAGGACAATATGAATGGAAATATCAAACTATTGCTCTTGGCTCGTATTCAAAAAACGCCTCAGAGTAGGAGTGCTGATCTAGGACCAAGTCCTCCCTGTCCATATACTCTTATTCATGATGATTTAAATACATCTCAGAGTAGGAGTGCTGATCTAGGACCAGGTCCTCCCTGTCCATATACTCGTATTCATGATGATTTAAATGGCAAAACTGTTCCTACAGTACAGTATATCAGCACATATAGGTCAAGACTTTGTGTCAGGTTCTGTCTGAGCATTTTCTCTGTGGGAGAACCTCTAACAGCTACAGCATTATGTAAGGCTGGTGTTGGTGCAGCATTGCTTGGTTCTGAAGAGGGTGAGACTAAAGCAGCTCCCAGATCAGACTGACGCTATTACCGTTGTTTGCGATTGCTTACACACTTGTTGCAGAATTTGGCTCATTGTGTCAAAACTCTACACACGCGCCAAATAAGACACAACACTTGGAGATAAACATCTCACTTCTATGTCAGAATAAAACTCTGCAATCAAAACCTAACAATCCTTTTTCAAAATAGCATTTTTGCAACAACATGATACACACATGCACCATTTAAATTACTCTTTCAAAGCAGCAACACACTGATGTACTTTATACAAAACACTGCTCTCTTTAGTACAGTAAAATGACAGTGTAATGGTAAACAAAAAAGAGTATTGTAAGGGATTGTAAGGGATGGGGTGGATGGTATATGGATCCCGTCTTCTGTTAGGGTCTGGCCACATCACCTCATCCACATCACAAGAAATGTCATCCATGGCTAGGCAACGGGGAAAATATCGCCTTGTGAGCTAACAGTGTTATGCACACTACTGTAGTAGCATAAAAACTGGGACATGTTTTGTTGTGATTCTCCATGTTGACTGATTTGGGTATATGGAGAGAAGTAAATAATATTTTCCTCAGTCTGCAGCATTGGTCTTGCGTAGTGTTTGTATAGTTGCACTTTCTCTGTGTACTTCATTTACAGTACTCTAATCACTGAGAATTAGACTTGCTAAAAGTGTTTTAGGTTAGCAACAGCAGTGTGTAACTGGTTCAAAAAGATTGAAGTCATATGAAATGTGTGTGTTTCGAATGGTAACAAAATATTGTTTTCATGAAGTCATGTATAGTTTTGACAAAAGTGTTCCATTTTGCAAATGATCTGAAGTGTTGTGCTTCTTTGGTGTAGGGTTGTGCTAATTGTGTGTAGTGTTTTGACAAACCGGGCCCTGTTTTCAAAATTGTGCTTAAACAATTGAAAAAAAACTGTAATGTGGTTGGTGAACCAGTCCCTGACCAGAGCAGCCAGGTGGAAACTAACCTTATCCCAGATGATAACAGACCTGGCCTGCTCTGGTCCGTCCTGTACAGCTGCATTATGTAGTGCATCCAGAGATATGATTATGTGGCAGGTAGCCTAGTGGTTAGAGCGTTGGACTTGTAACCGGAGGGTTCAAAGTTCAAATCCCCAAGCTGACAATGTAAAAATCTGTCGTTCTGCCCCTGAACAAGGCAGTTAACCCACTGTTCCCCCGGGTGCTGAAGATGTGGATGTTGATTAAGGCAGCCCCCCCCGCACGTCTCTGATTCAGAGGGGTTGGGTTAAATGTGGAAGACACATTTCAGTTGAAGGCATTCGGTTGTACAACTGACTAATAATGGTGACTTTGACTTTTTGATGTGTGCAGTATTGTAGGGACCTAGGGTGGCATGGTGATGGAGAACTCCTTGCAGACTAACGGTGGCACACAAGGTGATATTACCCCCACACTGCCCAGGGACATTCACAACGGCTCTTTGTCCTATAACATTTCAACCCGACGCCTGGTTTTAGCTAGATTGAATCCAGCTTCATCAATGAAAATGAACACATGAGGCTGTGCAGCTGCATCAAAGTCCAGGAGTCTCTGTGACAGAAGATGCATACACTGTACTGTGGATATGGTGTAACTCAAAACACAGGACTACAATGTCTACATTTTCACACAAGGATGGGGGTGGGTTGGGTTGGGTCAGACACATCCAGTCAGAACTAAAAGCTACAGGCAAGGCAGGCCCCCAGGCACCTGCCTAGGTCACATACTGCTTTGTCTGAATGTATCTATGCAGTGCCAATAGGACACAATCTACTACCATTACTGTATTACAGTATAGTACAGTGACACTTACTTGCACATAGTCATAGAGAAGGTATTTGACTAATGCTGTTCCTCTCAAATGGAACCCTGGACAGCTGCTTCATCGTAAGTTGGTGTTGACGCAAGATGGGGCAGAGTGTCAACATACTGACACGGTTGATATTATGGAATGTTGTGTGATCTGCGATGATTTGCTCTCGTAGTTGATTTAGGTGGATGGTGTTGTTTGCCAACACTAGTTTGACAATGTCCAGTTCCTGTTGATGGGTGAACAGACGTTGCCTTCCACCCTCAGGAGGTCGTCTGGCAGTTCAGGAGAAAATGAACGTCACTGGTTAGGTTCTTTTTTACATACTGTACTGTCATACTGTACACAGTAACATCAAAACTGTATTACATGTACTTCACAGCACTATACCTATTATTTTGTTCACTGAGCAGCATAGACCTAATATTGTAGGACTACATTGTATTGTACTGTGATGCAGAATGATGTGCAACAATTACATAAGTACAGTCTAGTGTAGAAAGTTGAAGACATACAGTGAGGTAAAAAAAGTATTTGATCCCCTGCTGATTTTGTACGTTTGCCCACTGACAAAGAAATGATCAGTCTATCATTTTTAATGGTTGGTTTATTTGAACAGTGAGAGACAGAATAACAACAAAAAAAATCCAGAAAAACACATGTGAAAAAATGTTATAAATTGATTTGCATTTTAATGAGGGAAGTGTTTTCATGTGTGTGTGGGTGTTGCCAATTTCAGTTAAGTTTTGCATTTTGAATAGGAGTGTTTTCCCAATGATTGCAAGAGATTTAATTATTACAGTTTTTTACGATTGTTTACACACTAAAATAAAAATGTCCACACAATTTGCAAAATTCTACTCCAATGAGCAAAACACCTCCACAGATTTGCACAACATTACACACAATGTCTGCTTCACCCTTTTTGCAAAACATTACACACAGTGATTTGTAAAACTCTACACACATTTTCACACCTTAGACACAGATAAGGATTTTGAGGTTACTTCCTTGTCATTACAAAGCCCCGGATTGCCAATGACCACACTAATGAACGAATTGGATAATCACATCCACCAGGTGTGGAAGCACACATGTGCTAATTTGAAAACGCAGCACTCAGGTGTGCTATAAAAGGCAGCAGGTGAGTTCACCTGTCTTCAACAAAAATGGAAGGAGCTAGAAGAAGAAGAAGAAGAGTGAGAATGAGAGGGGGAGCTCAAAGAGGAGATGAAGGAGGTAGAGGAAGAGGAGATAGAGGAAGAGGCCTAGGTAGAGGAAGAGGAGAAGGAGGTACAGGAAGAGGAGAAGGAGGTAGAGGAAGAGGCCTAGGTAGAGGAAGAGGAGAAGGAGGTAGAGGAAGAGGAGAAGGAGGTAGAGGAAGAGGAGAAGGAGGTAGAGGAAGAGGCCTAGGTAGAGGAAGAGGAGAAGAAGGTAGAGGAAGAGGCCTAGGTAGAGGAAGAGGAGAAGAAGGAGATAGAGGAAGAGGCCTAGGTAGAGGAAGAGGTAGAGAAGGACTTGAAGAGTTGATAGAACCTGAACAAAGAAGACGAGGACCAAATTTGACTCAAGAAATCCGTGCAACACTTATTGACCATGTTATCAACCATGGACTGACACTGATGGAAGCTGGACAAAGAGTTCAACCAAATCTCAGCAGAAATACTGTTGCGTCAGTAATTCGGACATTTCATCGAGAAAACAGGTAAGCTAACCACACAGTACATTGAAACTGAAGCTTGCTGTACTTATCATCAATATTGTTTACTGTGACATTTGACAGTAGGCTGCATGTGTATTTTTTATATATTTGTTTTACATAGGATTGAGGGTCGAGGACACCAAGGTGGAAGGGGCCCTATGTTCACTCGTGCACAAGAGGCCGCCATTGTGAACATGGTTTTGACCAATAATTGTATCAGGCTGCGAGAAATCCAAGCCAATATCATCAATGATGACCATATTTTCAATAACATCCAAAGAGTCTCTCTGTCAACATTAGGTCGAATCCTCAAGAAAAATCAAATATACATGAAGCAACTGTATCGGGTACCATTTGGCAGAAATTCAGAGAGAGTGAAACATCTGCGCAATGAGTATGTGGAGGTATGTATTGTTCATCTTACTATGGTGTGGTATTGTGCACTGCTCATAATGTTCTGGCACAAAAAAATACTGTGCAATAGATATTGAATAGCATCCTATTGTCTTTTACTGTGTTTCAGAGAGTCTTGCAAATGGATGCTGCAGAAATTCAACATGAATTTATATATGTGGATGAGGCTGGATTTAACCTTGCGAAAACAAGAGGGAGAAATGTAATTGGACACAGGGCAATCACCAATGTGCCAGGGCAGCGAAGGGGGTAACATCACCCTTTGCGCTGCTATTACACAAAATGGGGTCCTCCACCACCATGCAAATCTGGGACCCTATAATGCAAATCTAATACTTGCATTTCTTGACAGATTGCACGAGATTGTCACAGCATTAAACCAAGTGGACCAGATGCGGTACATTGTCGTTTGGGACAATGTCTCATTCCATCGGGCTGCTCTGGTCCAGAATTGGTTCCATGAGCACCCTGAATTTGAAGTCTTATACCTTCCCCCATACTCCCCCTTCCTGAATCCAATAGAAGAGTTTTTTTCAGCATGGCGGTGGAAGGTACAGTGGGGCAAAAAAAGTATTTAGTCAGCCACCAATTGTGCAAGTTCTCCAACTTAAAAAGATGAGAGAGGCCTGTAATTTTCATCATGGGTACACTTCAACTATGATAGACGAAATGAGAAAAAGAAATCCAGAAAATCACATTGTAGGATTTTTAATTTATTTATTTGCAAATTATGGTGGAAAATAAGTATTTGATCAATAACAAAAGTTTATCTCAATACTTTGTTATATACCCTTTGTTGGCAATGACAGAGGTCAAACGTTTTCTGTAAGTCTTCACAAGGTTTTCACACACTGTTGCTGGTATTTTGGCCCATTCCTCCATGCAGATCTCCTCTAGAGCAGTGATGTTTTGGGGCTGTCGCTGGGCAACACGGACTTTCAACTCCCTCCAAAGATTTTCTATGGGGTTGAGATCTGGAGACTGGCTAGGCCACTCCAGGACCTTGAAATGCTTCTTACAAAGCCACTCCTTTGTTGCCCGGGCGGTGTGTTTGGGATCATTGTCATGCTGAAAGACCCAGCCACGTTTCATCTTCAATGCCCTTGCTGATGGAAGGAGGTTTTCACTCAAAATCTCACGATACATGGCCCCATTCATTCTTTCCTTTACACGGATCAGTCGTCCTGGTCCCTTTGCAGAAAAACAGCCCCAAAGCATGATGTTTCCACCCCCATGCTTCACAGTAGGTATGGTGTTCTTTGGATGCAACTCAGCATTCTTTGTCCTCCAAACACGACGAGTTGAGTTTTTACCAAAAAGTTCTATTTTGGTTTCATCTGACCATATGACATTCTCCCAATCCTCATCTGGATCATCCAAATGCTCTCTAGCAAACTTCAGACGGGCCTGAACATGTACTGGCTTAAGCAGGGGACACGTCTAGCACTGCAGGATTTGAGTCCCTGGCGGCGTAGTGTGTTACTGATGGTAGGCTTTGTTACTTTGGTCCCAGCTCTCTGCAGGTCATTCACTAGGTCCCCGTGTGGTTCTGGGATTTTTGCTCACCGTTCTTGTGATCATTTTGACCACGGGTGAGATCTTGCGTGGAGCCCCAGATCGAGGAAGATTATCAGTGGTCTTGTATGTCTTCCATTTCCTAATAATTGCTCCCACAGTTGATTTCTTCAAACCAAGCTGCTTACCTATTGCAGATTCAGTCTTCCCAACCTGGTGCAGGTCTAAAATTTTGTTTCTGGTGTCCTTTGACAGCTCTTTGGTCTTGGCCATAGTGGAGTTTGGAGTGTGACTGTTTGAGGTTGTGGACAGGTGTCTTTTATACTGATAACAAGTTCAAACAGGTGCCATTAATACAGGTAATGAGTGGAGGACAGAGGAGCCTCTTAAAGAAGAAGTTACAGGTCTGTGAGAGCCAGAAATGTTGCTTGTTTGTATGTGACCAAATACTTATTTTCTACCATAATTTGCAAATAAATTCATTAAAAATGTGATTTTCTGGATAGTTGAAGTGTACCTATGATGAAAATTACAGGCCTCTCTCATCTTTTTAAGTGAGAGAACTTGCACAATTGGTGGCTGACTAAATACTTTTTTTTTGCCCCACTGTATACGACCTGCGGCCCTATGACCGTTTGCCCCTCATTCAGGCCATGGAGCAGGCCTGTGATCATATCGAAGCAGCTTCTGTGCAGGGGTGGATTCGTCACACGAGGCGATTCTTCCAACGGTGCCTTGCCAATGAAGACATAGCCTGTGATGTGGATGAAATCTTATGGCCTGATCCAGCCAGACGGAGAGATGATGAATAGTTACAGTATTCTTGTTGCTTTTACAGTAGTTTGTCTTCAGAGTCAAAGTGTATGTACTTCATGCAGTAATTTTTATTTGTCTACAGATTTGTTTCATTGATTTCATTGTTGGTTGATTACTGTAACTGATTATGGTAAGAAATACTGTAAGTATTGAAATAAATACTTGAAATATTCAGTCTGCAGCATCAGTGTTGTGCAGTGCTTGGTAAGTTTATAGTAGGCCTATTTGTGTACATTCTCCCTATATCTCAAACTAATCATGAAGAATGTTGTGGGTTTGTCACTATTTTTTTTTTTCATCTAAATTATCCCTTACATAACAATGTCTGGCCAAAAATCTAGCACATGCTATTTCCTAAAATTATTTTTTTTTTACAATTGTGTTTTTTATTTATCACAGCAGTGTGAAACTGGCTGCAATAGTGTCTGATCATTGAGGACTGTGTTGGTTAAATGAAAACTAATAGCATTTTCACAAATATGTGTATATGTTTTGACTGAAGTGTGTATGTTTTGACTGAAGTGTGTCATTTTGCAAACAATCTAGGAATTATGCAAATTGAGTGTGGTGTTTGGATAATTGTGATTATATTTTGAAAAAAAGAACCAGTTTTTCAAAATTGCGTGTAAACAATTGAAAAAAACTGTAAACAAAGTGTCTAATGTAAGAAACAGTGTGTAGTGTTTTGTAAGTGTGTTGCAGAATTGCAAACATAGTGCAAAGCAGAAAATGTGTTTGTACTTTTTGTGCCTTTGTATAAGGCATGGTAACAAAAGTTAAGGTTTTGATGCTTTTGTCTACGCATTCACTTTCAGTGTGTAAGCAATCGGAAAAAACTGTAATGGTTTGACTGTAGGGAGGGATCAAGCTGTATTTATACTGCACATTTCAGACAACGCAATGTCCTTCACAGGAAAAAACTAATTAAAAACAATAAAAGCTGAAATATTTACTACACTACAAACATACGATAAAAAAACAAGATAAATAACTTTATATAACCAAGATACGAGACTGGGTGTGCGTGTGCGTGTGCGTGTGTGTGCAGATGTCTAGTTGTTGCATCTCTTAAACCAGACACAGCATCCTCGGTCTCGTGAGAAGATGTTTTATTTGGTTGCTCAGTTTGAGCTCTGGCACAGACTAGTGAACACAGCCCCCGGGCCTGTGATCCAAGCCCTCTCTCACTTTCTCTCTCTCTCTTCTCTATCTTTTGTTTCTGTCCCTCCTCTCCTCCTGTACTTTTTTCCCATAGCAGTCATCCTCTGCTCCCCTCTTCCCCTTGTCTGGAAGACCCAGGCTAATTAAAATGCCTGCCAGCAGATTCACCGCCACGACCCAGAGAAGGGAGGGGGACCTGGGGCTATAGACCCCAGAGGAGGAAGTGGGACATTGGGCTAGAGAGACCAGAGAAGGGAGGGGAACCTGGGGCTAGAGAGACCCACAACCCCTTGTAAGAAATTAACCCCCAACCGTCTCTGCTAATGACCAGTCCTTTGATACGGTCATACAGCTGGTCTGGCTCTAAAGGCTGAGGTGGGTTACCATGTTAGTGACCCGCCAGGCCAATCCCACTCTCGGGCCAGAGATGAGCTTAGCCTGGCTGGACCTCGGACTTCTCCGCCTGGTTCCCATACTCTTATTCAATTTTTTTAAAATCCTGACCTGACAGGGTCAGAGTTCAACACCCAAGCAGGGGTCACAGGTGATTGAGCATTGGATTGGCTGATGGGATTGGGAGGAGTTTATGGATGGGGGGGTCCAGATGGGGCGGTCTGTGGGGATGGAAAACCAAAGACCAGACCAGGTCAGGAGATCAGGTCAGGAGATCAACCACAAGTTTCAGTTCAGCGGTCCACCCCCAGCTCAGCGGTTCACCCCCAGCTCAGCGGTCCACCCCCAGCTCAGCGGTCCACCCCCAGCTCAGCGGTCCACCCCCAGCTCAGCGGTCCACCCCCAGCTCAGCGGTTCACCCCCAGCTCAGCGGTCCACCCCAGCTCAGCGGTCCACCCCCAGTTCAGCGGTCCACCCCCAGCTCAGCGGTCCACCCCCAGCTCAGCGGTCCACCCCTAGTTCAGCGGTTCTAATGCATGTTTAAAAGAGTGGTGGATGACACTATGATGCAAATGGACTCTGTACAGCTGAGGACTTCTAGACCTGGTCTGAGATCAGACTGTAGTGTGTGTAGAGATGGTCTCGATACAGCTGAAGACTTCATGACCTGATCTGAGATCAGACTGTAGTGTGTGTAGAGATGAGAGACAGTAGAGAGGCTATCATGTTGGTCCTGGAAACTTCACTTGAAAACTTGAGTCCCCTGACGATGACTAACGTCTAAAACATTGGAATGAGTGAGATGAAAAAGAAGTGGAAGAAAGAAAGGAGGAAGATAGCATCTGTTTGTTTTTCTCTCTTTCTTTCCCAAGCTTGTTATCGTTCCTCATTTCCTGCTGGACAACAAGTAAATAATTCACATGTTCTGCATGTTCAACACTGGGATGTGTGTGTTAGTGTGTGGGTGCGTGGGTGTGTGGGTGCGTGGGTGTTTGGGTGCGTGGGTGCATGCAGGAACAAATTGAACCCAACCACCCCTCTCTGTGCCTTGGTTGACTTCTGTCAGAGAAATGTCTTTATAAACTGTCCCACAAGTAATCTAGAAACCATGGAGGGAGAGATGGGGAGAGAGGGAGAGACAAGGCCTCTTCTTTGAGGCAGGAAAATGAGGTCATCATTCTGAATTGTGAGATGTTCCCAATGCACCATGCTGGATTCACATGTGCATGTACGCAGGGGCACATACATACACCCCCCCATCCACTCTGCCTCCAGTCCCCAGGGGAGACAGCCAAGTGATTGTCTCAATCAGTATTTCATTGTGACCCTGGAGTTGCTACTCTCTCAGGGACAGAGAGTGGAGGATTAACAGTTTAACCATAGATCATAAAAGTGCTCAGACCGTGGTCAAAAAGCATCTCTTTAGGAGATGGTAAAGAAATGAAGCAGACCTGGGTTGAAATACTATTTGAAATCATTTAAAATACTATATCTGTGCTAGCCTGTTACAAAAAAAACTATAGAAAAGTCTTGAAAGTGTAAACCCCGCCCACCTGACATTCCAGGCAGGCTTAAGCAAACGCTCAAAGTTTTTCAAAGATCTGAGATGGAGTGACTGTGAGACCCTGTTGGACTGTAGTGGACACAAAGATCTGAGATGGAGTGACTGTGAGTCCCTGTTGGACTGTAGTGGACACAAATGTCTGAGATGGAGTGACTGTGAGTCCCTGTTGGACTGTAGTTGTCACGTCTACTCCTGCTCCTCCCCTCCGGCGTGCGACGTCGCTGGAATACTAACTACCGGTCCTGGGACTCATCATTATGATTCACACCTGGACCTCATTACCTCCCCTTTATAGGTCCCTTCCTTTTGTTTATTCCTCAGTTGGTATTGATCCTGTGTTAATGCTATCTCGTTTCTGTTACACTGTCTTGGTTCATGTTTGTTGTTTCATTAAACGGTTCACCTGCTTCTCGACTCACAGCATCATCGTTACAGAATACCAACTCCAGCAATGGAAGCAGCAGCAAAAATATCTCAGACGGATATCTCTGACGGTCGACGAACAGGGTTACCTTCTGCGTCAGCACCATGACCAGCTGGCACAACTGGGGATGGCCATAGAAGAGGTTCTTCGCCGGTTGCAGCGTCTCGAACATCCCCGGGAGGCGCTGCATCATACTAGCGGAGGATACTCTAGAACCAGCCTAGATGGCAACCTTTACCCTGGACGCACTCATTGCAATGGCCATCCGTCTGGATAACCTTCTCCGGGAGCATTGGCATTCTCATCGCTTCTCTCCCTCTTTCGGCGAACACTCAGGATCAGAGCCTGAACCCATGGAGGTAGGGGTCACCCGCCTCCACGCAGCGGGGTGCCGAAGACGGATACAACTGGGGTTCTGTCTGTACTGTGGTCAAGGAGGGCTTCCTGCTAGGCTCTTTTTGGTGTTCATCTCATTGGTTGACTGTCCCTCATGTCCTTTAGTGGATTCCGGTGCCGCAGGGAATATTATGAATCAGACCTCCTCTCTCAATATTACTTCATACCCGCTCTCCTCTCTCAATATTACTTCATACCCGCTCTCCTCTCTCAATATTACTTCATACCCGCTCTCCTCTCTCAATATTACTTCATACCCGCTCTCCTCTCCTTTTCCGGTGCAAGGCCTCGATTGTCGCCCATTAGGATCTGTAACCATTACACATGACTCAACCACTCACCCTCACCGTGGAGTCCAATCATCAGGAGAATGTCCCCTTCATCACCAGTGCACCAGTTCACAAGAACATCTTTGGCTTCAACGCCATAAACCCACCATTTCATGGTCGAGGATGAGAATCAGACTGGTCACCTGAATGCCGGAGGACCTGCTACCCTGTTCCCTGTGGTTCCACGTCGGTTGAGAGTCCTTTGTTTATTCTCCAAGACCCGACCACCTGTCTCCCTCCTCATCGCCTTTGGGACTGTGCCATCGACCTGCTTGCTGATGCAACACCTCCACGCAGATGCATCTACCCTCTATCTGTGGCTGAGCTCCAACAGGGGTTCATCCGCACGTCCACTTCTCCTGCGTCGGCTGGTTTCATCTTCGTGGCCAAGAAAGATGGAGGATTACGCCCTTGCATTGATTACAGAGGACTCAATAAAATTACCAAAAAGTATTGGTACCCCCTCCTGTTGGTGCCATCGAGCAGCACCGCAGGCCCCGGTTCTTAACCAAACTAGACCTGCGGAGTGCCTACAATCTCATCCGCATCCGGGAGGGGGTTGAGTGGAAGATTGCGTTCAGCACAATGTCTGTCACTACGAGTACTTGGTGATGCTCTTTGGCTTAGCCAATGCTCCGTCAGTGTTCCAGGCATTCGTTAACGAGGGGTTCAGGGACATGCTTGGACGCCAGGTGATCGTATACATTGATGACATCTTGATCTACTCGGTTAATCTGGAGGATCACATCACACAGGTTCAAGCAGTCCTGAAACGCTTCCTGGCCCATCACCTGTTTGTCAAGGCTGAGAAGTGTCTATTCCATCAGAGGGCGGTCTCGTTCTTGGGTTACCAAATCAGCCCGCAGGGAGTGAAGATGGACGACAAGAAAGTATATGCAGTCATGGCCAGTCCCAACCACCATTAAGGGGTTACAACGGTTTTGGGGATTTGCCAACTTCTACCGTCGTTTCATCAGGAATTTCAGCTTTGTTGCCGCTCCTCTCACATCTCTCCTTAAGGGAGGCCCCCGTAGGTTGGTGTGGGGTACAGCAGCCGACGAGGCCTTCCGTCTTCTCAAGAGTTGTTTCACCTCCGCCCCAGTGCTGAAACATCCAGATCCCACAATATCCTTTCTGGGTGAGGTGGATGCTTCCGAGGTAGGCGTGGGGGCAGTTTTGTCTCAACGACAGGGGAACCCACAGAAGTTGTACCCATATGCATTTTACTCTAAGAAACTGTCCCCTGCAGAGAGGAATAAGGACAGCTCCTGGCTGTGAAGTTTTCATTAGAGGAGTGGCGACACTGTCTGGAGGGTGCCAAGGAACCATTCATCATCCTCACCGACCACAGGAACCTGGAGTACATACGGACAGTGAGGAGGCTGAATCTGCGCCAAGCAAGGTAGGCCCTTTTCTTCACAAAGTTTAACTTCACGCTAACCTATCGCCCAGGCTCAAAGAACACCAAGGCTGATGCCTTGTCCCACCTCTACGATTCGGGAGAGGGCCCTGTCCTGAGTGAGCCTATAATCTCATCCTCCCGATTCATAGCTCCTGTGGTCTGGGATGTAGATGTGGAGATCCGGCAGGCTCTGGAGAGGGAGCCCGCACCCCTGAACTGTCCTCCCGAGCGCATCTACGTACCAACGTGAACGTGGTATGTTCAGGCGTTTGGAAATTGCTCCCAAGGATGAACCAGACTTGTGAAGGTCTACAATTTTTTATGAGGTTTTGGCTGATTTCTTTTGATTGTCCCATGATGTGAAGCAAAGAGGCACAGAGTGTAAAGGTAGGCCTTGAAATACATTCACAGGAAAACCTCCAATTGACTCAAATGATGTCAATTAGCCTATCAGAAGCTTCTAAAACCATGACATAATTTTCTGGAATTTTCCAAGCTGTTAAAAGGCACAGTCAACTTAGTGTATGTAAACTTCTGACCCACTGGAATTGTGATACAGTGAATTATAAGTGAAATAATCTGTCTGTAAACAATTGTTGGAAAAATGACTTGTGTCATGCACAAAGTAGATGTCCTAACCGAATTGCCAAAACTATAGTTTGTTAACAAGAAATTTGTGGAGTGGTTGAAAAATGAGTTTTAATGACTCCAACCTAAGTGTATGTAAACTTCCGACTTCAACTGTATATCTACATGGTCACTCATAGGGTCTAGAAATCCCTTGCCTATTGAACTGACAGCCATGAACTCTCTATGGGATAGTCCTAGCTAAGTGCAGGTGTCCTACGTCACATGACAGTGGACTGTCAGTTGGTTCCCTGATTGTCAGCCCACCCCAGACATCCCCCTATCCCCTTTCCCCCTGGGAGCCCCAGGATCCCACCTGATATCCTGATCAATGCCCCTTCGGCAACTAGTCCCGGCTCCCCCTTTTAAACCCTGATGGAATGTGTGGATTTGAGTGAGAGCTGTAACCAGAGAGCAGCATTCTTCTTTCTAAGCCCATAATGGAGCAACTCTCTTCACTTCCTGTTGTTAATCAGTTTGTTTTGATTTCTTGAGGTTTTGACACTTTGAGATCTGTGGAAGAGAGGGGAAGAACGAGGGAGATTGGTGGAGGGGGAGAGGAGGAGGAGAGGGAAGGAGAGACGGAGGGGAGAACAGGAGAGAAGAGGAGATAGGATGGGAGGAAAGAGGAGGGGAGATTTGGGAGAGGAGAGGGGAGAGAGGAGAAGAGATTAGGACCAGGACATTATTCCTACTGGTGTGTTTGTATGTGTGGCATAGGTGGTGTTTTCCATATAACATAGTACACTCTTCCCCCAGTCCCCCTACCTCATCAGCATTACCTATATGGGACTCCCACCTCCTGCCAGCACCATTTGCACTAAATTCCAGATGAGAAGCGTGCCAGTGGAGGGGTACATAAAAAGGTAGAGGGGGTCTACCTCACCTCTCTCAGGCACGCATACCCCCCATCCCAACTCACTTCCCCGTTCCCCACCTCTTTACAGCTCCCATAATAAACAACAATAAAAGAAGCCAAAGCTAGTCTAATGATTTTTTTAAAGGCAGCCGTAGCCTTACAGCTTCCAGAGGAGCGAAGGCTAATGGCCGCAGGGGGGAATCACATTAAACACAGTTAATCGCTACCACGATGCGTGCGAAAACACACCGTCACGTTATGGCCCGTAAACTGTGTAGGGTGGTTCTCACTCGGAGGTAAAGTGCTTCCATGGCTTCGTCAGGTGTGGTATAGCCAGGGTTGGGGAGTAACTGATTACATACAGTATAATAACCCATCCTTTCCTCCTCCTCCTCCTCCTCACCATCCTCTCCTCCTCCTCACCATCCTCTCCTCCCCTCCTCTTCCTCACCATCCTCTCCTCCTCTACTCCTCTTCCCCTCCTCCTCATCATCCTCTCCTCCCCTCCTCCTCCTCCTCCTCACCATCTTCTACTCCCCTCCTCCTCACCATCCTCTCCTCCCCTCCTCCTTCTCATCCTCACCATCCTCTCCTCCCCTCCTCCTCCTCCTCCTCACCATCCTCTCCTCCCCTCCTCCTTACCATCCTCTCCTCCCCTCCTCCTTCTCATCCTCACCATCCTCTCCTCCCCTCCTCCTCCTCCTCACCATCCTCTCCTCCTCCCCTCCTCCTCCTCACCATCCTCTCCTCCTCTACACCATCCTCTCCTCCCCTCCTCCTCACCATCCTCTCCTCCTCCTCCCTTCCTCCTCTCTCCTCCTCCTCCTCCTCCCTTCTCCTCCCTTCCTCCTCCCCACCATCATCCCCTCCTCCTCCCCTCCTCTCCTCCCCTCCTCCTCCTCACCATCCTCTCCTCCCCTCCTCCTCCTCCTCCTCACCATCCTCTCCTCCTTCCCTCCTCCTCCACCTCACCATCCTCTCCTCCTCTACTCCTCCTCCTCCCCACCATCTTCTCCTCCTCACCATCCTCCTCCTCCTCACCATCCTCTCATCCCCTCTTCCTCACCATCCTCCTCTCCTCCTCCTCACCATCCTCTCCTCCTCTACACCATCCTCTCCTCCCCTCCTCCTCCTCCTCACCATCCTCTCATCCTCTCCTCTTCCTCACCATCCTCTCCTCCTCTACTCCTCTTCCCCTCCTCCTCATCATCCTCTCCTCCCCTCCTCCTCCTCCTCCTCCTCACCATCTTCTACTCCCCTCCTCCTCACCATCCTCTCCTCCCCTCCTACTTCTCATCCTCACCATCCTCTCCTCCCCTCCTCCTCCTCCTCCTCACCATCCTCTCCTCCTCCTCCTTCTCATCCCTCACCATCCTCTCCTCCCCTCCTCCTCCTCCCTCACCATCCTCCTCTCCTCCTCCCCTCCTCCTCCTCACCATCCTCTCCTCCTCTACACCATCCTCTCCTCCCCTCCTCCTCACCATCCTCTCCTCCTCCCTTCCTCCTCTCCTCCCCCTCCTCCTCCTTCTCCTCCCTTCCTCCTCCCTGAGCTCCCCGTCGTCCACTCCTCCCCCTCCTCTCCTCCCCCCTCCTCGTCCTATCCTCCCCTCTCCTCTCCTCTCTCCCCCAACCTCTCTTCCCCCTTAACCTTAATCCTCCCCAGCACACCAACACCATTAGGGCTGTAGCCTGGAACTAGGGACCAGAAGGATTGGAAGGAGGAGAACAAGAAGAGAATGAAGTGAAAGCCCCACCTGGCATGCCAATTGGAGGAGTCATTATAGGCTTATACATTTCTAATACATTTCTGAGGACAACTGTTCCCCTCCTGTAGAGGTATCCAGGAATTATTTGCTGGGTCCCTCTCACCCTCAACCCCCAAATCTGCCACTGATTAACCCCAGTCCATAACATTGATGCCTCCCACCCTCCTCCCCAACCACATAACTCCACATCTCATTCCAAACAGTTTGTTACTAATGGATCTTAAGTTGAGTTGGATCCTCTGGGACCAGCGACACAGACCAGCGACACAGAACTCATTGGGCTCCCGAGTAGCGCAGCGGTCGAAGGCACTGCACCTCAGTGTTTGAGGCGTCACTACAGACACCCTGGTTTGATTTCAGGCTGTATCACAACCGGCCGTGATAGGGAGTCCCATAGGGCGGAGCACAATTGGCCCAGTGCCGTCCGGGTTTGGCCGTTGTAGGAGGATTTTGTTCTTAACTGACTTGCCTGGTTAAATAAATGTTACATTTTTTTTATAAAAAAATCCAGTCTCGTCCTGTTCATAAGGGCATAACGTTTTGCAACGGTCAATGAAAACGAAAGTTTCTCTCCAACCTGCTCCCTCCCTAATCCCTCCTCCTTGCTGCGCATAAACAACAACCATAGTGTGATTCCAGTGGTGGCTGGTGGTACTTTAAATGGGGAGGACGGGTTCATAGTAATGGCTGGAACGTAATGAATGGAATGGTTTCAAATACATTAAACACCTGGTTTCCATGTGTTTGATACCATTCCATTCACTCTGTTCCAGACATTATTATGAGCCATCCTCCCCTCACCAGCCTCCTCCTCCTCTGGGTTTGCAGACATTTCCATGTTCCCCCAATCCCCACACCCCTGCCACTCAGCATGTGGACTCTCCCAGTGGGGGAGTTCCCATGGTTATGGGGGTCAGACCACCACGGTGTAGAGGGGAGACCCGAGACCCTTGTCTTCCTCTGATCCGGTTCCCAGCAGTCTCTACACTGCCACACACATGTTGAAAAGGTCAGGGCTTGATAGACAACAGAGCACCAGCCATTACACTGCAATGTCTCAAGCCCCTCTGTTTCTCTGTAGCTTCTATGCTGGAAGTCCCCGTGTTTCGTGTGTCTGTGACTGTGTTTTTTTAGCCAGCCAGTGAATAAAGAGGTAGTGTTTTAGGGTGTGAGACCCACCAAGGGGGACCGGGGGGAACTGGGAACTGCATGTTAAGGCTTGTCCTAGCCTGAATGGCTGCATGTCTGTCTGTCTGAGTGTGTGTGTGTGTGCGTGTGTGTGTGCGTGTGTGCGTGTTGGGTTGCGCATGCCTGCGGGTGCACATGTGTGTGTGTGTGATTCCCACTGCTCAGCTCTGGTCAGCTGAGGTTGGTGTCTGCTGCTTCCCAGTTCCCACACTGGAACTGGACACAACAGACTGAGGCCAAGCGCACACACACACACACACACACAAACACACACTGGAACCAGACACAAAGGACAAAGGCCAAGCATACACACATTCCTTCATTCCTTCCACATTTCTCTCCATTCTTTCACTGTTATTTCATTTTGTACACACAGACGTCCTTATTTCTAGCCCTTGCCGATCTCCTGCATCAGAGGGCAGTCTGTGGAAAAGTTGTGCGAGAGTTATGACAAGAGATGACCACAGGCTGACAGGGCTGGAGCTTTACACATCCAAGACACCATCATCACTTAGCTGGACTTAATAATGAAAGTACATGTGAAATATTTAGCAGCTGTAGAAAGGCAGCAGAGTGGCATATCGGTGAACCTGTACCCGTACCTGTACCTTGACCACAAACCACCAACCTCACCCTAACCCTGGCAAGGGGGACTGTGGGTTCTGCTCAAGAAAATAACAGGTGTTTGTGGGGAGAGGATGTGTTCTTGTGTGTGTGTGTGTTTATGAAACTAGAAGAGAATGGGAGACCAGTTACCCATAAAGGTCCTAATAAATGGCCAGCTGCATGCGTTTGGCTTTGCTTGGTGTGTGTGTGTGTGTGTGTGTGTGTGTGTGTGTGTGTGTGTGTGTGTGTGTGTGTGTGTGTGTGTGTGTGTGTGTGTGTGTGTGTGTGTGTGTGTGTGTGTGTGTGTGTGTGTGTGTGTGTGTGTGTGATGTAGGGTGCATGGCACAGTAAACCACTCCAACCTCCTGTCCCTCTCTAATGTTCCATCGCTCCTATTCAGTACAGGCCAGACAGATGAGTGAACTAATGAATGCAAGAAGAGTGATTGAGGGAGGGATGGAGGGAAAAAGTGAGGAAGGGAGAGAGGGGGATGGTGTGTGTGTGCTGAGAGATTTAGAAGTGCTAAGGGCACCATGGCATAATGATAATAAGCCAAGTATACTCACATTGTTTCTAAGTCCATTCCTTATACAGTATAACACCTCTGTCTGGAATGTGCCTTTGCTCAGGGAAACTCCGCTGAATCATCTACTTAGCAGTGAGTAATCCCAAAGGTGTGGTCCTATGGTGTCCAATAGGACTATAGCATTATACAGTGGTGTGTTTAACAGTAAATTATACACAAAGCCATATTCATATGTCAAAACAATAACCACTAATGGTATCTGCCTTATCATCATAGACACAGACTGATGTGGTTGTTGGAGCGTTGGTTCAGGGTGGTTTATCCCAGAGATATGGAAGGAGGAGATAAATACTGTATATCCCACCACTGTGATCTTCTGGTCTAGCTCATGACTCACACAGTGAGATAATGGTAGGCAGGGAGACACCAAGGTCGTGTTCATTATGTCACACCGTAGTAAAACATTTTACAATGGAAAACAAAAACAAGCATTTCTTATTGGGACAACTCCAGGTAGTCCCTATGCCTGTTTCATTACATTATGTTCTGTTTGGTGCCTACTGAACATGCCCCACTTCCGTATGATGCTACCTCTGGTAAGACGAGGGGTGGGCTGTGTGTCTCTTTGTCAATAACAGCTAGTGGGTGATGTCTAATATTAAAGATGTCTCAAGGTATTGCTCGCCTGAGGTAGAGTACCTTATGATAAGGTGTAGACCACACTATCTACCAAAAGAGTTCTCATCTATATTATTCGTAGCCGTCTATTTACCTCCACTGATCAAAGCTGGCACTAAGAACGCTCTCAACCAACTCTATAAGGCCATAAGCAAAGAAGAAAATGCTCACCCAGAAGCGGCACTCCTAGTGGCCGGGGACTTTAATGCAGGCAAACTTAAATCAGTTTTACCAAATCTTTACCAGCATGTCACATGTGCAACCAGAGAAAAGACAATCCTAGACCACCTTTACTCCACACACAGAGATGCATACAAAGCTCTCCCCCGCCCTCCATTTGGCAAATCTGACCATAATTCTATCCTCCTGATTCCTGCTTACAAGCAAAAACTAAAGCAGGAAGTACCAGTGACTCGCTCAATATGGAAGTGGTCAAATGACGCGGATGCTACACTACAGGACTGTTTTGCTAGCACAGACTGGAATATGTTCTGGGATTCATCCAATGGCATTGAGGAGTTTACCACCTCAGTCATCAGCTTCATCAATAAGTGCATCGACGATATCGTCGCCACAGTGACATGTAGGTACATATCCCAACCAGAAGCCATGGATTACAGGAAACATTCGCATCGAGCTAAAGGCTAGAGCTGAAGAAGAAATCCCGCTATGCCCTCAGACGAATCATCAAACAAGCAAAGCGTCAATACAGGATTAAGATTGAATCCTACTACGCTGGCTCTGACGCTCGTCGGATGTGGCTGGGCTAAGTGCCTTTAATGCTCGCTTCGAGGCAAGCAACACTGAAGCATGCACGAGAGCACCAGCTGTTCTGGCGGACTGTGTGATAACGCTCTCGGTAGCCGATGTGAACAAAACCTTTAAACAGGTCAACATTCACAAAGCCGCTGGGCCAGACAGATTACCAGGACGTGTACACAAAGCATGCACGGACCAACTGTCAAGTGTCTGCAACTGGATCCTGGACTTCCTGACGGGCCGCCTCCAGGTGGTAAGAGTAGGCAACAACACGTCTGCCACGCTAATCCTTAACACTGGGGCCCCTCAGGGGTGTGTACTTAGTCCCCTCCTGTATTCCCTGTTCACCCACGACTGTGTGGCCAAACACGACTCCAACACCATCATTAAGTTTGCTGACGACACAACAGTGGTAGGCCTGATCACTGATAACGATGAGACTGCCTATAGGGAGGAGATCAGAGAACTGGCAGTGTGGTGCCAGGACAACAACCTCTCCCTCAATGTGAGCAAGACAAAGGAGCTGATCGTGGACTACAGGAAAAGACGGGCTGAACAGGCCCCCATTAACATTGATGGGGCTGTAGTGGAGCGGGTCGAGAGTTTCAAGTTCATTGGTGTCCACATCACCAAAAAACGATCATGGTCCCAACATACCAAGACAGTCGTGAAGAGGGCACGACAAAACCTTTTCCTTCTCAGGAGACTGAAAAGATTTGGCATGGGTCCCCAGATCCTCAAAAGGTTCTACAGCTGCACCATCGAGAGTATCCTGACCGGTTGCATCACTGCCTGGTATGGCAACTGCTCGGCATCTGACCATAAGGCGCTACAGAGGGTAGTGCGAACGGCCCAGTACATTACAGGGGCCAAGCTTCCTGCCATCCAGGACCTATATAATAGACGGTGTCAGAGGAAGGCCCATAAATTGTCAGAAACTCCAGTCACTGAGGTTATAGACTGTTTTCTCTGCTACCGCACGGCAAGCGGTACCGGAGCACCAAGTCTAGGACCAAAAGTCTCCTCAACAGCTTCTACCCCCAAGCCATAAGACTGCTGAACAATTAATAAAATCGCCACCGGACTATTTACAATGCCCCCTCCCTTTTGTACACTGCTGCTACTCACTGTTTATTATCTAGGCATAGTCACTTCACCCCCACCTACATGTTCAAATTACCTCAACTAACCTGTACCCCCGCACACTGCCTCGGTACCGGTACCCCCTGTATATAGCCTCATTACTGTTATTTTTATTGTGTTTATTTTAGTCTACTTGGTAAATATTTTCTTAACTCTTCTTGAACTGCACTGTTGGTTAAGGGCTTGTAAGTAAGCATTTCACTGTAAGGTCTACACTTGTATTCAGCGCATGTGACAAATAAAGTTTGATTTGATTTGATATGGAATGTTTGCTCTTCTGCCTCCATTCTTCTTTGTTTAAACAGTACAATGTCTGTGTTGCTACACTGTAAAATGCCTGACATTTTTACAGTAAAGCACTTCGGATAACAGAAAATATCCAAGGGTCAATTGCTTTGAGAATGCTTCTCTACTACATAGACATGGATGGTTGAACTTAGTGGTATTTATACAACTAGTGTGTGGTGATGACTGTGGGGATTATGCTGGGTGTCTACCCATAGTATTCCTGTCCTCTATCAGTTGTGTCTTCTCTGACACGTCTATAGTGTGAGAATCTTGGGTTCAGATCGAGGTGGTTGAGAGTATTTGATCAACTGAGCTGAGAGGAAAATTGTCTTCTGGTCAAGATCGTGTGTTTGTTATAACGCCTACTGTTATATAGACCACGGCCAAGAGGTCCATCCATCACTGATTCAGCAACATTGACTGGTCATTCTATTTGTCTGCTCTCCTCCACACTCCCAGGTCAGGCAGACTCGTATCCACCACATCCACTACTTTCTGGACCAGGAATTATTTCCTATTCTCACTCCCTCTTCCCTCCTCCCAGTTGGGAGCTGTGCTATGTCTGGCCTGGGGAGAAACAGGAGTCATCTCCTTACTCAGAGAACATGTCTTCTCCTCCGCCACGTCTTTATGGCCACAGGTTTACTGTGCAGCCAGCTTCCATAAAACTATTTATTGGGGTTGATGTTGTTAGGTACACAGACCTCAGTTGCCAGTAAACATGTTGTTTAATAGCCGTGGAGGGGGAGACTGAAAGAGAGAGAGAGAGAGAGAGAGAGAGAGAGAGAGAGAGAGAGAGAGAGGGGGCTAGATGGAGAGACCTGCCAGCTGCCCCCCCTCCCAACTTCTTTCTACTCCCCTCGTCTCCTTTCCATTCCTATCCTCATCTCACCATTCCCCCTTATTATTTTTCTACTCCCCTAATCTGTTATGTGATGATCCCCATCTCCTCCTCTCTTCTCCTTCTCTATCTTCTCTTATAACCTCTCAGTTTCCCTCCAATCTCTACCTCTACTCCACACCTCTACTGCCCACCTCTACTCCACATCTCTATTCCCCACACTTTACTCTCCACCCTCTACTCCACACCTCTACTCTCCACCTCTATTCCCCACACTTTACTCTCCACCCTCTACTCCCCACCTTTACTCCACACCTCTACTCCCAACCTCCACTCCCCACCTCTACTCCTCACCTCTACTCCCCACCTCTACTCTCCCCCTCTACTCTCCACCTGTGCTGAACACGGCAGAGAAATAACTATGTTACTGTAGTAACCTAGAGTTTAATGACTACAGGTCAAATAGTATGTATGCAGGAAGGTTCTGAACACACACCACCTGTGGCCAGCGGTGGTGTGTCCAGTCCTGTACGTCCTGGGCTTTAACCATGCCCCCAAGGGCTTTTCCAACAAGGACCTCCCAAATAAACCCCTGGACTCTAGAGTTGAATGGTGACTTCCTCTGAGCAAGTTCAGACCAGTCAGTCTCTTGGTAACCAGACAGTTGGTTTTGGGTTCTTCCTCTTGTTAAAAGTCCAGTCCAGCCATTTGTATCTCAATATAAAATTATTTATTGGTAACAATTAAGTACCTTGCTGTGATTGATTTCAATTAAAATGCCCCCAAAAAAAAAAAAAAAAGAAAATTACTTCTTAGCAAAGAGCATTTTCTCAAGCAAGAATTTAGCTAGGGCTGTCTGGAAGTGGTCTGAGTGGGGAGGGACAAACTGAAAATGCCCTGTTATTGTTTGGAACTCTCTTTCTTATTGGTCTATTAACTCATTTATCACCTGGTGATGTCACCAGGCAGGCCAAAACTCCATCCCACCAAAACAGGGTGAAATTTCAAACAGCTCTTACACTAAAAGTGCATAATCATATATTTCACAATTTCACAGTATTATTCCAACCTCATAGTGTGGAAATACATATAAAACACAGGAAATCACATTTGTGATTGCACTGGGCCTTTACACTGATGGTCTTACTCTCAATAATGGACATTATTATTATTATTATTATTAAGTCTACACCTGTTGTTTACTAAGCATGTGACAAATAACATATGATTTGATGATTTGAGTGACATAGGCTTGGATAAAAGTTTGTTAAATGGATCATTCATGCATGCTACTGTTAAGAGGTGTTGTAACAGTTGGTTACTCTCTGTGTATCATAAGGAAGATTGGTGATGGTCAAAGGCATGGGCTTTATCATCTTCATCATCATTAAATATATATCTTGTTGATATGTTCAATTCTTTATTGTAGATGTAGTTTGTTAATATGTAGCTAAATCAATAGCCTATGCGTGTTTTTTTTGTAGGTGACGTCATGGGTTGGGGTTGGAGGTGGAGGAGGATATATTCTTAAATTATCCGCCAACCAACCAGCTCCCTGGCCTGGTGAATTGATGGGAGAGCACCACCGGAGCGCGAGGGGAGGCGCATCGGGCACGGGGCTCACCCAACTCCCACAGCTCGAGCTCACTATATTCAGCGGCTCCGGTGCGCTCGAGACTTTATTCACTCCAGAGTCCAAGACAGAGACGGACCTGTCGAGCTCTCTATTCCCCACTGCAAGCTAAGCACTCACTGGATAGAACACACGGACAACTTTTTATAGAGCTATTTCCGCTGCTCTATTTTTGGTTTTCATTACGGGACTTAAACCTGGGATCTGGATTGTATCGTTTAAAAAATACGCACTTTTTGTTGTTGAAATATTTAAATGTCATAGTTTTTCATGTGCATCGTATAAATAATAATTGTTGGGTAAAGAACTCGAAATATCTGAGAACAAGGGAAACTGTTACACATGTTTTCCAACCTCTGAAGAAGACTAAACAAGTTATTCGTTCTTGGGGGTCGATAACAAGTGCAATGATTGTCAAGGTCTTCTGTTGGGATTGCCTTACTGCTCAACTGGTATAAGGAGCCAGCCATGTCCTTTTGTCTGCTCTACTTCTGTCACGGAGAGAGGGCTCGGACTGGCGGACGCGCACGAATGTGAATTACATTGCAGTCAACTACTCTACTTCAAAGCACTTCAGATATCCGCAGCTCCCCAAACAAGTGTTTAGGAGTTGAACAGGACTACTCACACGTCCCTCTCCCCAAGGGATGGTTCTTGATAATCCGCGGGCAGGAGCGACTTTGCGGCTCCTACAGCAGGAGACGTTTTCTTGTTTTGGGGGAAATCGGAATTAAAGGGAGATGAGACCCGTACTTTGCTACTTCCTGCTCTGTACGTCGTACCTACTGAATGCTGTTGCTGAGGTATGAAAGACTTAAAGGCTTTTCGCAGCCACTTTCTACGGGTTTGAATAAGACTTGCCATGGTGGCAGGCTACAGTCAGGCGCAGTGCATGCCTCTCTCTCTCGCTGTCACACTCTGGCTGGCGCGGGGGTCGTTTTGCGGCTTGAGGGGGTTGAGTGTGGGGGCGAATGGGTAGAGGGGAGTCTAGGGACTTCGGGGTCCCGGTGCTGTCCTTAGCGCGCATTTGTTCTGGAGAAGGGGCTTTGCTGCACAGCAGTCGACATTGTTGCATGTTGTTTTATAAGCTGTGGGACACAACTATTTATAGTCTTAACAATTTAGTAATAAGGTACTTGTTACAAAGTGCATAGGTCTAGGCTATTTTGGATACACGTTATTTTGATTTTGCAAACACATTAGGCCTACTTTTATTTATATTTCAAATGTTGTTCCTCAACCATTTTGTGCTGACTTTGTGCATATTAAGTCATCCAAGCCTATTGGAATATTTAGGTATTTAATCGGCAAAAAAAACAAACAAGAAGCAAACGCGTAGCCCTAAACGTGTAGCCCTAAACGTGTAGCCCTAAGGCGACACAAATGTTTTGCAATATCAGCACCACCCCACTTGCCATATGAACGCATTGCATAGAACGCTTTTAGAAACAAGCATTGTAACTGCACCAAGAAACATATTTTACTTATTTTTGGCACTCGTTCCAAATCTGTTTATGCGTGAGCCAACTGTGACAACGTTATGGTTGAGCCAGCCAAACGCTTTCATGGGAACCGCACTTGGGATATATAAATAGCCTAGGCTCTGTCGCTGTGAGGCCGAACACTCCTACCAGCTTGAGAGAGAAACCTAGTATCCGCAACAAGTCACAAGTGCAAGTGTAGCGGACGGCCTGTGGACAAGACTCAAGAGAGCCGAACATGCATGCTGTAATGGGCACACCGTTGCGTCATTTTTCCTCTCCATTTCCCTGAATTAATAAGACAATAATAGATAATGACGCAATGTATGCGTTCTTTTACAGTCCATGTGTGTCTTTAATCTTCATTGTAATCGTTTTGTCTTGATTTTGTGTGTGTGTGTGTGTGTGTGTGTAGGAAGTCCCGCAGGAGTTGATAGAGAGACTGTCCCACAGCGAAATCCACAGCATCAGCGACCTCCAGCGGCTATTGGACTCCGAGATAGACGCCCCCGTAGGTAAATTGTGTCTCTTGATAATTTTATGCACACGAACTTTGCTCGAACCCCAATCTGCCGCACTGGGCGATACCAGAAAGGTGTTTACTTGTATTTATAAGTCACTTAGAACGGTGTCATAAAACTTAAATGGGGAAAGAATGATGATACCGAATCCATGAAGGTCGCACAGACGCAGCTGGCATTATTTGGGCATACCCGATTGGATAGTGTTACCGATTCAACACCAGCAAATGCATGTTTTAGTTATTCTCTTGTTTTACTGAGTGGGAGTTGCTGGAGCCTGTGGTGCTCTCCGTATCAGACTTGCCTTGGGATCTCAGCAGCCAGTCAGCATGTTTCTCCAACAACTGATGCTATGAAATGAATGGACTGGTCAAGCTGCTCTCGGCGCCTAGCGCGTAAAAGGCTCTGTGGCCCGCTGCCCGGCCCGGAGACATTTGGCGGGGATTATATGTACTAATGTGGGTCTTTTTAATTAGCTAATTGAAAACAAACAAACAAACAACAACGACACGGGAGCGTGTTTAGGCAGTGTCTCGTGGAGGAAATGTTCCCGGATTTGTAGTCGTGGCCAGGGAGAAGGGAGGTTTTCTGGAACAGAAAGTGGCGCATCTTACTTGGGAACCGATAAAGAAAACACCAGCGCGAGATAAGACGGTCCGACTCTGTAGTGTACACATGTGACATAGAAGGTGGACTTTCACCGCGGTATTTATTTTCCTGGTTTCTATTTAGCGGTTGTCACCCGCAATATGCTGGCTTTACGGCACTCAGGGTGGCACAGCTGTGGCTGTAAACGGATAGGGACATGCGGCGTGTTGGACGGTGGCTGTAAATGAATAGGCGCATGCGGCGCGCAGGGTGCAGCTAGCACAGTTTTTCTGCCGCGGTCATGTTCCTTGGAGGTGGTTGTCTCTTGTCAAGAGCAATCTAGCTGTCTGTCTCTGGCTCTATGGAACGGGACATTCGGTTACAAGGGTGCGCTGGCATAAGCTGTTTGCGTTCACATGAGCCTTTATTTACACAGGCAACCCACCATATATCAAATATGGGCTTTCCCCAAGTCTGTCTTGTGGATGGAAATCGATAATTATATAATTGTCTTTAAACACCTGTGTTGGTAATGGAAGGTCTACCTCATATGCCAACTATGATTACCATTAACCATATGATTCATGTTGGTACTATTGCTCCAAAAAACATTTGCTCCTATTTGCTAATTAAATAGCCAATGGGCTTTTCTTTGGTTTGACTTATATACATGGTTCATTACATCACTCACACCTTTGTTGGGGTACAGATATAGGCCTACGTCATTGGTCATTTTATCATTAGACATAGTTGCATGAATGTTAGCACTGATGTTGTCTGTTTGTTTTATCCACATTTCCTATTGGCAAATTCAGTTAACTTTATTGAATCACCAATGGTTAAACTTGCCTTGTGTCTCCCATCAGATCAACATAGCAATAACATTTCATTAGATTATCACATCACACAAACACACCACATGTGGAATATAGCCAGGCCTACATTCTGAAAGGACTTTTCCGCCACAATTCAGCTCGTCATCTTATCGGTTGGACTGAGTGGAGTCTGAAATAGGTCTCAGGAGGGCTGGTTCTAGCAGCTAGCCTTTGCATGAGAAGATGTGTTTATAATTGAACTGAAATGCCTCCCTTCAAACAGTGGAATGTGTTCTGTTACCTGCCTGATGATTATTACCAGTACATACATCTGCCTGGAGGCCAACAGACTGCCTGATGGGTCAATAGGCTCCCAGGCAGGCCATTGAAAGACCTTAGACGCCAGCCAGAGGTGTATTTACAGAGATTTTGTTGTGAACGGCAGGACAGTAAAGCTAGTTACTGGGGAGAGGGACTGTACAAGGGACTGGGTCCTGCCTGTCAGAAAGTAGAGGAGGGGGGGCAACCATTGGATTTTAAACCCTTAACCCCTAGCCACTTCTTGAACTCTTATACCTTGTAGACAGATAGGAATTCTCACCCTCTTCAACTATGTTGAGCCCTGGGAAGAAAGGAGGGATGTGTCAGTGTCATTTAGAAGGAGGCCTTCAGGGCTTATCTGGTCTTGGTGTGTGTTTTATATGGGTCTGTGCAGTGATGAGAGTCTGCAGTGTCGAGAGTCTGCAGTGTCGAGAGTCTGCAGTGTTGAGAGCAGCCTCAGGGGCATGTAGGAGGCCCATGGTGAACGGGAGGGTGATTGTGTGTGGGTGTTTGTGTGTGAACATGCACGTGTGTGTGTTTCGGCGTGTATGTGCTTGTGTGTGTTTGTCAGGGAGTCAGTGAAGAGCAGTCAGCAAGGCGATGGTCTCTTCAGACAGGGTGACAGCTGAGATGACCTGCTGAAGTCTCACCCCCCTGTCCCCCCTGGAGCCAGTCTCCTCTCCCCCTCTCCACTCATCTTCCCCAGCCTCATGGTCTGGTCTGTTCTTATCTGTCTATACTGAAGGACTGACAGAAAGGGGAACCTGACTCTTGACATGAGGCCTGAGGTGGAGAGGTGGAGTATCTGTAGCCTGTATTCCTGGCTGCACTTCACTCTGCAGGGAAAAGGTTGTGCAACAACAACCTGAACCTACAGCTCTGCTCTGCCTGTTTACCTACAGTTGGCAACAGTTCAGGGCCTGTATTCTCAAAGCATCTCAGAGTTTCTCAGAGTTCTGATCTAGGATCAGTCTTTGCCTTTTAATAAGATTAAATGAACATGGGGGACCTGATTCTAGATCAGCATTCCTACTCCGATGCACCATATTCACCCACAGCCACATGCCCATTAAGACAAAATACTCCCACTGGGGAAAAAATAGTTGAGTCAACGTTGTTTCCACTTCATTTCAACCCCCAAAATTGTAATGTAATGATGAATCAACGTGGAAATCTGGTTGGATTTGAAAAAAGTAATCAACGTATGGAAATGTATTTTTTCCATCTAACTTTTAATCTAAATCCAATGACGTGATTTTTGAAGGGGTTGATTTTACATTGAATTCACGTTAAATGACAACTCAACACAATGTAAATTAAAACTAGACATTGAACTGACGTCTGTGCTCAGTCTCTCACAGGAAGAACCATTTCGATTTCTCCATGACCAGGGCCTGTATTCATAAGATGTCTCAGAGTAGGTAAGGCAACACTGATCCTAGATCAGCACTCCTACTCTGAGATACTTTATGAAAACGGTTCCAGAAGTGTTATGTCAGCAGGTAGCATGCTGACAGTGAAAGGGGGAGTCAAACATAGAGAGAGGAGTCTCCTAGCAAATAGAGGGAGTCATTTAGGAGTCATCAGAGGCAGTGTGATTCATGGCTGGAGACTGAAGAGGCTGCTGTAAGCTGCAGGCGTGTCATTACCTACAAGCCTTTACCTCAACCTTACCTGGAGTAGACAGGGGAGAGGAGGAGGGGGGCTCCCTACAGAGGTAGCATTATATTTTTCTCTCTGTCTTGTTTACTGTCTTTCTCTTCCTCTCACTCTCCTTTCTTTTCTCTTTCTCCCTCTTGCTCATTCAGTCTGCTTCTGTGTCTTCATGCTTGCCTCTCTCATGCTTGCCTCTCTCCCCCGTCTCTGTCTATCCTTCTCCCTCTCTCGCTCTAATCACTTTGTCTATCCATCTCCCTCTCTTCCCCCGACCTCTCTCTTTCTCCCCCAGCCTGCTTTCTTCATGTAGAAAGGAAAACAACAGAAAGGTCTTTTGTGATGCTGAAAAAGCAGTAGTCAGTCCATAAAGGACTCCTTTATATGGCGTCTCCTTTTCTCTCTCCAGCCGCTCTGACATGGCCTGTCTCCTCCCTGTGTCCATTGCCGTGACGCCCTCCCTGCTTGTCTCCCACCCTCCCTGCCTCCCCGTCTTCTTCCCTCCCTCCCTCCCTCCCTCCCTCCCTCCCTCCCTCCCTCCCTCCCTCCCTCCCTCCCTCCCTCCCTCCCTCCTCCCTCCTTCCTTCCCCCCTCCCTCCCTGCCTGCCTCCCCCTCTCCTTCACTCCCTTCCCACCTAGAGAGAGAAAGGGAAGAATAGATAGAGAGAAATTAAGGGGGTAGAGAGATAAAAAGGGAGAGAAAGAGGGATGGAGGAAGAGAGAAGGGTAAACAGAGAAAGGTTAAGGGGCGAGTGAGAGAGAGACAGAAAGAGAAGCACGCTGGGAGTTCTGTCAGTGACCCAAAGCGTTAAAAGGTTGTTAGGTGGAGACATCAGGCAGCTGTCACAACCTGTTTCACTGACAGGAGGGCAGACAGGACAGAGTGTGTGTGTGTTAGTGTGCCTGTCTGTATGTGTGCTTGCACGTCCTGCATGTCTATGCGTGCATGTTTGTGTGTCTGACTGAGTGCATATGTGTGCGTGCATGTGTGTTTCAGCGTGTGTGTTTGAGTGCCTTAGTGTACATGAGCCTACTTGACACAGTGATACCTATAGGTTTTGTGTTAGACTAAACGGCAGGGAGACAGGGCTCCCAAGCAGAGCAGGTAAACACTAATCACTTCCTCTAGGGAGGGAAATCTTTTCTGGGTCACAGCTGTCTGACTGGGACGGTAGGTACCATAGCTGTTATAAGCAAAAAATAGCTGGTTCAAATCCCTGAGCCGACTAGGTGAAAAAAATCTGTCGATGTGCCCTTGAGCAAGACACTTAACCCTAATTGCTCCTGTGGTTGCTCTGGATAAAAGTGTCTGCTAAATGACTCAAATGTAAATGACTGACTAGCTGACAGGGAGATGCAAAGGCCCGCTGTCTCTCTCTTCCTGCTGCCTGGGCAATGTTTAGGCTTGACAAGGCCTCGAAATGCAGCATACACATGTAAATAAATAAGCAAACAGAGGTTTATATAGACCTTGTACAGGAGAAGAAAAGGCTTTCAAAGGCCTTGTCTATAGCACAAAGGAGCTGGATAAATGAAGGCCTTGTGTTTACCTGAAGGCTTTGTCTAATGGTTGACTCTGGGCTTTACGTTATGAGCATAGTGAGTTGAGTTCGGATGTGTGTGTGTTTAGGTTTCCGTTTTGTGTGTGTGTGTGTGTGTTTGGGTTTGCGTGAGTGTGTGTGTTCAGTATATGTGAACAGGTATGGGGTTGTGTCCCTTGAACAGGCGGGCTACCAGAGTGGACCCACCTGGTCTGGAAAGTGTCTCAGAAAGTTTCTGTACAGTTCAGCCTCTGTTCCATGGCAAATGCTGCATCCACTGAACAGCCCTTTATCGTTTTACTGCTGTGTGTGTGTGTGCGTGCACGCCAGCCATCTGTGTGTGTGTGT
Source organism: Brachymystax lenok tsinlingensis (assembly GCA_030435695.1). NCBI lineage: Eukaryota > Metazoa > Chordata > Actinopteri > Salmoniformes > Salmonidae > Brachymystax > Brachymystax lenok. Next base: position 104,646,060 of record CM059791.1, read on the forward strand.
GTGGTTTGCAGTCTGTACCATGAGTGTGTGTTACTTTGGCACCAGATCCTGTAATAAAGTGCATACTCTGGGTGGGGACCAAAACAAACTGGGATTATCAGATGACCATGACTGTAATAAGGTGAGCTAGCTACAGTAAACTGTTAGCGTTCAGTTAGCTAACAGTGCTGCACTGTACTGTGGCACCATTACTGTAATATGGTGAGCTAGCTACAGTAAACTGTTAGCGTTCAGTTAGCTAACAGTGCTGCACTGTACTGTGGCTCCATGACTGTAATAAGGTGAGCTAGCTACAGTAAACTGTTAGCGTTCAGTTAGCTAACAGTGCTGCACTGTACTGTGGCTCCATGACTAAACATAATTGCACTCAACGTAATTGTACACTTTCTGCCAAAAGTCAACATTTAAGTAAACATTTCCCATAAACAGTGATGTAAAACCACTAATTAGACTACTAGACTACTTGGCTGATGGGGGTTGATGACCACCTGTGAAACGACCACCTTGGTTTACGTTACAAGATGGCCACCTGTGTGACTCAACTGTAGCCGCTGCATTCCTTCCGTGAAAGTCTCCCCCTCCTCCCACGCTGTTTAGTAATGGGTGAATAAGACTGAGCATGTAATTACACACTAAGGAAAGAGGGTTCCTTAAGGGTTCTTTGGGAAGGGTGATGGTTCTATTGGAACCATAATGACGCAATGAACCCATCGAGCCCTTCAATGGTTCTTTGCAGTTCAGAAAAGGGTTTCTCTGTTAGTGATAATTAAAATGTAGGAGTGGTGGCTCATTAGAATATTTCGGGGCATGGTTTGCTCAAAGCTCATTTTGTACAACCGTGAGTGAGAGTGTCATTCCAGTTTATTTAATCAGTGGTGTTATGACATTGAGTTGTAAATATGACTATGGCCAGTGACGGTGACCTGTGAAACTCACATATGGCCTTATGTCAATTGAGAACTGTTGTCTACCTCAGTTCTCAATTTTCCCCTCAGGGAGTCCCAGCAGTTCCAGGGCTAGCACACCTGATTCAACTTGTCAATTACCACACTAATAACACCTATGGAATTCAAACAATATAATATGGCTAACCAAAATAAAAACCTGTATGGTTCTTCAAACGGTACCACAAAGAACATTTAAGATTGATGAAGATTCTTTATAGAACCATTCTCCATAAAGGTTCTATAAAGAACCTTAAAACGGGCTCTGTATAACTCCAAAAAGGGTTGTAACCATAGCTTTTTTGGTGCTATATAGAACCCTTTATTAATGGTTCTGTATAGAACCTTAGGAAAGGGTTCTATATAGCACCAACAAGGGTTCCACTATGGTTACAACCCTTTTGGAGCTATACAGAGCCCTTTTTAAGGTTCTTTATAGAACCTTTATGGAGAATGATGAAGGTTCTTTGGTTCTATAATCTTAAATGTTCTTTGTAGTACCGTTTGAAGAACCATACAGGTTTTTAAGCCAAAGAACCCTATTTGGCACTATTTAGCACCATGTAGTTTTTGTGTGTACATTAAGGTCTAGGGCATGGTTTGAAACATACTGTCTATATCATGTTTGCTGTGACCCCTCCTGGAGGAGGCTTGTGGTCGACTGTTTTGCAGCCGAACAATGATGATGATGGTGATTACTGTCGAGATATGACATCATCAACCGTCTGCCAAGCCAATAAAGGTGGTTCATTTACCTCATTAAGCTGGTGACTAGGAATGTTTGTTGTGGAGAAGCAGGCTCCATAAAACATCAATGGAGGAAATGACGCAGTCTTTATTTGAGGACCACACTAGCCACTTGTACCACAATGTAATTCACCTCCAATTAAGCTCTAGTGGGCTTGTAAAGTGTTATTAATGTAGGCTTGAGTGGTGAAACTGGGGTGAACTTGCTTGGTGGAGTAAGCTTCCTTTCTCTGTGTGTATGAGTGAGTCTCTGCGACTGTGTGTTTGTGTGTCGAGACATTGCATTAACACGGCTGCCTTCTGTTTTGACGAGGTGCGGAAAATGAGGTCATCGAGGAGACCAAGCCGATGCAGAAGCATCATAAGAACTACTCCCAACAGCACGGCTACTCAGACCTGAAGAGCTCACAGATACACAGCCGACGCAAGAGGAGCGTTGGTAGGTCTGCAACACAACACAACGCCACACATCATCACATTACAACACAATACAGGATTCCCACATACAGGCTACGTTTGAACCAAGGCATGACAATGAATGGATATGATGTTAGGTTTTGAGGGAGGGCCTTATATTGAAGACAAGACGTCTATCTACCAAACATTTACCCTAGGATTCATGGGAGATTATCGCTGGTGAGGAAAGGGAGGGGTTACCGGTCTAGGGGAGCCTATGATTGGCTGTAGCGTGTAGATCTAAGACACACATGTCGGGAGGAGAAAAATGTATCCTTAAGCGAGGAAATTCCAGGCATTCAGTGTTCATGTCTCAACTCGCCGGGCCTTGACTTCTATTACCTGGGAGAGTGCCACTCGGGTAGAGGTGGCCATATACTGCAACCCCTCGTGCCTTATTGCTTAACTGTACTACATAGTTTAATTAAAAAGCATCTGAGTGTATATCTAAGCCCCCCCCCCTCTCTCTCCAGAGGAGGCGGTGCCTGCAGTGTGTAAGACGCGGACAGTGATCTATGAGATCCCGCGCAGCCAGGTGGACCCCACGGCTGCCAACTTCCTGATATGGCCGCCGTGCGTGGAGGTCAAGAGGTGCACGGGATGCTGCAACACCAGCAACATGCGCTGCCACCCCTCACGCAGGCACCACCGCACCGTTAAGGTGAGAGAGGAACACAGTTTTCACACACGCGCACACACAATCACCCCAAGCACACACGCACACACACACACACACACACACACACAATCACACACACTTTCCTCCCATTCACTTGGGTAAGTGTACAGTAAATCATGCAGGTTGATTAAGTACAAAAGAAGGGCTTTGTCTCCCTCCCTCCCTCCGTCTATGTCTCCATCCCCCTTTACCAGGCATTTGGCCTTCTCCCAAAATGTATTGTATACTACCACACTCCCTTTTAGCCCCCTCGACTCCACCTCTCCCTCCCTCGATCCCTCCATCCCTTGGTTGGTGAGGGTCCAGGGTGTCTGTGCCAGGCAGGGAGAGACGGACTTGGGAGGGAGGGAGAGTGGGAGGGAGGGTAGAGAGCTACAGCTAGGGCAGCAGCTGGAGGGTAGATCAAGGAGCACCAGCAGAGAGAGAAAGAGGGAGAGGTGAATGAGACAGAAGAGAGAGAGAGAGAGAAAGAGAGGGGGGAGAGAGGGGGGAGAGAGAGAGGGGGGAAAGAGAGAGAGAGATAAATATGGCGACAGAGGTAGAAACAGACAGAGAGAGACAGAAATACAGCAGTGTATGGTAAACAGGTTGTAAAGCCCAGTTGCCGTCTGTGTGTCTTGACTGTCCAGCGTGTCCCATTCTGGCAAGCCCCTGTCACAACTCTCTGTCTGTGTTCCTGTAAGCAGGCTGAGAGAGAGAGAGGGAGGGAGAGAGAGAGAGTGTTGGGTGGGGGGAGTGTTCTAGCAGTATTTTACGGTAACTAACACCCCTTGTCTGAAAAACACCCTACCTCTGTTTCTCCTCAGAGGAGACACCGCTGACAGTTGGGATGTGTTCCTGGTCTATTTACACTTCAGCTTGTTACTGCTTCTGGTCCCTGTGTGTTTATGTATCATGGAAGAAAGCAACGTACTGTGCGGTGTAGGATGGCTGGGAACGAATAGGGAGAGCATAGGAGCACATTCTGTTCTTAAATATCTCTTGAATGTGTGTGTTTGCTGATCTTGTGTGTGTGTCATGTCAGTATGTGTGTGTGTATGAGACAGTATCGCTGTACTCTATCCATCGTGCTGATCTTGCCTGGTCACAGGCCGGTGATGTCATGCAAACCTCCACTGCTGCACCATGCCAGGGCTTCAGCTTTGGAGATAGCACCGCGATATCCGCTAGCCAGAGTAATAATAAAAATACCATCACCAGTTTCCTGGCACAGCAGTACTGACCAGTCAAGCTTTCAAAGGGATAGGCGGCCATTTTGTGTCAGGACATTGGCTCTCTGGGGTGCAGTTGAAGAAGTGGTTTAGCGTTCTCCATAGAGGACTGAGCTACTGGGAGGAACAAGTGGTCCACTGTGGCTCTCAGTGGGCATGCTTAGTCATGATGTCTGAGTGGCCTCCACTGTAGTCTCACCCTCACCTGGCCTGTCTGCTTGCTTGTCTGTCTGTCTGTCTCCTTGACAGCCCACTGTTCTTCTGTCTGTCTGTCTGTCTGTCTGTCCACTCCTTAAAATAATCCCAGTGGAAAAGCACTACAATGTTAAGATAATCTTTCAGTGAGAGTGGTTATGAGGACTGTTGTGGAGAAAGAGCAGAAGATGGACAGAGGGTTGGGTCTGGGACAGTTTCTCAGAATTCCCTCTCTTGTGGTCGCCCTCCGTGTCCCCCTCCTGACACCCTCCAAAACCCCCTTGGATAAACAAGCTTTATTCACACAACACAGGGACAGGGAGGGAGGGGGGAACCCTGGAGCCAGCCGCGGGCGGCGGTTTTGTGGGGATGTTTTTCCGTGTCGGACCAGGGAGGGAGCTGAGAGAGATAGGCTCTATCCCGGGAAAGGTCAACCGACGGGGGTGACTCCAGTCAGCAGACATTCAGTATATTTGGTGTGAAGAACATTGTCTCCTCCTGCCAAGTTTTTCTTTCCCGTCTTTAGGAATAGAGCTGAATGGGGTCCTCTCTCTACCTCTGGGTCTCGCCGGCCCAAGATGTTTTCCTTGTGCTAGACGTGAGGGATTGAGGGATGGGAAAAGAACGCATTGTGTGTTTCTTTCCACCTTGTGCCGTGATGTATTTCAGTATTGGAGCTAAATGCACTTTATTTATTTTTCCCTTTTTCCTTTTTCTTTCTCCTTCTGTCGCTCTCAGTAAAGAGTGTCTGTGCAGGCCCCTGCTGCTGTACAAGCCTGGTTTATTCACTGGTGAAGTCATCAAAAAGTCTACTTTAAATAGGCTTGGCCTGGGGGGATAGTGGCAGAGTCTCTCTCTCTGTCTCTTTCTTTCCAGTGCTTTGGTCCATTACTGATAAGCCAGGCAGTGTGTGTGTGACAATGAGAGGGGGAGTAGGCCTAATAGCCCTCCATGGGACTGTGTGCTATATTAGGATCTGGCTCTGGCAGTGATTGTAGAACTGCTGGTAGATGCAATTCATTGGTCAGACATGTCAACAAAGGATTAAAGGAATTAGAGAGAGAGAGAAAGAGGGGGAGTGGGGAATGAGAGAAGAAAAGAAACAGAGAGGAGGGGATAATGAATGAGAAAGAGAGAGAGAAGAGGTGATGAGGAATAATAGAGAATGATAGAATGATATAAATAAAAGACAGAGACTGTTTAAGTAGTCAACTCCATCATCGTAGCATTACCATCTCTCCCCTTATTTACCCTTCTCCCTCGCTCCCCTCTCTGTCCCTCCCTCTCTCCCTCCCCCTCTCCTTCCTTCCCTCCCTCTCTCCCTCCCCCTCTTTTTCCCCTCTCCTTCCCTCCCCGCTCCCTCTCACCCTCCCTCTCTCCCTCCCCGCTCCCTCTCTCCCTCTCCTTCCCTCCCCCTCTCCTTCCTTTCCCCTCTCCTTCCCTCTCTCCCTCCCCTCTTCTTCCCTCCCTCTCTCTCTCCCCCTCTCGCTCTCTCTCTCTACCCCCTCTCTCTCTCCCTCTCTCTCTCTCGCTCTCTCTCTCTACCCCTCTCTCTCTCTCTCTCTCTCTCTCTCTCTCTCTCTCTCTTTATATCCATATCTCTCTATATCCCATTTTCTCTCTTTCTCTAGTCTAAATCACTTTCTCTCTATCTTTCTATTCCCCTCCTCAACCCCTCTCCTTTCTCTGCTCCATCTTTCCCATCTTTTTCCATCTCCTCCTGAGTGACTGAGTGTATTCAAGGCCCCAGCTGTGGTGATGAGCTGTGGTGCGCTGCATTGCATTACAGGGTTCTGATGGGTTTGTCAGGTCTGCTGGCCCGGGCCTGCTGGTTAGATACAGTCATCTGTAAAACAACAGGGGGTTCTGGGAAGCAGGCCCTGCTCTGAGGACAAGAGGGTCTGGTGAGGACTGTGTGTGTGTGTTCTCCCACAGGCTAAAGCAAACAGTCAGTCAGACTGACAGAGAATAGAGCTGTCACTTTCCTCTTTTAGTTGTAGTTTGACCACTAACTAGTCTTGGATATCCCAGACAATGGAGCAACGTCAGCTAGGCATCGCCACTAGGACTGGGGAGGATGTCGGCTTCTCTCTGACAGTTTAGAGAGAAGCCAGACAGATAAGATAACCCTTCCAACAAATCACAATGTTGGGTAGGCATGCTTAAAATGCTGGCAGGAATTGTGCTCATGTTTACCTAGGGCAACAATCGGATGTGTCATTGACGTTCCAGGTGACACGTCCCATTCCTGTCTCATCCTCTCCATCCCATCTGACACCGTACTCCTACAGACGTGTAAAGCTGGAGCCTTGGTACATTGATGGAAGCAACCCATTTGTCTAGAGACTAGCCAGTAACCACGCCCCATCTCCCTAAACGACAGACAGACACACAGACAGACAGACAGGCAGACACACAGACAGGCAGACAGGCAGACAGACAGACAGACAGACAGGCAGAAAGACAGGCAGACAGACAGGCAGGCAGGCAGGCAGACAAGCGACAGTCAGGTGGACAGACAGGCAGACAGACAGACAGGCAGACAGACTGACTGACAGGCAGACAGACTGACTGACAGGCAGGTAGACAAACAGGCAGACTGAAAGACAGGTAGACAAACAGACAGACAGACAGGCAGACAGGCAGAAACACAGACTGACAGGCAGACAGGCAGACAAGCGACAGTCAGGTGGACAGGCAGACAGACAGACTGACTGACAGGCAGGTAGGCAAACAGGCAGACTGAGAGACAGACAGACAGGCAGACAGACAGACTGACAGGCAGGTAGACAAACAGGCAGACTGAAAGACAGACAGACAGGAAGGCAGGCAGGCAGGCAGGCAGGCAGGCAGACAGAGACCACAGAGAACACTAGTCTAGTAGGACATGAGGGAGTAATGGACCAGCAATCAGAAAGACTAGGAGTAGAAGAGGGTTACCTCATCTTCTCGGCTGTCTCAGTCTCTGTGGGAGTGTGTGTAACAAGTATTCCCGGTTACTGTGTGTGTGTGTGTGTGTGTGCACATTTGTGCACATGCGTGTGCCTGTGTGTGTGTTGCTCCTCTGTGCCATGTGTTCTCCCCTAACGTGCTGCCTGGGACAGACCATTAGTGTTGAGGCAGCAGCAGTAGAGAGATGGGAGTGCTACTGAGGGGAGCTAATGGGAAGAGAGGCCACAGAGTAATGAAGTGTTGATGCCTGTTGGATCAAAGCTGGAGGCCACAGAGGGTCAGGAGAATATAGCTGCAGGATCCACACATCTCTACTGACCCTGACTTTAAGGAGCCTCCTCTGACCTTTTGACCTCTATACACACACACACACACACACACACACACACACACACACACACACACACACACACACACACACACACACACACACACACACACACACACACACACACACACACACACACACACACACACAGGAAACACATTTATAGGAAAGTACACACACAGGCGCAAGCACACATACAGAGGTGAAGCATGCACAAGCACGCATACACACACACACTTCCTTTCCCCCATTCATCTGAATGGCAGTCAGTCAGTCAGGACGGAAGCAGTAGCTACTAGCCGGGGCCTGTCCTCGTGTGGGACCTAGTTACGGGGTGTTTCATAAATATAGGGACGGGTTGACGGCCATACAGTCAGTGTGATTAATGTGTGTGAGGCGTCCCATGGATTACGTGAGAGTGGGATGAGGGGGATGGAGGGGGGAGAGGGGAAGTGAAGGGGTCCCTGTTTGAAGTTGGTGCAGCTGTGAAGTATTTTCACTTTGATTTGGTCCCAGATTTTCTGCTAAATGGTGAGGGTTGGAGTGTGTGTGTGTGTATCTGGGGGTCACCCACTGTGTGCCAGAGACCATGAAGCTGGACAGATTCTAGAACTTGGGCCAGAACTGGACTGTCTGGAATGCATCTGCTGAAATAAGAAATGTAATTCACCTTTTTTTTTAAATCTTTTTTTATTCTTTCTTCATTTCCATCCCTCCCTTTTACGTCCACTCCTCTTCTCCTGTCCTCCCTTTTGAACTTCTCCTTTGACTTCATCCTCCTCTCTCTTGCTCTCACCCTCCTCAGCGTTTAAAGCTGTTTCTCTCTATCAAACCTGAGTTCAAATATTATACTTTGAAATCTTTCAAATACATGGAGTGTTTGCTTTAGCCTGCCTTGAGTGCCAGGTTTGCACTTTTGGGACATTTCTATTGGTTCCATTACAAGTTCAATAAAGTACAGCTAAAGTATATAAAATGATTTCCAATAGTATTTGAACCCAGTTCTGGTCTGTTTGATGTTAGTTACTTACATGTTGCATGTGTTCTGTGCCTCTTCCTGCTTTAACAGGGTGTCAAGGCCCATTCTGTTTGCTGTGCTTATCAGTGTCCCAGAGCCCAGCCCTGCTGGGGAACACAACATTATACTACACCACTACACTCCTCGCCACTACATGTTAGATCTTAATTTGATCACCCTGTTGTTGCAGGATTTATCCTGCACAGCAGGAAATGCAAACTTATAGTGTATTAGAGGTTTAAAAAGGCTTCTAAAGTTTATTATTTCTACTTTAAAATGTCAGACTTGATTTGCCTTAACTGAAAATCTATGAGCCCCTACAAAAATGTCCTGTTGCTATTTTCCTGCTTTGAGAAACTGGTCAAATTAAGATCCAACATCTGTACCTATAGTCTATTGGATAGACTAAACTAAAATCTGTAGCATTTTTATTCCAGTTTGCTTATAAACCCCATCAACATTTCAGTCTACAGGACATTCATCAGAATGGTAGAAAACATGAAAAGATAAAGACAAGGTAATATGGGGTGTTCTCTCTGTCATCCCATCCTTGTGCCCACAGGGCCTCTACAGAGTAGTGATTACCTGCCAGACCACTGTCAGCCCCAACACTTCATATAAACACCACTCTTACCTAGCTCTAATTACCATTGATGACAAAGAGCATTCCCTCTTCACCTCCGTCTCGTTACCTCTCTCTATTTTGTTCTTTCTCTGTCTGTCTCCATCTCCTTCCCTCTCTTCCTCGCTTTCTGTCTGCCTTTCTGTCTCTTTCTCTCTCTCTCTCGCTCTCTCGCTCTCTCGCTCTCAATTCAAAGGGCTTTATTGGCATGGGAAACATATGTTTACATTGCCAAAGCAAATGAAATAGACAAGAAGCAAAAGTGAAATAAACAATCTCTCTCTCTCTCTCTCTCTCTCTCTCTCTCTCTCTCTACATCCTTCCCTCTACCACCTTGTTTATGATTTCTAGTCTATAATTTGTATAAGTTTCACCTCTCTTTCTGGGAGTGTGTTTTACTCTTCATTTCTGGTTTCTGGCAAAGAGTGGTTTCCAATTTCCACTACTACCAGTAGGAGATCTCTTAGTTTAGATTGAGTCACAGCAAAAGTAATGAAAAGCATCTTGTGCGAGGTGGTACGGTGTGTGTGTTCTGGTGTGAGGACATGGGAAGGAGACGGAAGGAATGAAGGAGGAATGACATCTCTTATTGGACGCTTTGTTATTGGATATTTGATGATGGTCATACTTGGTGTCAGGAGGAAGGAGAGGCAGACTTAGTCTGCGGTCCAGACGATCCCCACTTACACATTTGGTGACACACTGGGAGCTGTGTGTGAGAGAGAGAGACTGGTGTGAAGAAATAAAGTGCTTTTTCTCAGCCCTCCCATTGGTTTCCATTGGCATTCCTGCCTGCGTGCCATATGATAAATGCTCTTCTTGTTTCCTTTCTTCACCCCACACCCCTAATCCCCCTCAGCACCCCTTATAACCCCCCATCCACCCCTAATCCCCCCTCAGCACCCATTATAACCCCCCATCCACCCATCAATTACCACTCTTCTCAGAGTTGAAAGCGTTGGGGGATTTGCTGTCTGTCTGTCCATCACTTTCAAAGCCCTGGTCATTGGGTTCCTCATGAGAATCACCCTTTACGGAGGAGGAGGAAATCTATTCCTTTTTCCATTAAACCAGACTGTCAGACCGATAGATATAGAGACAGCCCCCTCCTGCCTTCTCTGTCCCTTATACCCCCCTTGTAGCTCACAATGAGCAGGGTTAGAAGGGGGTCGCAGGTTTTCCTCTGTATGTCTGGTGTCTGGTGTCTGTATGTTTGGTGTCTGTATGCCTGGTGTCTGTATGTCTGGTGTCTGTATGCCTGGTGTCTGTATGTCTGGTGTCTGTATGTCTGTATGTCTGGTGTCTGTATGTCTGTATGTCTGGTGTCTGGTGTCTGGTGTCTGGTGTCTGTATGTCTGGTGTCTGTATGCCTGGTGTCTGGTGTCTGGTGTCTGTATGTCTGGTGTCTGGTGTCTGGTGTCTGTATGTCTGGTGTCTGGTGTCTGGTGTCTGTATGTCTGGTGTCTGTATGTCTGGTGTCTGGTGTCTGGTGTCTGTATGTCTGGTGTCTGTATGTCTGGTGTCTGGTGTCTGGTGTCTGTATGTCTGGTGTCTGTATGTCTGGTGTCTGGTGTCTGGTGTCTGTATGTCTGGTGTCTGCCACTTAATTTATCCTGCGGCAGTATCCCCCACTCTCCCCTCCTCCTTCACCCCTCCCTTCTTACTCTCCCCCCTCCTCCCCATCTTATTTATTTTCCTTTATTGCGATGTTGTTCTCATTCCTAACTACCCGTGGTGCACATCCACATCCAAGCCTTGTTTTCCTTGGACCGCCGAGCCGAAACGCTCCTTTCCACGCTCCGGCACTCCCATCGGGGGAAATCCCAATTAACCCAGCCAGGACAATCGGCTTCAGAGCTGGGAGAGGCTGGGATAAAGACTGGAGAGAGAGACTGGAGAGAGAGACTGGAGAGAGAGACTGGAGAGAGAGACTGGAGAGAGACACTGGAGAGAGAGACTGGAGAGAGAGACTGGAGAGAGACACTGGAGAGAGAGACTGGAGAGAGAGACTGGAGAGAGACTGGAGAGAGAGACTGGGATAGAGAGTCTAGAGAGAGAGACACTGGGATAGAGAATGGAGAGAGAGACTGGGATAGAGAGACTGGAGAGAGAGAGACTGGGATAGAGAGACTGGAGAGAGAGACACTGGTATAGAGAGCCTGGAGAGAGAGACACTGGGATAGAGAATGGAGAGAGACTGGGAGACATCAGGAAAGACTGGAAGAGAGTTGGAGAGACTGGGAGAGACTGTGAGAGAGACCAATCTTTTCCCTTCTATCCCAGAAATTTCTGCATAAACCCTCCGTTGCTCTGTCGCTCTGGCCGGATCGGATATCATTCCACAACCTGACTGGGATTCTTTCCCAGGCCCGGCTTTCTGACAGAGTTTAGAGGTTGATGATTTATATATAGAGTGTGTGGGGCCCCTTCGGTTGCACCACGGGGTCTTCTATGGTGTGGTCTAGCTGCTGTGATGGTGGGCTCTGAGACGGGACTTGAGTGGGTTCAATGAAAGGAAGATTGAATTAACTATGAATGTCAATATTTCTGGGGAGTCAGAGAGTGTCATGACAGGACACAGACAGGCCGACATGATGACAGGGACACAGACAGGCTGACATGGTGACAGGGACACAGACAGGCTTGCGTGGTGACAGGGACACAGACAGGCTGACATGGTGACAGGGACACAGACAGGCTGACATGGTGACAGGGACACAGACAGGCTGACATGGTGACAGGGACACAGACAGGCTGACATGGTGACAGGGACACAGACAGGCTTGCGTGGTGACAGGGACACAGACAGGCTGACATGGTGACAAGGGACACAGACAGGCTGACATGGTGACAGGGACACAGACAGACTGACATGGTGACAGGGACACAGACAGGCTGACATGGTGACAGGGACACAGACAGGCTTGTGTGGTGACAGGGACACAGACAGACTGACATGGTGACAGGGACACAGACAGGCTTGTGTGGTGACAGGGTCACAGACAGACTGACATGGTGACAAGGGACACAGACAGGCTGACATGGTGACAGGGACACAGATAGGCTGACATGGTGACAGGGACACAGCCAGACTGACATGGTGACAGGGACACAGACAGGCTGACATGGTGACAGGGACACAGACAGGCTGACATGGTGACAGGGACACAGGCTGACATGGTGACAGGGACACAGACGGACATGGTGACAAGGACACAGACAGGCTGAAATGGTGACAGGAACGCAGACTGACATGGTGACAGGGACACAGACAGGCTGACATGGTGACAGGAACGCAGACTGACATGGTGACAGGGACACAGACATGCTGACATGGTGACAGGGACACAGACTGACATGGTGACAGGGACACAGACAGGCTGACATGGTGACAGGGACACAGACAGGCTGACATGGTGACAGGGACACAGACAGGCTGACATGGTGACAGGGACACAGACAGGCTGACATGGTGACAGGGACACAGACAGGCTGACATGGTGACAGGGACACAGACAGGCTGACATGGTGACAGGGGGACATAGAGGGGATGTGGAGTAGGGAGCAGGGCTGTTCGCGTGTGACCCAGTACTGAACTGAACACCCCTCCTCTCCACCTCCTAATTCCAGTATCAGTGTATTGTCATACTCTGACTCTGGGAAAGTGCCCTGGCTGTGTACAAGGAGTGAAGGGAGGGAGAGGATGACAAGGAAGAGATGAGAAGTGTAGAGGAAGACAGTGAAAAAGCAAGAGAACGCTTGCTGTTGACAAAGTGGGAAGAGCAGAGGCAGAGTACATAACTTCATGTTGACACACACACACACACACACACACACACACACACACACACACACACACACACACACACACACACACACACACACACACACACACACACACACACACACACACACACACACACACACACACACACACACATACACAGAGGAGGGAAGAGTTTAGGTGCTTTCCTGCTCTGTGTGTCCTTAACCCTGCTATGTTGAGTAACAGGCCTACTGCTGGCCTCTCTGTCACACATACACACCGCTTTATCCCCTTGTCCACGTAGTTTGTTTGTGCAACTGTGTGTGTATCATTTGTCATTAGGCTCCGCCACAGTAGTAACTGTCAGGCACTGACTCTCCCTGCTTCTGATTGGCCGACCCCTGACCCCTAGACATTCTGGTAACCAACGGCAGCGGAGCCGGGCACAGAGACAGCTGCAGCCCCTGTGAGCATACAGCTCTGATTCCACTGTCACACACACTGGCTAGTGACAAGGACAAGGAGTGGGATTCCGTTTGGCTTGTTTTGTTCAGGAACACTATCGATTAATCAGGCTTATATTAGTCACCAGTGTCCTTGAGGATTAAACAGAACTAGAATGAGTTTAATAGGTAACGTATGAATGAGACTTAATGCTACCCATGATCACGTTCAGTGTGCTGTCCCCCTCCTTTAAAGACTCCCCGCTAAACACACACAACCCACCCCAAAATGACATGGTCCCCGGAATGTACACAAATCTAAAACCTCCCACCTCTGCAAACTTATGCGAAAAACACACAGGTTGAATGCATTCTCTCCCCCCCTCTTTCTCTGTCTTTCTCTCTCTCCCTCCTCTTTCTCTCACCCATTCTCTCCTCTCTTCCCACCGCTTCTCTCTTTTACCCATCTCCCCTCTCTCCCCCTCCCTCTCCCTCTCTCTCCACCCCTACTCACCCTCTGCTGCAGACCGGAGATAAGAGCAAACACACACCATAATGATCGCCGTCCAGACACCATTGTCCACTGTTTACCCACGGCATACCTCTGCTACTTAACCTCCTTTTCACTCCCTCTATCCCTGTTTTCTCCTTTTTCTCCCTCACCCCCCCCTCCTCCCTTTCTAAAAGACACTGTTTCAAAGGAAGGATGCTGAATAGTGGAGGCTGTGTACTCCCTAACCTCTTTCTTGCCACTCTGTGTCCAGTTCAGCCTACGTCTCTTTCTCACCCTGGGCTTATGTTTCTGAGACGTTATGTCATTGCAGGGCACAAACATGACACGGTTATGTAGTATCAGAATGGAATGGTGTATTATTTGGGCTGTGTGACTAATTCACTGGGGAGAGCTTGACTTGGCTGGAGGCCAGAATGGGATTGAGAAAGAACTCTCCTTCTCTCCCATCTGTGTGTGTGTGTGTGTGTGTGTGTGTGTGTGTTGTGTGTGTGTGCATACACCACCCCCAAAGACAATATCTCTATAACTAAGAGTGTGTGCATTCATGTGTGTGTGTGTGTCTGTGTGTGAGCTGTCCTGACTGCATAACAGCATTGTTCATAACACCACAAAGCGTGGGGAAATTGCGATCAATATCCTGTCCCGTGCCATGACCAGGAAGAGCACAGAAGCCTGATATATTGTTTCCATGTGACCCAGGCCCAGGGTGTGTCTGTGTACCTGCCCTGGCCTTCAGAGCAAAGCAATTTTACACAACAGCCCAACTACAGCCACTTCACAGGCCCCTTGAAGTGGCTGGGTGGTGGGGAGTTAGTGTTGGGGTTGGTGTTATTGAATGGAAGTTTAGGTGGAGGTCTGTGTAAGACCTGGCTGTGTGGGATAGTGTTGGGTTAAGTGCAAGGGTTAGGCTTGGCTACAGTAAATGAGTTGAGATGAGGTAGTGGAGCAGGTCTCAAACACCTCTCCCCGGGCCTCCCGACTGGTGCAGCGGTCTCAGGCACTGCACCGCAGTGCAAGCTGTGCCACTAGAGATCCTGGTTAGAGTCCAGGCTCTGGTTTCCAGGTGTACGGTGTTTCTTTCGACATATTGGTGCGGCTGGCTTCCGGGTTAAGCGGGCATTGTGTCAAGAAGCAGTGCGGCTTGGTTGGGTCGTGTTTCAGAGGACGCACGGCTCCCGACCTTCGCCTCTCCCGAGTCCGTAAGGGAGTTGCAGCAATTTTTTTTTAAAATATTAAATAATATATATATTTGTTTAAATAACATCTTTCCCCAGCCAGGGTGAACCTACACTGGGCCTCATGGGTCATGTCACCCCCTATCGTTTGAGCCTCTGCTCAATATTGACACACCTGATCACCAGGCCATAGAACGCTGCAGCGGAACACAATACATCAGCCCCAATGGAATGCTGCTGTCATACATCAATCAGAGAGGGAGATGACGGTGGCTGTGCCTCTTGGTGTTAGAGAAGGAGAAATGGAGGAGGGAGCAGGGCTTTCTCTGTCTTTCTTTTCATTCATCCATCTCTCTTGATGTTAGCCAATGGAGAAAGAGTGAAAGGTGAATGAAGGGTACACAGGAAAGGCCTAAACGAGCATAAATGGTGTTATTGTGGTAGTGTTGCTAACCTCTCTCTCTCTCTCTCTCTCTCTCTCTCTCCATCACTTCCTCCCTTCCTTCTGTCAGGTGGCCAAGGTGGAGTATGTGCGGAGGAAACCCAAGCTGAAGGAGGTCTTGGTCAGGTTAGAAGAC
Source organism: Brachymystax lenok tsinlingensis (assembly GCA_030435695.1). NCBI lineage: Eukaryota > Metazoa > Chordata > Actinopteri > Salmoniformes > Salmonidae > Brachymystax > Brachymystax lenok. The sequence goes on from CM059791.1 coordinate 104,661,688, forward strand.
CACCTGGAGTGTGTGTGCACGTCACAACATCACGTGACGGAGCACTCAGACGCAGACACAGGTAAATAATATTAAGGCCGACTGAATTTATCCCAACTTTATTGGAGCGAGCGTAGATGACCTTCAGAGACTGTTTGGTTTGATGTCTGAGTATCTGAGACTGAGTCCCGCCCCATTCAGTCATTCCTTCCTATGCCTGGTCTCTTTATACTGCTAATCTGTCTGTCTGTCTGTCTGTGTGTCTGTGTGTCTGGCTGCTCACTTTCTGGCTTGCACTGGATGACCTTTTGTATATGACTGTTGGGAAAACAGACACGCCTGCAAGCTAGACTTCTATTGCCAAACCTGCAAAGCCCCTTGTGTGTGTCTGAGAGAAAGACAGTGTCCTTGAGTGAGTGTGAGGGTGTTTGTTTGTCTGTGTGCGTGCGTGCATGCGTGTAAAGGGAGGGTGTCCAAAGGCTGCTTGGCTTGGCTTGGCTTGGACGGCAGGTAACAATCCTTTCCCCTTGATCCAAAGCCTCCATTGGGAAGAGATAAGAGGAACGATGTGGACTGATTAGGCATCTCAACTATTTATAGTGTCATTTCAAATCCTCTTGAATTCTCTCTCTGTCATGGGGGCTTTTTATCTCCTCTGCTCTTTGTGTGGTAAACCTTGCTGCTTCCCCCTCTTGCTAACCCCTGTCCTTGTCCTCCTATCCTCCCTCCCCAACTTGTGTTTTCAGACCACCATACTAGGGCTAAAGGTAGAAAAAGGAAACCTAAAAAGCTAAAGCTCAACAAGGATTTATTGGCGACATAATAAACTTGAACACATTATTCCAAAGTCCGGCTGCCGAACCCCCCGGCTCCAACAGGTAGGAGGACTTTAGCACCAGCATGGCAATCCAACCAATTACCCACCTGCTGGTCACAAGCCCAATCAGGGCAGAGAAAGGGTTGCCAATCAGGTCACAAATAACGCCACACCCAATCACTGTGAGGAGAGGGAGGGCTGAAATGGGCCACGCTCTGTGAATGCCACTGCATGATTTAGTGTGATTTTTATGCCAGCCTGCGCACTGCATATCCACTTTGTGTTATGTTTTTATGCCTGTAGGAGTTTATGAATGAGTATTTCAACCTCACCTTGTTCACCGACCAGTATTTGTCCTTCACTCCAGCTGTCTCTGTGTCTGTGTGTATCTGATTTCAAATGCCATTCTATATATCTCTACTTCCCATGCTCTCCTCTGTATTTCATGTCCTTTTTCTTTCTCTTCCATCCTCTCTGTCCATTTGCCCTGTCTCATCTCTGTCTGTCCAATGTTCTGTCTGTCTTTCTTTCTTTCTCTCTCTTTGTCTGTCTGTTTGTCTGTCTCTCTCTCTTTCTCTCTCTCTTTCTCTCTCTCTTTCTCTCTCTTTCTCTGTCTGTCTGTCTCTCTCTCTCGCTCTCTTTCTCTCTCTTTCTCTGTCTGTTTGTCGCTCTCTCTTTCTCTGTCTGTGTCTCTGTCTGTCTGTCTGTCATTCCCTATGAGAGATTGTTTGTGTCTATTGTGTGTTTTTAGATCCCTTCCACATCCACCTCACTTGTACTTTGTACTGAATCACACACTCACTGAGTGGAAATGCACGGCCAGCACCTGGGATGATGACTTGTATATTTGATTACTCTGTTATTGAAATCAGGAGAAGGCTTATGCCGATGCAATTGGCTGTGTGTATGGGTGTCCACCTGATGAGTTTATGACACATGTTCAAATTGAACAAAATGGGGAACAAATATCACCTTTTACCTCTAACATGTTCAAATAATATGGGGATTAATGAAATGCTAATGCTAATGCTAAAACTAATGGTAATAGTAATTATGAGGGTAATGGAAATGCTAAAGCTAATGATAATAGTAATCATCAGGCTAATGCTAATGAAATGCTAAATGTTAACGTCAGCTCTCTCTCTCTTTTCCCCACAGTGGACATAAGGTGAGACTCCAGCAGCATTGGACTTCAGTGTGGAAGGGGCCAAAGAGAGGATGCTGCCATATTTGGTCTGCTGTTCTACCCCCTTCCCTGACCCCACCCCACGCCACCTACCGCCTTTTAAAAACAAAGATTACTGTAAAGAGAAAAAGACAAAAAGTGAATAAAAATGCCAAAGGTGCTTTTTTCTATTACCGTAAAGAGTAATGCAGAAGGTCTCTGCCAATCGCAGCAGAACCAACCAATCGAACAGTGATGCGGATGAGGATGGTGAAGAGATAAAGAGCTGGGCAGAAAAGAGAGGAGGAGGAGGACAAGATGGGCTGTCGTTTGTTTGGGTAAACAGGACAATTTGACGATCACAGAGAGAGATCCAGGATGAACCATTGGATTAAGCCTCGATGGGGGATCTGTTGACTGCATCCTAAAAGGACACAGAGAGGGACAATCAGTGGACTCGTCGGGACGTGTGGAGGCTTGCATGTTCCTAGCCGTTGGCCTAAGTGACACTTGCCTGGACAGTCAATGACTGACAGAGAGAAAGAGGGAGAGAGGGAAAGTTGAGAGAAGTTGTAGAGAGGTGTAGAAGGTTACTTGTTGTTCCGGAACTCTCTGTACACTGTAGTGGAACTTGTGAACATTCTGGAACTCATAAAACGGTCGCCATTTTGTCTCTTTTGGATAAAGTGTTGGGAAAAGTGTTTGGAATCATCAGGACCTGTTGTTCCAAGATGGCGTCTCTGCTTCTCTCTCTTGGGTTTCTCTATCTGCTCCTATTGGGATTGTTGCCAGTCGCCATATACACTACAGAACGAATCAGAAAGGAAGATTCATTCATTGCTACTAATAAACTATTTATACGTGTGAACGTTTTCATTTCTCTCTCTCCCTCCAAGACATTGTTATGTTTTCTGTGACATGTAAGAGTCATGTTCTGTCTGATCCTCTGGTAGTGAATCTTCATGTCCACATGTTTGTAGTTGTTCATGTAGTTGTTACTCATGTTCAATGTTGTCTTATTCTGTGCCAGTATATTATCTGAACAGTCTCAAGTCTAGTTGTATGGGCTGGAAATGGAAGGAAACGTGGCGAGGAGGAGATGGGATGACACAGTCTGTACCAGTACAGGAAGATGCTTTATTTTTGTTAAAAAAATATATTATGCTTACTTATATTCAAGCAGGAAGTATGTTTGTTATTTCTTTGTTTGTTGTGGTTGAATGCTTTTATTTAATCCATGGAAACGATGCAGGCATGGGGGTGATGGAATGTATAAGGCCCCAGCAATGCACCCTGTTTGGTGATGTAGGGTAGGCTTACATCAGCAGTGCTGTACTGTATTATCTAGAGAGCTGGATAGAGCTAACCTGGTCCCAGATCAGTTTGTGTTGTCCTGCAAACACATATAGTCATTGGCAAGGCAGCACAAACCGATCTGAGATCAGGTTAGGGTAGAGCTGGCTGAGGAAGACTCAATCTGGGGCATCGTTGGACTGTGTCTCTTTAACCCAGTTATCTAGCCAAAAGTTACACCCAGTAACCAGAGCGTCATTATACACAACAGAACACACACGTTCAGCATTTGTGTGTTTGCACATAAATGTGTGTGTGAAACCACTTTTAACCGACATCACTCTCCTTTGATAGGATGGTGCCCAGTCCGCCCCACCAGCACACAAGCTGCTCTTAACGAGTACAAAGTCCATCTTTAATGAGAGAGTTTGTGAACAAACCAACAAGTGCATGAATGGTTTCCTTGTTAATCAAGCAGCAGTCTTCCATTGACACGTTAACAACGATGAAGACTGTTCCACTGTTGATGAGTGAAAGATAAAAAAAGAAGATACCACTGTTTATGGAGAGACTGACACCAAATCTCTAACACCCTATTTCCTGTAGAGTGCAGTGCACTACTTTAGACCAGAGCCACTGGCCAAAAGTAGTGCACTACATAGGGAATAGGTTGTCGTTTGGCACACACTGAATCAATAGAAAGACCTGGGCACTGTTCCAAAATGTCTCAGAGTAGGAGTGCTGTTCATCTTATTCACTATGATCTAAACAGCTAAACTGATCCAAGATCAGCACTTTATGAAGTCCTGGGTGAGAGGCATGTTGAGAGGAAATAGATGACTGAAGAAGCAACAACACTGTATCTGCAGCTGCTTTGTGTTGTGGTAACAACATGTTCAACTGCACTATACAGACTTCCAAGGTGATTCCATTGGTGCTATATGTATAAAGGAAATCAGAAGTTTCACCACCATTTTGCAATGCATTCATTTATTCATTCATTGTCAATAGACCAGGGACCATTGCTTACAGTAACTAAAGAAACTACAACAACACAAGCTTATACGATTTTTTATTTGGGCCTCTATTGGATAAAAACAGCAATGATTATAATTTATATATTTATGTTTTCAATAATAAATACATTCTGCTTATCAAACTGTACACAGAATGTTGGGTCCTGTTTTTGGTCCTAGTTGGTACAGTATGATTTGTGCCACGTCTCTTTCTCAGTTGCTGTATAAATCAGTCCTTCCATTGCTGAAAGAACTGACCAGATGAAAAAGCCTACTCACTGGGCACAGACTTCAATTTAACATCTATTCCACATTGGTTCAATAAAACTTAATTGCAATTACATGGAAACAACGTTGATTCAACCAATGTGTGCCAAGTGGGTAATTATATATATATTTTTTATTTAACCTTTATTTAACTGGGCAACTCAGTTAAGAACAAATTCTTATTTACAATAACGGCCTACACCGGCCAAACCCGGACAACACTGGGCCAATTGTGCTCCCAATTACGGCCGGTTGTGATACAGCCTGGATTCGATCCATGGTGTCTGTAGTGATGCCTCAAGCACTGAGATGCAGACTGGTGCGCCACTCGGGAGCCCCATGATGATGACGAGTTTCCACCATATAGTCTTCACCTTTCAGTGCAGATGAAGAGGAGACAAGGACAGATCAGTGCAATGAAAGACAGGAAGTGAGGATAGAAGGTTAGACAATGGAGAAAGAGTTGATGAGACAAGAGCAGTATCCTCATGTCCTGTAGTCCATCTGCATCCTCATGTCCTGTAGTCCATCTGCATCCTCATGTCCTGTAGTCCATCTGCATCCTCATGTCCTCTAGTCCATCTGCATCCTCATGTCATCTAGTCCATCTGCATCCTCATGTCCTCTAGTCCATCTGCATCCTCATGTCCTCTAGTCCATCTGCATCCTCATGTCCTGTAGTCCATCTGCATCCTCATGTCCTGTAGTCCATCTGCATCCTCATGTCCTGTAGTCCATCTGCATCCTCATGTCCTCTAGTCCATCTGCATCCTCATGTCCTCTAGTCCATCTGCATCCTCATGTCCTGTAGTCCATCTGCATCCTCATGTCCTCTAGTCCATCTGCATCCTCATGTCCTCTAGTCCATCTGCATCCTCATGTCCTCTAGTCCATCTGCATCCTCATGTCCTGTAGTCCATCTGCATCCTCATGTCCTGTAGTCCATCTGCATCCTCATGTCCTGTAGTCCATCTGCATCCTCATGTACTCTAGTCCATCTAGTAGCCGGAGGGTGTGGAGTGGACAGGCAGAAGGCGTGTGGAGTGGACAGGCAGAAGGCATGTGTAGGCAATGTGAGCTTTTCAGGGGCCTGTGGAGCGAGCTGTGACTGGGCTCGCCTCCAGGATCCTCCAGAGCCAGGGGGAGATTTTATCACTCTCTCCATGAGATGCTCACCCTAATCCTGGGCTTAGAGGACATGAAAGTGCCGCCTACCCACCACTTCCCCCAGATACACACACCCCGTTTATTACCGCTGAGAGGAGAGAGAAAGAAGAGAACATGAAAGAGCAGACCAGAGGAGGGACACCAGCTTTGCTGCCAGTGGAACGGAGGGACATATCAAAGAAAGAGAACAACATGAAGATGTTATGTTTTTATTGTTTTTTATCTGACATGCTCTGGGTGCAGAGGGGTTCATTCAAAAAGGGAGTGAGGGATGGAGGGAAAGAGGGAAAAGGGAGGAGGGGAGGTGGGAGGAGAGGTACACTATATATACAAACGTATGTGGACACCCCTTAAAATTAGTGGATTTGGCTATTTCAGCCACACCCGTTGCTGACATGTGTATAAAATTGAGCACACCGCCATGCAATCTCCATAGACAAACATTGGCAGTAGAATGGCCTTAGCCGCGAAGTGGTAGATCACACAGGACGGGACCGCCGAGTGCTGAAGCACATTGAGTTTCCATGGCCGAGCAGCTGCTCACAAGCCTAAGAGCACCATGTGCAATGTCAAGCGTCGGTTGGAGTTGTGTAAAGCTCGCCGCCATTGGACTCTGGAGCAGTGGAAACGCGTTCACGCTTCACCATCTGGTAGTCCAACGGACAAATCTGGGTTTGACGGATGCCAGGAGAACACTACCTGCCGTAATGCATAGTGCCAACTGTAAAGTTTGGTGGAGGAGGAATAATGGTCTAGGGCTGTTTTTCATGGTTTGGGCTATGCCCCTGAGTTCCAGTGAAGGGAAATCGTAATGCTACAGCATGCAATGACATTCTAGACGATTCTGTGTTTCCAACTTTGTTGCAATAGTTTGGGAAAGCCCTTTCCTGTTTCATCATGACAATGCCGCCATGCACAAAGCGAGGTCCATACAGAAATGGTTTGTGGAGATCGGTGTGGAAGAACCTGACTGGCCTGCACAGAGCCCTGACCTCAACTCCAGTGAACACGTTTGGGATTAATTGGAACGCCGACTGCGAGCCAGGCCTAATCACCCAACATCAGTGCCTGACCTCACTAATGTTCTTGTGGCTGAATGGAAGCAAGTCCCCACAGAAATGTTCCAACATCTAGTGGAAAGCCTTCCCAGAAGAGTGGAGGCTGTTATAGCAGCAAAGGGGGGACCAACTCCATGGAATGTTCGACGAGCTGGTGTCCACATACTTTTGGTCATGTGGTGTATCAAGTTCAAGAAGCAGGGGAGAAAAGAGGAGAGAAATGTGCCAGAGGGAGAGAGAAAAAAGAGACACACACACACAATGGGAGATAAAGGAGAAAGGCGTGGACTCAGGATGTTAGTGTATGGTGCAGTATTTGGAGGGATGGAACCAGACCGGAGAGGACCACTAAGTGGACATGGTTTCATAAACAATGCCAGAAGGGGGCTGGGAGCTGACAAGGTGTGAAGAGGGGTGCTGATGTGTATGTGTGTGCTCATCACTGTGTGTGAATATGTGTGCGTGTTTGTGTGTCTGTGTGTGTGTTTGTGTGCTTATGGGTTTTTGTGGTGATCAACAATACCAAGGAGGTCTCCCTCCCGGTGTGAACACGGACCGTTGGAATGTCTGCATCTTGTGGAACGCAAGCTGTCATCTGACTGGCCGACAATGGATGGGTCAGGGTTCATGGGTCAGAGGTCAGGGAAGGGGGGGAGGGGTTGAGACAAAGTGGAAGTTGTTGAATGCATCGTAAATCATTTGTTATCCTATTTCCTACTCTCTCCCTCTCTATCTCCCCCTCCTTTCTCTCCTCCTTCTCTCTCTCTCTCCCTCTCTCTCTATCTCTCCCTCTCTATCTCCCCCTCCTTTCTCTCTCTCTCTCTCTCTCTCTCTCTCTCTCTCTCTCTCTCTCTCTCTCTCTCTCTCTCTCTCTCTCTCCCTCTCTATCCTCCTCTCTCTCTCCACTTTCTCTCTCTCTCTCCCTCTCTATCCTCCTCTCTCTCTCTCTCTCTCTCTCTCTCTCTCTCTCTCTCTCTCTCTCTCTCTCTCTCTCTCTTTCTTTCTCTCAGTTCGCAGAATGCAGAATGCAGCCTTGCCTCTCTTTCAAATACCTACATTGATTGACACACTGGGCATTGTTGTAAGATGTCCCTCTTGCTCATGGCAAAAGTACTGTATCTCAGAGTAGGAGTGCTGATCTAGGATCAGGTACCCTGCTGACCATATCATCTTATTCACTATGATCTTTAAGGCGAGCCTCACCATTCCTATTTTGAGATTTTTTGTGAATACGGACCCTTGTATTACAGTTGACCAGTGTGGTTTTATGCGATATGATAATTGTTTTACTGATATCGGGGCCGTATTCATAAATTATATCAAAGTAGGAGTGCTGATCTAGGATCATATGGACAAGGGGGACCTGGTTCTAGATCAGCACTCCTACTCTGAGACACTTGATGCACAAGGTCCCTGATGGATGGAAATAAAGAGAGTCATGAGGTTTAGATGCTCACTGGTGGCAGCGTGGGATTTGACTGACAACCACAGTTAGCTCTCAGCCCGACCCCTCTAGTTGGCCTTGACAATTTCCTTCCCCAAATTACAGACCCTATAACTAACACCCCTTTCCCTCCCTCCCTTCATCCATCCATCCCCCACTCTCTCTTTCTTTTTTAAGTTGTTCAAATCTGCGGCCTCTGGTTTTGAGGAAACACAGGCCGAGGTTCCTCTGTGAAGATAGCGGTGGCCAGTTTGTCGGGGCCACGGTCATGAATGTGCGTCTTTGTCCTCCCGCCCCCCTACTGCCCTCCTGCCTCCTTCCCGGCCCCCTCATGCTGACATGCTCGGTCTCTTTTGGGGGGCCCACTGAAATGACCCTGCTAATTATGTATTTAAGGTATTTGGCTCCTGTGAAAACAGCTTTGGGTAGAGCAGTGTGTGTGTTGTCCCTGCCTCACGGCTATCATTACAGGACAGCGTTTATGTATACAGTGGATTAGAGCGACCCTGCCTGATTGAGGACTGAGGGGTACAGGGGGGTAGAGGGGGTACAGGGAGGTGAGAGGGTAGAGGGGGTAGAGGGAGGTTAGAGGGGGATAGAGGGGGGTAGAGAGGGTAGAGGGAGGTAGAGAGGGGTAGAGGGAGGTAGAGAGGGATAGAGGGAGTAGAGGGATTAGAGGGGGGTAGTGGGATTAGAGGGGGGTAGTGGGAGGTTAGGGGGGATAGAGGGGGGGTAGAGGGCAAGTAGGGGGTTAGAGGGAGGTTAGAGGGGGATAAAGGGAGTAGAGGGTGAAAGATGGGGGTAGAGGGAGGTAGAGGGGGATAGAGAGATAGAGGCAGTAGAGGGCAAGTAGAGGGGGAGTAGAGGGAGGATAGAGGGGAGTAGTGGGGGGTAGAGGTGTACCCATGTTTGTGAGGGAGGCCATGGCTTTGGTTGCACCTCTGCAGAGTTGTCCCTCTGAAACCTAAACTCCAGAACATGGGGTTTTTCGTATCCCATTTCACTGGTAATGGTTTATTAACAGCAGAGAGAGGCCTTCCCCCCCAGACACACACGCACACATTTTTGTGGGGACCAAATAATTTATTCCCATCCTAAATCCAATTTTCCCTTACACCTAACCCTAAACCATAATCCTAATCTTAACTCTAAGGCTAACCTTAACCCCTAACCCTAAACTTAATTCTAACCCTAAACCCTAATTGTAACCCTAACTCTAAACCTGACCTCTAAACCTAAAATAGCATTTTTTTCTGGTGGGGA
>CM059791.1:104676156-104683656 GCA_030435695.1 Brachymystax lenok tsinlingensis
TTGTAGTAGTAGTAGTAGTAGTAGTAGGAGTAGGAATTGATGTAGAGGAATGGGAGTTAGTAGCAGTAGTAGTAGTAGTAGTAACAGATGTAGAGGAATGGGAGTTAGTAGTAGTGGTTGTAGTAGTAGTAGTAGTAGTAGTAGGAGTAGTAATAGATGTAGAGGAATGGGAGTTAGTAGTAGTGGTTGTAGTAGTAGTAGTAGTAGCATCAGTAGTAGTAGTAGTAGTAGTGGTAGTAATAGTAGTAGTAGTAGTAATAGTAGTAATAGTAGTAGTAGCAGCAGCAGTAGTAGTAGTAGTAGTAGTAGTAGTAGTAGTAGTAGTAGTAGTAGTAGTAGTAGTAGTAGTAGTAGATGTAGAGGAATGGGAGTTAGTAGCAGTAGTAGTAGTATTAGTAACAGATGTAGAGGAATGGGAGTTAGTAGTAGTGGTTGTAGTAGTAGTAGTAGTAGTAGTAGGAGTAGTAATAGATGTAGAGGAATGGGAGTTAGTAGTAGTGGTTGTAGTAGTAGTAGTAGTAGCATCCGTGGTGTAGTAGTAGTAGTAGTGGTAGTGGTGGTAGTGGTAGTGGTAATGGTAAGGTGGTAGTAGTGGCAGCAGCGGTTGGTAGTAGTGGTAGTAGTAGTAGTGGTAGTGGTAGTAATAGTAGTAGCATCAGTGGTAGTAGTGGTAGTGGTGGTGGTGGTGGTAATGGTAGTAGTAGTGGTAATGGTAGTAATGGTAGTAGTAGCAGCAGCGGTAGTAGTAGTAGTAGTAGTAGTGGTAGTAGTAGTGGTAGTAGTAGTAGTAGTAGTAGTAGATGTGAGGAATGGGAGTTAGTAGCAGTAGTAGTAGTATTAGTAACAGATGTGAGGAATGGGAGTTAGTAGTAGTGGTTGTAGTAGTAGTAGTAGTAGTAGTAGGGTAGTAATGGATGTGGGAATGGGGTTAGTAGTAGTGGTTGTGGTAGTAGTAGTAGTGGCATCAGTGTGGTAGTAGTAGTAGTGGTAGTAGTAATAGTGGTAGTAATAGTGATAGTAGTAATGGTAGTAGTGGCAGCAGCAGTGGTAGTAGTAGTAGTAGTAGTAGTAGTGGTAGTAGTAGTGGTAGTGGTGGTAGGTCGTAGTAGTGGTAGTCATAGTAGTAGTAGTAGTAGTAGTAGTATTTTTAGTAGTAGTAGCAGTAGATGTAGTAGCAGTAGCAGTAGTAGTAGTAGATGTAGTAGTAGATGTAGTAGTAGTAGTAGTAGCAGTAGTAGTAATAGATGTAGAGGAATGGGGGTTAGTAGTAGCAGTAGCAGTAGCAGTTGCAGTAGCAGTAGCAGTAGCAGTAGTAGTAGTAGATGTAGTAGTAGTAGTAGTAGTAGATGTAATAGTAGATGTAGTAGTAGTAGATGTAGTAGTAGTAGCAGTAGTAGTAGTAGTAGATGTAGTCGTAGTAGCAGCAGTAGTAGTAGTAGTAGCAGCAGCAGTAGTAGTAGTAGTAGTAGTAGAAGTAGCAGTAGTATTTGTAGTAATAGTAGTAATAGTAGTAGTAGATGTAGAGGAATGGGGGTTAGTAGTAGCAGTAGTAGTAGAAGTAGTAGTAGTAGTACTAGTAGTAGTGTGCGAGCGTGCACATGCAAATGTGTGTGTGCACATTTATGTGTGCGTGTCCATGCGCGTGTGAGTGTGTGTGTTCCGAGGGAGAGCGCTCCCAGGACAATCTACCCTCCACACATCGAATAGATCAGATGTTTATAATTAGCAGGAAGGAGTGTTTGGTTTGTGAGACGAGAGGAAGAAGAAAGGTTGGAATGTGTCAACGCCATTGAAGAATGATGAAGTTGTGTGTGTGTGTAGGAGAGTCATGTTTGCTGTAGAGTAGATGTTTGTGTGTGTGTGTGTGTGTGTGTGTGTGTGTGTGTGTGTGTTTGCGGACGTGTTCGGTCGGGTGTAACAGGGCCAGCCAACATTCCAGGTCAGTATTATTAGTAGTTGTAGTACCACTGTTTACTTTGATCCAGGAGCATGAAGGTCTACTCTGAATCCCCTCTCTCTCTCTCTCTCTCTCTCTCTCTCTCTCTCTCTCTCTCTCTCTCTCTCTCTCTCTCTCTCTCTCTCTCTCTCTCTCTCTCACACACACACACACACACACAGACTGTGCTTGTCCTGCCAACTGGAGAGGTGATAATAGACGTTAGGTTTTCCAAGCCTCTTCACCGTGAGAGGGAGAGGGAGAAGGTTTAGCACTAAATGGAAGCTTTGTTAAGTTCCTGGCTGTGTGTGTGTGTGTCCTCTATCGCTCCCATCATCATTGTTCATAATCTCTTTTGAAAGCTCTGGAACTATCTCAGAAGTTCACACACACACACATGTTCACACACACACACAGACCACCATCACCACTCAGGCCCTCTTATCTTTAAACCTCACCTTTGTTTTATTGTCCATAGACAGGGGAGATACAGACAAAGACTTGCTTGTCCTGACAGAGGTCAAGGAGTGTTTAAGTTGTGTGCAGTAAAGCAGCTTCACACAGTAGTAGGGCCTTTAGGATCTCACCTCTGCACAGTTTACATTAGAGACAGTGGGAACCAGGGCGTGAACCAGGGAGTGAATGAACACCCTCACATCTACTCTGATAAGAGCACGATGAGAGCAGACCAGACACTGATACACATGCACAATGTACATGCACAGGTGCTGCATACACACACATACATGAATACACACCATGCACAGCTGCAGTCTGTATTTTAGAAATGGATGTGATCACTGTGGGATTATACCTCTTTTACTTTGTCTACACACACTTTTCTGGTGCATTTCTGCCCCCATTTTCCGGATTCTTGATCAAAATCAAATGAAATTATATTTGTCAAATGCGCCGAATACATCAGGTGTAGACCTTACCGTGAAATGCTTAATTACAAGCCCTTAATCAACAATGCAGTTGTAAGAAAATAGAGTAAAGAAAAATTGTAAAAATTCAAAAACACAATAAAAGAACAATAACGAGGCTATATGCAGGGGGTACCGGTACCAAGTCAATGTGCAGGGGTACAGGTTAGTCGAGGTAATTTGTACATGTAGGTAGGGGTAAAGTGACTATGCATAGATAATAGACAGCAAGTAGCAGCAGTGTAAAAATGTGTTTGACGTGTTACACTGTAGCAGAGCAGTGGAGAGTTGTTTTCTGCTGCCCAGGTGAGTGCCCAGCTCTAAGCCCAGCTCTGCCTCTCCCACCCCTCTGTTCTCTGGGCCTGGGCCTTGGTTAGCTGGTGTGGGGAACTTTAGCCTCAGGGCCGTGGGTAGCTGGTGTGGGGAACTTTAGCCTCAGAGCCTTGGGTAGCTGGTGTGGGGAACTTTAGCCTCAGGGCGGTGGGTAGCTGGTGTGGGGAACTTTAGCCTCAGGGCCGTGGGTAGCTGGTGTGGGGAACTTTAGCCTCAGGGGATTTGATAGCTGGTGTGGGGAACTTTAGCCTCAGGGCCGTGTATGTGTGTCAAGGTGTGTGTGTGTGTTTGTGTGTGTGTGGAAACCTACTGTATGTGTGTCAAGGTGTGTGTGTTTGTGTGTGTGTGTGTGTGTGTGTGTGTGTGTGTGAGTGTGTGTGTGTGTGTACTTATGTGCATGCATGTGTGTTTCAAGTTTACATTGCACATGTACAGGGAAATGCCTTTCTTGCAAACTCAAAGCCCAACAATGCAATAATCAGTAACAATGTATTACTAGAAGAAGAAGAAGAAATATGAAATACACAATAAAGTAAGTAAGTAAGCATACTATATACAGGAAATATTTAAAACGTCAGTTCCAATCCCATATTTACCTGTTCAGGGATACTGGAGTGATAGAGGTAGATATGTATAGGGGGAAGGTGACTAGGCATCAGGATATATGATAAACCGAGTAGCAGCAGCGTATATGATGATTGTGTTGGTGTAGGTGTGTGTAGCGTCAGTATAAACGTATGTGCATATTATCTGTGTGTGAGTAAATAATGGAGTAAGGGTTTGTATGTGTGTTGGAGTGACAGTGTGTGTGAGTGTGTAGGGCCCTGTGAGTGTGTGAGTGTGTAGGGCCCTGTGAGTGTGCAGGGCCCTGTGAGTGTGTAGGGCCCTGTGAGTGTGTAGGGCCCTGTGAGTGTGTGAGTGTGCAGGGCCCTGTGAGTGTGCAGGGCCCTGTGAGTGTGTAGGGCCCTGTGAGTGTGTAGGGCTCTGTGAGTGTGTAGGGCCCTGTGAGTGTGTAGGGCCCTGTGAGTGTGTAGGGCTCTGTGAGTGTGTAGGGCCCTGTGAGTGTGTAGGGCCCTGTGAGTGTGTAGGGCCCTGTGAGTGTGTAGGGCCCTGTGAGTGTGTAGGGCTCTGTGAGTGTGTGAGTGTGCAGGGCCCTGTGAGTGTGCAGGGCCCTGTGAGTGTGTAGGGCCCTGTGAGTGTGTAGGGCTCTGTGAGTGTGTAGGGCCCTGTGAGTGTGTAGGGCCCTGTGAGTGTGTAGGGCTCTGTGAGTGTGTAGGGCTCTGTGAGTGTGTAGGGCCCTGTGAGTGTGCAGGGCCCTGTGAGTGTGTAGGGTCCTGTGAGTGTGTAGGGCTCTGTGAGTGTATAGGGCCCTGTGAGTGTGTAGGGCCCTGTGAGTGTGTAGGGCTCTGTGAGTGTGTAGGGCCCTGTGAGTGTGTAGGGCCCTGTGAGTGTGTAGGGCCCTGTGAGTGTGTAGGGCTCTGTGAGTGTGTGAGTGTGCAGGGCCCTGTGAGTGTGCAGGGCCCTGTGAGTGTGTAGGGCCCTGTGAGTGTGTAGGGCCCTGTGAGTGTGTAGGGCCCTGTGATTGTGTAGGGCTCTGTGAGTGTGTAGGGCCCTGTGAGTGTGTAGGGCTCTGTGAGTGTGTAGGGCCCTGTGAGTGTGTAGGGCCCTGTGAGTGTGAATAGAGACTGTAATAAAAGGTCAGTAAAGGTACAAGGTTAACTCCGTGTAGCTATTAGTTATTTATTTTGTTTGTTATTTATCAGTCGTATTGCTTGGGGATAGAAGCTGTTTAAGAGCCTGCTGGTGTCAGACTTGATGCACCTGTGCGTGTGCGTTTTCTCTTGCCATGCGGCAGCAGAGAAAATAGTCTATGGCTTGGGTGGTTGGGGTCTTTCGCGATTTTCCGGGCCTTCTTTTCACACCGCCTGGTATAGAGATACTGGATGGCAGGGAGCTTGGCACCAGTAATGTACTGGGCTGTCCGCACAATCCTCTGTAGCGCCATGCGATAGAGGGCACTGCTATTTCCATACCAAGTAGTGATGCAGCCAGTCAATATGCTCTCAATAGTACAGGTGTAGAACCCTTTCAGGATTTGAGGGCACATGTCAAAGTTTTCAACATCCTGGGGGGGAAGAGAGATTCTCGCTCCTTCTTCACGACTGTGCGTGTGTGTTCGGACCATTTTAAGACTTTAGTGATTTGGACACCGAGGAACCACCCCATCGATGTGGATGGTCGGATGCTCACCACCCCCCCCCACTTCCTGTAGTCCACAATCAGCTCCTTGATCTTACTGACATTGAGCGAGAGGTTGTTGTCCCAGCACCACACTACCAGGTCACTGACCTCCTCCCTGTAAGGCTGACTCATCGTCGCCGGTGATCAGACCTACCACCGTCGTGTCGTCAGCGAACTTTGAGTAAAAGTAAAGACACCTTAATAGAAAATGACTCAAGTAAAAATGAAAGTCACCCAGTAAAAACCAACTTGAGTAAAAGTTTTAAAGTGTTTGGTTTTAAATATACTTAAGTATCAAAAGTAAATGTAATTGCTAAAATGTACTTAAGTATAAAAAGTAAAAGTAAAAGTATAAATCATTTCAAATTCCTTATATTAAGCAAACCAGATGGCACAATTTGTTTTAGTTTTATTTATTGATAGTCAGGGACACACTCCAACACTCAGGCATAATTTACAAACAAAGCATTTGTGTTTAGTGTGTTTACTGAGTCCGCCAGATCAGAGGCGGTAGGGATGTCCAGGGATGTTCTCTTGATAAGTGTGTGAATTGGACAACTTTCCTGTCCTGCTAAGCACTCAAAATGTAATGAGTACTTTTGGGTGTCAGGGTGTATGGAGTAAAAAGTACATTCTTTTCTTTAGGAATGTTGTGAAGTAAAAGTAAAAGTTGTCAAAAATTGAAATAGCAAAGTCAAGTACAGATATCCCCCAAAATGACTTAAGTAGTACTTTAAAGTATTTTTACTTAAGTACTTTACGCAACTGCATATATTTCATTTTTTATTTATTTAACCTTTATTTAACCAGGAAAAGCCCATTGAGACCCAGTGTCTCTTTTCAAGGGAGACCTGGCCAAGAAGGCAGCAGCAATCAATACATTACATAATTAAAACATACACCAATACAATACAACAACATGATCCAGCCTAAAAAAAACATTTACACTCATCCGTAACAGAGTCTCCCATCAATATTTTAAATTCATTCAGTGGCACTAACATATCTAGATGAAGCATGGATTGTAGACTATTCCATGTGTCTGGTGCACAAGAAGAGAAGGCAGTCTTGCCTAATACTGTGAATGTCCTGGGGACTTTAAGTAGCAGCCACTTAGCAGACCGTGGTAACTGCTGGTGGTGAAGGAGACCAGACTACAGAGGTAAAGAGGGAGTTTACCCAAAAGCCTTTGTAGATGAACACATACAAATGTAGCTTTCTGCACATATAAAGTAAGGACCAACCTACCATTTGGTACAAGGTGCAACGGTGGGTGAGTGACTTGAAGGATGCATGATAAACAGAGTCCAGTCTCTGGAAGACAGAGGAGGCTGCATGCATAGACAGCAAGTCACCATACTCAATTACAGAGAGAAAAGTGGCCTGAACAAGCTTCTTTCTAGCCTTATTAAAAACCCAATTTCAAGCTTCCTCACAAGATTGTCTATATGAACTTCTTTAAAGGACAACTTGTCATCCAACCATATACCTAGGTATTTGTACGACAACACTTTTTAAATGGATACGCCACCAGATGTGACAATGCTAACGCTCTCTGGTAGAGTTCTAATCATGAATTTAGTTTTTTGTATATTCAAGACCAGTTTGAAACCATAAAGGGAGGCCTGCAGTGACTGAAAAGCAGTCTGGAGCTCTTCAACAGCCTGAACCAGAGAAGGAGCACATTCATATATGACTGTCTCATCTGCATATAGATGGAACTTTGCTGGTTGCATATAGATGGAACTTTGCTGGTTGCATCCCATTTCCAAAACCATTGATAAAAATGGAGTATAACACAGGAGCTAAAATGGAACCCTGGGGCACACCTCTATTCATCTCAGGAAAGCTAGACTTGTGATTGTCAGTATATACACATTGTGTTCTGTCAGAAAGATAGTTCCTAAACCAATTTACTGGCCCTTCACTGAGACCAATGTTCCTGAGTCTAGCAACAATTCACGGTCAACTGAATCAAATGCCTTTCATTAATCAACAAACAGAGGAGAACAATATTGCTTTTTATCAAGTGCATTAATGATGTAATTTGCCGCTGCAATTGTG
>CM059791.1:104686156-104704972 GCA_030435695.1 Brachymystax lenok tsinlingensis
TCCCTGCTTTCTTCCACTCCCAGTCTTTATTTAAGCCCTACCCAACCCAAGGCCAGGCCATCAAACACCTCAGCATGTGCATGTGTGTTCTGCAATCTGCACAGCCAAGGGCTATGAAGCTAGGCCCTATAGGTGCTGTCTCAGCTATGCAGCTCCAGCACCCCATATGGCTAAGGTTTGTATCCAGGGTAAGTGTTCCTCATCTGGGATTAGAGCCGTACTCTAGTCCCAGGCTTAATGTTAGGCCAAAGTGATGACCGCACAAACTTCATTCACATCTGTGTCTGGAAAACATCAAACCCTGGAAGCTGATATTTATATATCCTTTTGAGGGCAGAGGGTTAATTTGTGAACATTCGAAGCTCCATCCCCTTTCCTCTTTAAGCGTGTGAATGCCAACTCCCTCATAGTCCCTGTGGCACATCTTTAGAGAAATCAGCATCAGCTGGTGTCACACGCACACACACATACACATACACGCACACATACACACGCACACACACACACTCCGATTCTCTCCCTGTGACCCTCCTGCGTCACCATGCCCAGTGGAGCGGTGACCTCCCTAATTAGCCCTGCCCCTAATGGTCGACTATCTAGGGCGTGAACTGGGAAGGGCATGTCCACTGGAACAATGGGGATCCCTAAACTATGGGCAAAATGAACAGTCAACAAAATTCCCAGCTGCGCCTGAATCTACGAGCGCCTTATGCTGGGAATGCGGGGAAAACTCAGGAAAGTTTATATACAAAAACATGTGAGCAACGCCGCTTCTCCTTCCCCCCATACGGCATTGGCCCACTCCAGGGCTTTCCCTGAGAGGCAAGAAACGAGGGCGGACAAGCTTTCACGACCCGAAGGAGCCGGGTGGATGGTTGCCAGGTAGAGCTCCAGCTGGAGTAGGAACCCCTGGCATCCGGCAGCCGTCCCATCATACTCCCTCGGGAGCGTGAGCCGAATCCCACTGGGACCGGGTGAAGGAGGGTTGTGCAGTGGTGCCTGTGGTGGTGCTGGTAGAGACGCTGGAGGAATTCCTCCTCTCTCCCAACGGTCGATCGTCTGCAGGACGCAATCCATGGCGGTGGCGAGATGTTGCAACATGGTCGCGTGCTGCTGGACACGCTCCTCGACCGCAAACACGGTGGTGTCTGCTCCTGCTGACTCCATTCTGAGGTGCGTAATTCTGTCAGAAGGCTTGGTGTAGTAGTGCAAAGGAGTCAGGCGCAAGACAGCAGAGATGAGCAACACAACGTAGTTTACTCAAAATATACAACGTAGAAACAAATACCAAGCCCACCAAATGGACTGACAAATCTAATAACAATTACGCACAAACATGGGAGAAACAGAGGGTTAAATAATGAACATGTAATTGGGGAATTGAAACCAGGTGTGTATAAAACAAAGACAAAACAAATGGAACTTGAAAAATGGATTGGCGATGGCTAGTAAGCCGGTGACGTCGACCGCCGAAAACCGCCCGAACAAGGAAAGGGACCGACTTCGGCGAGAAGTCGTGACACCTGGTCCTAGGCCTGCTCCTGCTGCTCTCCCGTTGTCTGCCTGGACTGTCTTACACAGGGGTTCTCAGTGTCTGACACAATGCACTGGCATACCCCTCTATTGTTACCCCTCCCTGTACCTTCACCCCCACAACATCCAAGTGTGCCCCCTCCTAAAGAAGCCCCCAGGCCAGGATGAGTCCTAAATGGAATCGTAGCTACTACCCCCTTCCCCCATAGGGAACTGTGCCAATCATTCTCTCTCTTTCTGTAACCTCTTTGATTTACTTGACTATCCTTTTTAGCTGCTAGTGGAGCAAAGTGCTTCAACAGTGCATTTCCAGCTAACTCTGTTCTGGGGAAGTTTTCTTCATCTTCATTCCAGGTGATTCCTGTCTTCTTCATCTCCTCTTTATTGGTCCCTCTCTGTCTTCTGTAACCTCACTTATGTCCCTCTGTATAGAGCCTTGTTATTGTTGTCATTTTCTTGTGTTACGTATTTTTTTGTATTTATTTATTATTATATACATTTTTTCACTTTAGTTTATTTAGTAAATATTTTCTTAACTCTATTTCTTGAACTGCATTGTTGGTTAAGGGCTTGTAAGTAAGCATTTCACAGTAAGGTCTACACCTGTTGCATTCAGCGCATGTGACAAATACAATTTGATTTGATTTGATTTTGTCCTGCTTTTAGCCTAGCACCCTAGCCACTGATGAATACACATTTTGTGAGAAACTAAAGAGGTGGGTTTGTGTCTGAAACTGAGTCAACAGGCATTAACTGTATTCATTAACGGCCATTAAAAGCAGATTGTTGCTACTCCTCATGCAGCTCATTAATGTAGCTCATTAAACAGGCAACAGAGGCTTATAGTAATTAACTGGGTTTAACGGGGGTTCCCATTGCCAGCCATTGTAATGTTTACCCTGCCCTCCTTCCCTCAGAAGGCCCTGGGGGTCCTGGTGTGGTCGTCGAGATGATGGTGACATAATGTTTTGGTTTACCTGCCGGGAAGGAAGCAGGAAGTGGTTCCAACAAATTAAATGAAGTGTGATATGAAAACAGGAAGCAGTCATGAGTAAGAGTAAAATAAACAGAATTTGGACCAACGAAACTCCCCAAACGCCGAGCGGTAATGACCAGGGGACTTCATTAAAGTTGTGTTTTGATTAAACAAAGGATAACACAACAGGTTGGTGAATTAGTGGATTACTTTAGAGATTACATGACTTTCATGAGGTAATTGTGTTTGGGTAAGGCAATTAACCCACTGTAATGTAAGATAAGGGGAGAAAAATCTAAATTCTGAAAATAGTACACCTACTGTACAACACTGTACACTAGTACACTGTAAAATAGCACACATCTGTATTTTACATTCCTTCAAATTATTTTGAGAAACTGCTTAGGTCAGTCTTAAACTGCTGGCGCACGTGCCAGATGTGGCCCTTGAGCCGATTTAATGTGTTCGTGATTATCTTAGATTACCCAATGGTTTTCAGGCCAACCAGAAAAGCCTCTTCTTAAGAAGTGAAAACCAGAAAATCCAATTCCCTGGCTCTGTCCTTCTTGTTTTATTCCCCTATCATTTCACACTAAGTTAACAACTTTTAATGGTCCCCATAACCAAATAATGCTCCTTTTTAATTTTACGTTTTTATTTCCCCTCAGTCGATTCACTCCTCTGGCCTAGTTCTGTCTGCGCTGTCAGGTTCAAAGACGACCCTTCAGAGTGAGCCGCCATGACATCCAGTGGCAGTCTTTAAAATCACCTCTGGTGCCGACATAAAGATACTATTCATCTATTCATGGCTGTTCTGTTCCTAGTGTAGCAAATATAACTACCTTACTGTCCCGAAACAACAGAGGCAGTGTTAGCTGTGTTAGCCTTTTGTTGTTTTTGTGCCAATGGGCTAAGTGTTCATTTCAGCTTCGCCTTCACTGGAGACCTCAGAACGAAATGGCGATGGCTGTTTATGAGAGAGAGCGAGAGAGAGAGAGAAAAAGAGAGAAAAAGACTGTCTTTCTCAGGGAAGATAAGAACAAACGTTTTCACCACATAACCATTGTACCCAGCTATCCATTGTTTACAGTAAGTAAACTAGGTGTCAGGTGTAGAACAGATATTTATCCGATACGTGTTAGGTAAGAGAGTAGATAAGATGTACTGTGTTGTCTGTTGTCTACTTTACATACTGAAAGTGCATTCACTGGCGCTGCCCCCAAACTCTGGAACTCTCTCCCCCAGCCACCCGCAACTCTGACTCTATCAGCACCTTCAAAAACAGATTATAAACCCACCTGTTCAGCCTGGCTTTCCCCTCATCTTAGCTCAGCCCTTACTCAGCTCTAGCTTAAACTATGTTAAGTAGCGTTGATTTCTTTGTATTGTATTGTTTTATCCTTCTTTTGTTTTTTACTCTCTTGCTGTACAGTGTCCCTGGGCTTCCTTTAAATCCCATGTATTATTATTATTATTATTATAGATTGATATCAATGAAGAAAGTGCCCGATAGAGAGAAGGTCAGAGGAGAAGGTACAGTGTCAAGGGGAGATAAGGATGAAGCTAGAAGGTACACTTACCACTGGCTAAATCTACTAAAAATCATATCAAATCAAATGTTATTTGTCACATGCGCCAAATACAACAGGTGTAGACCTTACAGTGAAATGCTTACTTATGAGCCCCTAACCAACAATGCAGTTTTAAGAAAAATAACAAAAAAGTAAGAAATTAAAGATAAAAGTAAGAAATAATTAAAGAGCAGAAGTAAAATAACAATAGCGAGGCTATATACAGGGGGTACCGGTACAGAGTCAATGTGTGGAGCCACCGGTGAGTCAAGGTAATTGAGGTAATATGTACATGTAGGTAGAGTTATTAAAGTGACTATGCAAAAATAATAACAGAGAGTAACAGCAGCTTAAAAGTGTGTGTGTGTGGGGGGGAGGGGCTTGGGGCAATGCAAATAGTCTGGGTAGCCATTTTATTAGATGTTCAGGAGTCTTATGGCTTGGGGGAAGAAGCTGTTTAGAAGCCTCTTGGACCTAGACTTGGCACTCCGGTACCGCTTGCTGTGCGATAGTTGAGAGAACAGTCTATGACTAGGGTGGCTTGAGTCTGACAATTTTTAGGGCCTTCCTCTGACACCGCCTGGTATAGAGGTCCTGGATGGCAGGAAGCTTGGCCTCGTGATGTACTGGGCCATATGCACTACCCTCTGTAGTGCCTTGCGGTCAGAGGCCGAGCAGTTGCCATACCAGGCAGTGACGCAACCCGTCAGGATGCTCTCGATGGAGCAGCTGTAGAACCTTTTGAGGATCTGAGGACCAATGCCAAATCTTTTCAGTCTCCTGAGGGGAATAGGTTTTGTTGTGCCCTCTTCACGACTGTCTTGGTGGGCTTGGACCATGATAGTTTGTTGGTGATGTGGACACCAAGGAACTTGAAGCTCTCAACTTGCTCCACTACAGCCTCGTCGATGAGAATGGGGGCGTGCTCGGTCCAACTTTTCCTATAGTCCACAATATTCTCCTTTGTCTTGATCACGCTGAGGGAGAGGTTGTTGTCCTTGCACCACATGGTCAGGTCTCTGACCTCCTTCCTGTAGGCAGTCTCGTTGTTGTCGGTGATCAGGCCTACTACCACTGTTGTGTCATCGGCAAACTTAATGATGTTGATGGAGTCGTGCCTGGCCGTGCAGGCATGAGTGAACAGGGAGTACAGGAGGGGACTGAGCACGCACCCCTGATGGGGCCCTGTGTTGAGGATCAGCGTGGTAGATGTGTTGTTACCTACCCTTACCACCTGGGGGCGGCCCGTCAGGAAGTCCAGGATCCAGTTGCAGAGGGAGGTGTTTAGTCCCAGGGTCCTTAGCTTAGTGTTGAGCTTTGAGGGCACTATGGTGTTGAACGCTGAGTTGTAGTCAATGAATAGCATTCTCACATAGGCGTTCCTTTTGTCCAGGTGTGAAAGGGCAGTGTGGAGTGCAGTAGAGATTGCATAATCTGTGGATCTGTTAGGGCGGTATGCAAATTTGAGTGGGTCTAGGGTTTCTGGAATAATGGTGTTGATGTGAGCCATGACCAGCCTTTCAAAGCACTTCATGGCTACAGATGTGAGTGCTACAGGTCGGTAGTCATTTAGGCAGGTTACCTTAGTGTTCTTGGGCACAGGGATATGGTGGTCTGCTTGAAACATGTTGGTATTACAGACTCAGACAGGGAGAGGTTGAATATTTCAGTGAAGATACTTGCCAGTTGGTCAGCACATGCTCGGAGTACACATTCTGGTAATCCATCTGGCCCTGCATCCTTGTGAATGTTGACCTGTTTTAAGGTCTTACTCACATCAGGTGCAGAGAGTGTGATCACACAGTCGTCTGGAACAAACTATCTCTAAACAAAGTAGCCTATTGCTGCGACGTCTGCAAGGAAGCCATGCTTATAATAATTGGAAGCTTGATAACATTGTTTTTTGCAAAAATCTTGTAACTTTTAAATACTCACTGTTAGGAGAAACAGTCCTTGTTCCCAATTCAGCGTTACACAACTGAGCACCTTCATTGCCATTTTACTACAAACAATTCTACAAATTATGAAACAATCTAATTCCAGAAAATGTTATTGTTTCTTCAGAGAATATAAATTGACTACTATATACAGTAATACCTTTTTTGAGGATCGTTTGAGTGTAGACTTTGGTAATGCAGACAATACTAACGGGGAAGATTGAGAATCATTGGAAAACTGCTAGCTAATGCTAATGCTAACCCTCATGGCTGCCGTGGCAAGAAAGATGTTAGCAATGGAAAAGGCTCTTCGAGAGATTATGTCACTTCTGGTCTGCAGACAACATCCCTAAGGTATGTGATACAGTGAAATGTAAAATGAAATGTAATGGACTTATGTGAATAATGAACATTGGGTGAACTTTCCCTTTAAGGCTGGGTGTGTGTGGGGCAATAGAATGGTGCTTGTGACACAGATATATGTGGAGGGAGGTAGAGGTGTGTGTGTAAGGGTGGTACCTTATGCGGTCATGCAGGTTAAATAAGGGTAGGTAGGTAGGTATATAGGTAGGTAGGTGGGTAGATAGGTAGGTAGCAGTGGAGGCTGGTGACTTGAAACATTGAGGAGGATGGGAGACCAACGATATAGGTGCGGACCGCATGGAGACTTCAAAGCATGTTTAAAAATCATCAAAGACAAATTATTTTACCTCTAAGCATTTAATAAAGACATTTATAGTGTTGAGAATGAGAGGGCTACTTACACAGTGTTGAGAAGGGATCACTGTAGTCATTGAATGAGGGTATGAGGCATGGTTGAGGCTTCAGTGCGGGACAAGCTCATCATGGATGGATAGTGTTGGGGAAGATTGGAGATGTACATTTTATTTAACCTTTACTTAACCTTTACTTAACTAGGCAAGTCAGTTAAGAACAAATTATTATTTACAATAACGGCCGACCAAAATGCAAAAGGCTTCCTGCGGGGACGGGGGCTGGGATTATATATTTTTTTATTAAATAAAAAGATAGGACAAAACAAACAGCACGACAAGAGAGACAACACAACACTACATAAAGAGAGACTTAAGACAACAACATAGCATGGCAGCAACACATGACAACACAGCATGGTCGCAGCACAACATGACAATGCAACACAACATGACAACAACATGGTAGCAGCACAACATGGTAGCAGCACAAAACAGGGTACAAACATTATTGGGCACAGACAACAGCACAAAGGGCAAGCAGGTAGAGACAACAATACATCACGCAAAGATTCCACTGATGGCAGGACTGGGACGACAAAAAACAATAACACAACACACTACAGAGATAGACAAAAGAAGAATGAGTTAGTCCGAGCAAGGAGTAAAATCATTGATGTGTAATAATGTAATTGTGTTTGTGCGTGTGATTAAATATTACATATAGTAATGAGAGAAAATGTACAGGTCTACTCACAGTGCTTGGAGCGGAAATGTGCCAGTGGATGAGAGGGCACATGAGTCATGGCTTCAGTTCATGTCAGGAGAGAGCTGACACTGGCAGTGGAGTGGTCACCACCTCTTAATCAGGGAACAGGAGGGACTTACCTGTAAATACAAATAGAAGATACCGTACATTCCATTACAGCAGCACCATCAAAGGTTTGGGCAACAAGTTTCTCCGTTAAGTTAAACTCAGACATCTCAGAATTCACAAAGTCAAACGCATTTTGCCCACTTGACACATCAAAGTAGCCCAACAAACGTTCCTGAATAAAACCCTGATCATCCACATGCCTAACGATAACTGACAACTGCAAGCAATTTTTTCTCACTGGGGCCCGGAGTTCTTCCTTATCTGGTAACCTAACCAGGAAAACTCCGGACCATATAGAGTATGACCGTGATTAATCAGTGGTAAAAAAGGTTTTATACTGGCTATGATGGGACCAGTTTTTCTAATCCGGTCACATGGTTTTTAAGAATTCCTGGAAAAAACTCCTGGCCCTCCGGAGGATGAAAACGGTCAAACTGCAGCAACCTCATACATGTTGGTATCAATTATATTTAGATAAGATTAGGAGGGGGGATTTCTTCTACCCAGACACACAGACATCAACTGATAGACAATTTAACTCACAGGGCTGGGCTTTATGCATGTTTGCATCATCAGCTTTCGACTCTGTCAATCACCGCATTCTTATCAGCAGACTCAACAGCCTTAGTTTCTCAAATGACTGCCTCGCCTGGTTCACCAACTACTTCTCAGACAGAGTTCAGTGTGTCAAATCGGAGGGCCTGTTGTCCGGACCTCTGGCAGTCTCTATGGGGATGCCACAGGGCTCAATTCTCGGGCACTCTTTTCTCTGTATACATCAATTATGTCGCTCTTGCTGCTGGTGATTCTCTGATCCACCTCTACGCAGACGACACCATTCTGTATACTGCTGGCCCTTCTTTGGACACTGTAT
Source organism: Brachymystax lenok tsinlingensis (assembly GCA_030435695.1). NCBI lineage: Eukaryota > Metazoa > Chordata > Actinopteri > Salmoniformes > Salmonidae > Brachymystax > Brachymystax lenok. Next base: position 104,694,638 of record CM059791.1, read on the forward strand.
TAACTAACCTCCAGACGAGCTTCAATGCCATACAACTCTCCTTCCATGGCCTCCAACTACTCTTAAATGCAAGTAAAACTAAATGCATGCTCTTCAACCGATCGCTGCCCGCACCTGCCTGCCCGTATAGCTTCACTACTCTGGACGGTTCTGACTTAGAATATGTGGACAACTACAAATACCTAGGTGTCTGGTTAGACTGTAAACTCTCCTTCCAGACTCATATTAAACATCTCCAATCCAAAAGTAAATCTAGAATCGGCTTCCTATTTCGCAACAAAGCATCCTTCACTCATGCTGCCAAACATACCCTTGTAAAACTGACTATCCTACCGATCCTTGACTTCGGCAATGTCATTTACAAAATAGTCTCCAGCACTCTACTTAGCAAATTGGATAAAGTCTATCCCAGTGCCATCCGTTTCATCACCAAAGCCCCATATACTACCCACCACTGCGACCGGTATGCTCTCGGTGGCTGGCCCTTGCTTCAAATTCGTCGCCAAACCCACTGGCTCCAGGTCATCTACAAGTCTTTGCTAGCTAAAGCCCCGCCTTATCTCTGCTCTCTGGTCACCATAGCAGCAGCCACCCGTAGCACGCGCTCCAGCAGGTATATCTCACTGGTCACCCCCAAAGCCAACACCCCCTTTGGCCGCCTTTCCTTCCAGTTCTCTGCTGCCAATGACTGGAACGAATTGCAAAAATCATTGAAGCTGGAGACTCATATCTCCCTCACTAACTTTAAGCATCAGCTATCAGAGCAGCTTACCTATCATTGCACCTGTACACAGCCCATCTGTAAATAGCCCATCCAACTACCTCATCCCCATATTTTAATTTTTTTTTGCTCCTTTGCACCCCAGTATCTCTACTTCTGCACATCTATCACTCCAGTGTTTAATTGCTGAATTGTAATTATTTTGCCACTACTGCCTATTCATTGCCTTACCTCCCTAATCTTTCCTCATTTGCACACACTGTATATAGACTTTTCTATGGTGTTATTGACTGTACGTTTGTTTATTCCATGTGTAGCTCTGTGTTGTTCTTTGTGTCGCACTGCTTTGCTTTATCTTGGCCAGATGGACAGGGCTCATAGTCTGCATGCAGCTGCTCTTATATTAGTAGCCTACAGTTGATCAGAAGGATAAATAGTCTCGTTTTCATCCCAGACAACATGTCAGATTTCTGTTTAGGTGTAGCCTAGACTGCTAGGCTATGTAAAGAGTTTTTGCTTGTGTCTGTCCGGAGTGATGAATAAATACTGGAGGAAAGTAGAAAGCCTACTTGAGCGTGCGCAAAATATTTTTTTTTATCTCACTTTTAACGGATGATGCGATGGAAGCCATCAAATTATTCTGAATTGATTTCGACATCCAAGAGAAGACAATAAAATCTTCCGTATGCTCAGCAAGTAAAGCATCGTAAAGTGCACTTCCCCCTGCAAGCTCCTTGTAGTTGCACTTGTTAGCGGAACTTTCCCTCTCATCGTGCCCCCCGCAACAAGCCATTATTTACAATGTGCCCTCTAAAAGCCAACTCTTACATGCCAAAAAAATACAGTATCCCTATTTCTTCTAACTTTCTGTTTGTGTTGCGCAGTTTGAATACGCAGACCTTCGTCCATTACATGATCAATGCAACTTTTTCACAGAAGCTTGAATCTGATATGGGCAATGAAAGGGGTTCTTCAACAAAAAATCCACTACATTGTTTTTAGCATTATCTAGCCGTTCTGGCCGAGAAAACTACACTCTGGTAGCTAGCTATCTACTTGCCACTAAAGTTAACAAAGCAAATTGAAAAGAATGGCAGTAACTCAACACAAAAATAAAGTTCTAAAACCAAGAAACCTTCTCCGTTTCCTGTAGATTGAATAAACCAATTTGAATAGAATAATATCCTAAAAACGCTCAACTATCAGTCTCTATCCAATATGTCACTAACTCACCAAGCTTCTCTACATATAGAACCCCAATAGCGCTCTGTGGCACAACCCCAATACATCTTAATTCTAATCATATAATTCGATGAACAACATGTCAGTTTATATTGCAAAAGCTTTGATTGATTGGAGGATGTTCTCCGGAAGTTGTCCTAATTACCATGTAGGTCTATGGAAGCAGGTAAGGCCTATGAGCTTCCAAGATTTTGTATTGAAGTCAATGTAGCCAGAGGAGGACGTTGTCCGGCTACACCATGTTGAGTGTGTTGTTGAGAGTACTGTAGACCTTCAATGCAAAACAGTGTGTTTTAATCAGGTATTTTGTGATGTGAATATATTTAGTTTAGTTGTATCTAAAAATGATTTTTTAAACGTTTACTATTTTAAATTTTTCTGAAATTCACTGAGTAGGATGGTCCTCCCCTTCCTCCTCTGAGGAGCCTCCATGGGTAGGTAGGTAGGTAGGTAGGTGGGTGCGTAGGTAGGTGGGTAGGTGGGTAGGTAGGTGGGTAGGTGTGTATGTGGGTAGGTAGGTAGGTAAGTAGGTTGGTTGGTAGGTAGGTAGGTTGGTAGGTGGGTATGTGGGTAGGTAGGTGGGTAGGAGCGGCATGGGGAGCGGCATGGGGTGACGAGCGGCATGGGGTGGGTACGTCTGTTTGAAGAGGCAGCTGCTGTCCCAGGTTCACTAGCATCCTGTCTTCTCCTGGCTGGATGACTGAGAGGGCTGATGTGGGAGAGAGATAGAGACGGCGAGCAGGCATGCCTGTACTTCTCTTTCTCACTCACGCGCTCGCTCTCTCTCGCGCTCTCTCTCTCTCTCTCTCTCTCTCTCTCTCTCTCTCTCTCTCTCTCTCTCTCTCTCTTTCTTTCTTTCTTTCTCTCTCTCTCTCTTTTTTGTTCTCTCTCCCTATCCCCCCCTCTCTCTCTCTCTCTCTCTGTCTCTAGCACCGACGATAAGAGTACATAAAGATGTGAGCCCTTAGGACTGACGAGAAAAGCAACATTCTTTTTTTTTCTCTCTCTTTTTGACTTTCTTTTTTGTCCTTTCTTCTTCATCCCCTCATCTCCGGCTTGGGGCTCAGTCAGGACAAGGGGCTTCAAGTTTGAGTCAGGGAGTTGTGTTTGTCTGTCTGTGTGTGCGCCCGCATCAGTGTGGACTTGTTTAAATATAGTAAATAAACCAAAATGTGACCAATTGGGGACATTTTGTTAGTCCCCACAAGGTCTTATGGTATTTGTAGGGGGTTTAGGGTTAATGTTAGAATTAGTATTAGGGTTAGAATTAGGTTTAGGGTTAGGTGCTAGGGTTAGTTTTAGGGTCAGGGTTAGGAGCTAGGGTTAGGTTTAGGGTTAAGGCTAGGTTTTGGAGTTAAGGTTAGGTTTAGTGTTAGGTTTAAATCAAATCAAATCAAATTGTATTTGTCACATACACATGGTTAGCAGATGTTAATGTAAGTGTAGTGAAATGCTTGTGCTTCTAGTTCCGACCATGCAGTAGTATCTAACAAGTAATCTAACAATTTCACAACTACCTTATACACACAAGTGTAAAGGAATGAATATCAGTATGTACATATAAATATATGGATGAGTGATGGCTGACCGGCATAGGCAAGATGCAGTAGATGGTATAGAGTACAGTATATACATATGAGATGAGTAATGTAGGATATGTAAAGATTATATAAATGGCATCGTTTAAATTGGCTAGTGATACATTTTACATTCACTTTTTAATTATTAAAGTGGCTAGAGATTTAAATGTGGATGGCCGAACGACATAAGCAAGATTCAGTAGATGGTATTGAGTACAGTGTATACATTTGATATGAGTAATGTCAGATATGTAAACATTATATACAAAATAGTTTAAGTGGCTAGTGATACATTTGTTACATCCAATTCCTATTATTTAAAGTGGCTAGTGGCTTAAGTCAGTATGTTGGCAGCAGCCACTCAATGTTAGTGATGGCTGTTTAACAGTCTGATAGCCTTGAGACAGAAGCTGTTTTTCAGTCTCTCGGTCCCAGATTTGATGCACCTGTACTGACCTCGCCTTCTGGATGATAGCGGGGTGAACAGGCAGTGGCTTGGGTGGTTGTTGTCCTTGATATTTTTAGCCTTCCTGTGACATCGGGTGGTGTAGGTGTCCTGGAGGGCAGGTAGTTTACCCCCGGTGATGCGTTGTGCAGACCTCACTACCCTCAGGAGAGCCTTACAGTTGTGGGCGGAGCAGTTGTCGTACCAGGAGGTGATACAGCCCGACAGGATGCTCTCGATTGTGCATCTGTAGAAGTTTGTGAGTGTTTTTGGTGACAAGACAAATTTCTTCAGCCTCCTGAGGTTGAAGAGGCGCTGTTGTGCCTTCTTCACCACGCTGTCTGTGTGGGTGGACCATTTCAGTTTGTCCGTGATGTGTACGCCGAGGAACTTAAAACTTTCCACCTTCTCCACTACTGTCCCATCGATGTGGATAGGGGGGGGTGCTCCCTCTGCTGTTTCCTGACGTCCACAATCATCTCTTTAGTTTTGTTGACGTTGAGTGAGAGGTTATTTTCCTGACACCACACTCCGAGGGCCCTCACCTCTTCCCTGTAGGCCGTCTTGTCGTTGTTGGTAATCAAGCCTACCACTGTAGTGTCATCAGCAAACTTGATGATTGAGTTGGAGGCGTGCTTGGCCACGCAGTCATGGGTGAACAGGGAGTACAGGAGAGGGCTGAGAATGCACCCTTGTGGGGCCCCAGTGTTGAGGATCAGCGGGGTGGAGATGTTGTTTCCTACTCTCTTCTTCCTCTTCCTCCTCTCCCTCCTACTCCTCTTGCTCTCTGTCCATTGTTGGCATCCATTGTTCAAAACAGGTAATCTGACCTTTGACCTATTTATAGGCCTATACTACAGTAAAGCAGTGATTGGTTAGTGATCAGTTAAGCTATTAGTGTTTGCACATGTGAGGAGTGTGTGTGTGACCTGGTGAATAAGTGTAGCATTTTGATTGGTTGTGTTTGGAAAAGGAAAGCAAGTCACTTCCTGTTAGATTTTTGTGTTTTAGGTAGAGAATTGTGTGTAGTGTTTTGAAAAAAGTGTTTTATGCAATTGACAACTGAGTCAAAGGCTGAGAAATAGCTTATGGTTTTGGATATTTGGTGTGTAGTTTTGCACTTTGAGTGAGAGGTTTTGTGTGACAAAAAAAATTGTGTGACATGAAAAGATTTTGTGTGTAAGCAGTTGGAAAAAACTGTAAATGCTGAGCTGTAATCGATGAACAGCATTCTTACATAGGTATTCCTCTTGTCCAGATGGGTTAGGGCAGTGTGATTGCAATTGTGTCGTCTGTGGACCTATTGGGACGGTAAGCAAATTGGAGTGGGTCTAGGGTGTCTGGTAGGATGGAGGTGATAGGATCCTTGACTAGTCTCTCAAAGCACTTCATGATGACGGAAGTGAGTGCTACGGGCGATAGTCATTTAGTTCAGTTACCTTAGCTTTCTTGAGAACAGGAACAATGGTGGCCCTCTTGAAGCATGTGGGAACAGCAGACTGGGATAAGGATTGATTAAATATGACCGTAAACGACCAGCCAGCTGGTTTGCGCATGCTCTGAGGCCACGGCCAGGGATGCCATCTGGGCCGGCAGCCTTGCGATGGTTAACACATTTAAACGTTTTACTCACGTTGGCTGCGGTGAAGGTGAGCCTGCAGGTTTTTGTAATGGGCCGTGTCGGTGGCACTGTATTGTCCTCAAAGCGAGCAAAGAAGTTGTTTAGTTTGTCTGGGAGCAGGACATCGTGGTCCTCGACGGGGCTGGTTTTCTTTTTGTAGTCCGTGATTGACTGTAGACCCTGCCACATTCCTCTCGTGTCTGAGCCGTTGAATGGTGACTCTACTTTGTCTCTATATTGACGCTTAGCTTGTTTGATTGCCTTGCGGAGGGAATTGCTACTGTTCGTGTTCAGTCATGTTTCCGGTCGCCTTACCCTGGTTAAAAGCAGTGGTTCGCGCTTTCAGTTTTACGCGAATGCTGCCATCAATCCATGGTTTCTGGTTGGGGAAGGTTTTAATAGTTGCTATAGGTACAACATCACCGATGAACTTGCAAATAAACTCGCTCACCGAATCAGCGTACACATCAAAGTTGTTGTCAGATGCTGTCCGGAACATATCCCAGTCCACGTGCTCGAAGCAATCTTGAAATCAGATTGGTCGTGGAATCAGATTGGTCGGACCAGCGTTGAACAGACCTGAGAACGGGCATTTCCTGTTTTAGTTTCTGTCTGTAGGCTAGGAGCAACAAAATGGAGTCATGGTCAGAGTTGCCCGAAAGGAGGGCGGAGAATGGCCTTGTATGCGTCGCGAAAGTTAGAATAACAATGATCAAGGATTTTCCTGAACCGTGTCGCACATTCGATATGCTGATAGAATTTAGGGAGCCTTGTTTTCAGATTAGCCTTGTTAAAATCCCCAGCCACAATAAATGCAGCCTCAGGATATGTGGTTTCCAGTTTACATAGAGTCCAATGAAATTCTTTCAGTGCCGTCGATGTGTCAGCTTGAGGGGGGATATACACGGATGTGATTATAATCGAGGAGAATTCTCTTGGTAGATAATGCGGTCGGTGAACAAAAGGTGAACAAAAGGACTTGAGTTCCTGTATGTTGTTATGATCACACCACGACTCGTTAATCATAAGGCACACACCCCCGCCCTTCTTCTTACCAGAGAGATGTTTGTTTCTGTCGGCGCGATGCGTGGAGAAACCAGGTGGCTCTACAGACTCTGATAACGTGTCCTGAGTGAGCCATGTTTCCATGAAGCAAAGAACGTTGCAGTCGCTGATGTCTCTCTTGAAGGCAATCCTTGCTTGAATTTCGTCTACCTTGTTGTCCAGAGACTGGACATTGGCAAGTAGTATACTCGGGAGCGGTGCCCGATGTGCCCGTCTACGTAGCCTGACCAGAAGACCGCCCCATCTACCCCTTCGCCGTTGTTTTGGGTTGCCGGCTGGGATCCAGTCTATTGTCCTGGTTAGTGGACCAAACAGAGTATTCCTGGTTGTAATGTTGGTAAGTTGACGTTGCTCTTATATCCAATAATTCCTCCCGGCTGTATGTAATAAAACTTAAGATTTCCCGGGATAACAAATGTAAGAAGTAAAAAACAAAATACTGCATAGCTTCCTGAGAACGTGAAGCGAGGCTGCCATCTCTGTTGGCGCCGGAAGTTTAGGGTTAGGGGAAGGGGAAATAAGATTTTGAATGGGACTGAATTGTGTGTCCCCACAAGGTTAGTTATGCAATACTGTGTGTGTGTGTGTGCCGTGCTGCGATGCCCCCTACAGGGTGGCATAGCATGGCCCGATACACTGAGAGAGTCACATAAGGTCCTGCTCAACTCCAAGTTTCCAAACAATGGGCTGCACCTCTGGCTACTTCCACTGTGGTATACCAGGCTCCTCGTGAGTTGTTACAATAGTAGAAATGGATGGATTCTCCTGGATAGCTATGCTGCGTCTGCAGCAGCTGCACGGGTTTGGGCCACATTCTGAAAATAGAATGTTCTATCTGCTCTCTGGGGGTTCTGTCTGCTCTCTGAGTGTTCTGTCTGCTCTCTGGGGGTTCTGTCTGCTCTCTGAGTGTTCTGTCTGCTCACTGAGTGTTCTGTCTGCTCTCTGAGTGTTCTGTCTGATCTCTGAGTGTTCTGTCTGCTCACTGAGAGAAAAGAGATGGATAAAGAGAGACAGAAAAAGACAGAGGGAGAGAAACAGACAGAGACAGACAGACAGACAGAGACAGACGTCCCTCCCCTGCCCGTCAGTGAGAGAGAAAGCAGGTTAGAAAGGCTTGATTTTCTGACCACTAAACAGTGCCATGACCTGCTATAGTAACAGGTGCTGCTGCTGCTGTCTCCCAGAGAAGAGTGTCTACCTGTCACCATTGTGCAAGACGAATTGCAGCACATCTCCACCTATGTTAAATGTGCATCCAGAGGAAAAAAATTCTAGATCACCTGTACTCCATACACAGAGACGCATACAAAGCTCTCCCTCGCCCTCCATTTGGTAAATCCGACCACAACTCTATCCTCCTGATTCCTGCTTACAAGCAAAAATTAAAGCAGGAAATACCAGTGACTTGGTCTATAAAAAAGTGGTCAGATGAAGCAGACGCTAAACTACAGGACTGTTTTGCTATCACAGACTGGAACATGTTCCGGGATTCCTCTGATGGCATTGAGGAGTACACCACATCAGTCACTGGCTTTATCAATAAGTGCAGAGGACGTCGTCCCTACAGTGACTGTACGTACATACCCCAACCAGAAGCCATTACAGGCAACATTCGCACTGAGCTAAAGGGCAGAGCTGCCGCTTTCAAGGTGCAGGACTCTAACCCGGAAGCTTACAAGAAATCCTGCTATGCCCTGCGACGAACTATCAAACAAGCAAAGTGTCAATACAGGGCTAAGATTGAATCATACTACACCGGCTCTGATGCTCGTCTTATGTGGCAGGGCTTGCAAACTATTACAGCCTACAAAGGGAAGCACAGCCGAGCTTCCCAGTGACACGAGCCTACCAGATGAGCTAAATCACTTCTATGCTCGCTTCGAGGCAAGCAACACTGAGGCATGCATGACAGCATCAGCTGTTCCAGACGACTGTGTGATCACGTTCTCTGTAGCCGATGTGAGTAAGACCTTTAAACAAGTCAACATACACAAGGCTGCGGGGCCAGACGGATTAGCAGGACGTGTGCTCCAGGCATGTGCTGAACAACTGGCAGGTGTCTTCACTGACATGTTCCTGATTGAGTCTATAATACCAACATGCTTCAAGCAGACCACCATAGTCCCTGTGCCCAAGAACACTAAGGTAACCTGCCTAAATGACTACAGACCCGTAGTACTCACGTCTGTAGCCATGAAGTGCATTGAAAGGTTGGTAATGGCTCACATCAACAACATTATGCCAGAGGAAGGCCCTAAAAATTGTCAAAGACCCCAGCCACCCCAGTCATAGACTGTTCTCTCTACTACCGCATGGCAAGCGGTACCGGAGTGCCAAGTCTAGGACAAAAAGGCTTCTCAACAGTTTTTACCCCCAAGCCATAAGGCTCCTGAACCTCCTCCCTCTTTATTCTCTGTTTTCGACCTCCTCCCTCCATATTCTCCCTCCCTCCCTCCATATTCTCTGTTTCTAACCTCCTCCCTCTATATTTTCTGTTTCTAACTTCCTCCCTCCATATTCTCTGTTTCTAACCTCCTCCCTCTATATTCTCTGTTTCTAACCTCCTCCCTCCATATTCTCTGTTTCTAACCTCCACCCTCTATATTCTCTTTCTGACCTCCTCCCTCCATATTCTCTGTTTCTAACCCCCTCCCTCTATATTCTCTGTTTCTAACCCCCTCCCTCTATATTCTCTGTTTCTGACCTCCTCCCTCTATATTCTCTGTTTCTAACCTCCTCCCTCCATATTATGTTTCTGACATCCTCCCTCCATATTCTCTGTTTCTAACTCCCTCCCTCCCTCCCTCTATATTCTCTGTTTCTAACCTCCTCCCTCTATATTCTCTGTTTCTGACCTCCTCTCTCCATATTCTCTGTTACTAACCTTCTCCCTCTATATATTCTCTGTTTCTAACCTCCTCCCTCCATACTCTCCATTTCTAACATTGATTTATATTCTCTGTTTCTAACCTCCTAGATTTATATTCTCTGTTTCTAACCCCCTACCTCTCTATTCTCTGTTTCTGACCTCCTCCCTCCATATTCTCTGTTTCTAACCTCCTCCCTCCATATTCTCTGTTTCTAACCTCCTCCCTCTATATTCTCTGTTTCTAACCTCCTCCCTCCATATTCTCTGTTTCTAACCTCCTCCTCTATATTCTCTTTCTCTGACCTCCTCCCTCTATATTCTCTGTCTATAACCTCCTCCCTCCATATTCTCTGTTTCTAACCTCCTCCCTCCATATTCTCTGTTTCTAACCTCCTCCCTCCATATTCTCTGTTTCTAACCCCCTCCCTCTATATTCTCTGATTCTGACCTCCTCCCTCCATATTATGTTTCTGACATCCTCCCTCCATATTCTCTGTTTCTAACTCCCTCCCTCCCTCCCTCCCTCCCTCCCTCCCTCCCTCCCTCCCTCCCTCCCTCCCTCCCTCCCTCCCTCCCTCCCTCCCTCCCTCCCTCCATATTCTCTGTTTCTAACCCCCTCCCTCTATATTCTCTGTTTCTGACCTCCTCTCTCCATATTCTCTGTTACTAACCTTCTCCCTCTATATATTCTCTGTTTCTAACCTCCTCCCTCCATACTCTCCGTTTCTAACATTGATTTATATTCTCTGTTTCTAACCTCCTAGATTTATAGTCTCTGTTTCTAACCCACTA
>CM059791.1:104705072-104730072 GCA_030435695.1 Brachymystax lenok tsinlingensis
AGAGGAAGGGTAGAAACGGTATCTAGTCTGTTGAAGGGAGTGGGAGAGGAAGGGTAGAAATCTAGTCTGTTGAAATGGGAGTGAAGGAGAGGAAGGGTAGAAAGAGGAAGGGTAGAAAGCGGTATTCTAGTCTGTTGAAGGGAGTGGAGGAGAGAAGGGTAGTCTGTTGAAGGAAGGTAGAGAGGAAGTATCTAGTCTGTTGAAATGGAGTGGGAGAGGAAGAAACAGTATCTAGTCTGTTGGAAATGGAGTGGGAGAGGAAGGGTAGAAACGGGTCTAGTCTAGTCTGTTGAATGGAGTGGGAGAGGAAGGGTAGAGAAACGGTATCTAGTCTGTTGAAATGGGAGTGGGAGAGGAAGGGTAGAAACGGTATCTAGTCTGTTGAAATGGAGTGGGAGAGGAAGGGTAGAAACAGTATCTAGTCTGTTGAATGGAGTGGGAGAGGAAGGGTAGAAAGCGGTATCTAGTCTGTTGAAATGGAGTGGGAGAGGAAGGGTAGAAAGCATTATCTAGTCTGTTGGAAATGGAGTGGGAGAAGAAGGGTAGAAATGGTATCTAGTCTGTTGAAGGGAGTGGGAGAGGAAGGGTAGAAACGGTCTCTAGTCTGTTGAAATGGAGTGGGAGAGGAAGGGTAGAATAGGTATCTAGACTGTTGAAATGGACTGGGAGAGGAAGGAAGGGTAGAAACGGTATCTAGTCTGTTGAAATGGACTGGGAGAGGAAGGGTAGAAACGGTATCTAGTCTGTTGAAGGGAGTGGGAGAGGAAGGGTAGAAACGGTATCTAGTCTGTTGAAATGGAGTGGGAGAGGAAGGGTAGAAACGGTATCTAGTCTGTTGAAGGGAGTGGGAGAGGAAGGGTAGAAAGCGATTATCTAGTCTGTTGAAGGGAGTGGGAGAGGAAGGGTAGAAACGGTATCTAGTCTGTTGAAATGGAGTAAGAGAGGAAGGGTAGAAACGGTATCTAGTCTGTTGAAGGGAGTGGGAGAGGAAGGGTAGAAACGGTATCTAGTCTGTTGAAGGGAGTGGAGAGGAAGGTTAGAAACGGTATCTAGTCTGTTGAAGGGAGTGGGAGAGGAAGGGTAGAAAGCGGTATCTAGTCTGTTGAAGGGAGTGGGAGAGGAAGGGTAGAAAGCGGTATCTAGTCTGTTGAAGGGTTTGGGAGAGGAAGGGTAGAAACGGTATCTAGTCTGTTGAAGGGAGTGGGAGAGGAAGGGTAGAAACGGTATCTAGTCTGTTGAAGGGAGTGGGAGAGGAAGGGTAGAAACGGTATCTAGTCTGTTGGAATGGAGTGGGAGAGGAAGGGTAGAAACGGGTATCTAGTCTGTTGAAGGGAGTGGGAGAGGAAGGGGTAGAAAGCGGTATCTAGTCTGTTGGAATGGAGTGGGAGAGGAAGGGTAGAAACGGTATCTTGTCTGTTGAAGGGAGTAGGAGAGGAAGGGTAGAAACGGTATCTAGTCTGTTGAATGGAGTGGGAGAGGAAGGGTAGAAACGGTATCTAGTCTGTTGAAGGGAGTGGGAGAGGAAGGGTAGAAAGCGATTATCTAGTCTGTTGGAATGGAGTGGGAGAGGAAGGGTAGAAACGGTATCTAGTCTGTTGGAATGGAGTGGGAGAGGAAGGGTAGAAAGCGGTATCTAGTCTGTTGAAATGGAGTGGGAGAGGAAGGGTAGAAACGGTATCTAGTCTGTTGAAGGGAGTGGGAGAGGAAGGGTAGAAACGGTATCTAGTCTGTTGAAATGGAGTGGGAGAGGAAGGGTAGAAACGGTATCTAGTCTGTTGAAGGGAGTGGGAGAGGAAGGGTAGAAACGGTATCTAGTCTGTTGAAATGGAGTGGGAGAGGAAGGGTAGAAACGGTATCTAGTCTGTTGAAGGGTTTGGGAGAGGAAGGGTAGAAACGGTATCTAGTCTGTTGAAGGGAGTGGGAGAGGAAGGGTAGAAACGGTATCTAGTCTGTTGAAGGGAGTGGGAGAGGAAGGGTAGAAACGGTATATAGTCTGTTGGAATGGAGTGGGAGAGTAAGGGTAGAAACGGTATCTTGTCTGTTGAAGGGAGTGGGAGAGGAAGGGTAGAAACGGTATCTAGTCAGTCTGTTGAAGGGAGTGGGAGAGGAAGGGTAGAAACGGTATCTAGTCTGTTGAAGGGAGTGGGAGAGGAAGGGTAGAAACGGTATCTAGTCTGTTGGAATGGAGTGGGAGAGGAAGGGTAGAAACGATTATCTAGTCTGTTGGAATGGAGTGGGAGAGGAAGGGTAGAAACGGTATCTAGTCTGTTGAAATGGAGTGGGAGAGGAAGGGTAGAAACGGTATCTAGTCTGTTGAAGGGAGTGGGAGAGGAAGGGTAGAAACGGTATCTAGTCTGTTGAAATGGAGTGGGAGAGGAAGGGTAGAAAGCGGTTATCTAGTCTGTTGAAGGGAGTGGGAGAGGAAGGGTAGAAATGGTATCTAGTCTGTTGAAATGGAGTGGGAGAGGAAGGGTAGAAACGGTATCTAGTCTGTTGAAATGGAGTGGGAGAAGAAGGGTAGAAAGCGGTATCTAGTCTGTTGAAGGGAGTGGGAGAGGAAGGGTAGAAACGGTATCTAGTCTGTTGAAATGGAGTGGGAGAGGAAGGGTAGAAAGCGGTATCTAGTCTGTTGAAGGGTTTGGGAGAGGAAGGGTAGAAAGCGGTATCTAGTCTGTTGAAGGGAGTGGGAGAGGAAGGGTAGAAAGCGGTATCTAGAAACGGTATCTAGTCTGTTGAAGGGAGTGGGAGAGGAAGGGTAGAAACGGTATCTAGTCTGTTGAAGGGAGTGGGAGAGGAAGGGTAGAAACGGGTATCTAGTCTGTTGGAATGGAGTGGGAGAGGAAGGGTAGAAACGGTATCTAGTCTGTTGAAGGGAGTGGGAGAGGAAGGGTAGAAAGCGGTATCTAGTCTGTTGAAGGGAGTGGGAGAGGAAGGGTAGAAAGCGGTATCTAGTCTGTTGAAATGGAGTTGGAGAGGAAGGGTAGAAACGGTATCTAGACTGTTGAAATGGACTGGGAGAGGAAGGGTAGAAACGGTATCTAGTCTGTTGAAATGGAGTGGGAGAGGAAGGGTAGAAAGCGGTATCTAGTCTGTTGAAGGGAGTGGGAGAGGAAGGGTAGAAACGGTATCTAGTCTGTTGAAATGGAGTGGGAGAGGAAGGGTAGAAACGGTATCTAGTCTGTTGAAATGGATTGGGAGAAGAAGGGTAGAAACGGTATCTAGTCTGTTGAAGGGAGTGGGAGAGGAAGGGTAGAAACGGTATCTAGTCTGTTGAAGGGAGTGGGAGAGGAAGGGTAGAAACGGTATCTAGTCTGTTGAAGGGAGTGGGAGAGGAAGGGTAGAAACGGTATCTAGTCTGTTGAAATGGAGTGGGAGAGGAAGGGTAGAAACGGTATCTAGTCTGTTGAAGGGAGTGGGAGAGGAAGGGTAGAAACGGTATCTAGTCTGTTGGAATGGAGTGGGAGAGGAAGGGTAGAAACGGTATCTAGTCTGTTGAAGGGAGTGGGAGAGGAAGGGTAGAAACGGTATGTAGTCTGTTGAAGGGAGTGGGAGAGGAAGGGTAGAAACGGTATCTAGTCTGTTGAAATGGAGTTGGAGAGGAAGGGTAGAAACGGTATCTAGACTGTTGAAATGGACTGGGAGAGGAAGGGTAGAAACGGTATCTAGTCTGTTGAAATGGAGTGGGAGAGGAAGGGTAGAAACGGTATCTAGTCTGTTGAAGGGAGTGGGAGAGGAAGGGTAGAAACGGTATCTAGTCTGTTGAAATGGAGTGGGAGAGGAAGGGTAGAAACGGTATCTAGTCTGTTGAAATGGATTGGGAGAAGAAGGGTAGAAACGGTATCTAGTCTGTTGAAGGGAGTGGGAGAGGAAGGGTAGAAACGGTATCTAGTCTGTTGAAATGGAGTGGGAAAGGAAGGGTAGAAACGGTATCTAGACTGTTGAAATGGACTGGGAGAGGAAGGGTAGAAACGGTATCTAGTCTGTTGAAATGGACTGGGAGAGGAAGGGTAGAAACGGTATCTAGTCTGTTGGAATGGAGTGGGAGAGGAAGGGTAGAAACGGTATCTAGTCTGTTGAAATGGAGTGGGAGAGGAAGGGTAGAAACGGTATCTAGTCTGTTGAAATGGGAGTGGGAGAGGAAGGGTAGAAACGGTATCTAGTCTGTTGAAGGAGTGGGAGAGGAAGGGTAGAAACGGTATCTAGTCTGTTGAAATGGAGTGGGAGAGGAAGGGTAGAAACGGTATCTAGTCTGTTGAAATGGAGTGGGAGAGGAAGGGTAGAAACGGTATCTAGTCTGTTGGAATGGAGTGGGAGAGGAAGGGTAGAAACGGTATCTTGTCTGTTGAAGGGAGTGGGAGAGGAAGGGTAGAAACGGTATCTAGTCTGTTGAAATGGAGTGGGAGAGGAAGGGTAGAAACGGTATCTAGTCTGTTGAAGGGAGTGGGAGAGGAAGGGTAGAAACGGTATCTAGTCTGTTGAAATGGAGTGGGAGAGGAAGGGTAGAAACGGTATCTAGTCTGTTGAAGGGAGTGGGAGAGGAAGGGTAGAAACGGTATCTAGTCTGTTGGAATGGAGTGGGAGAGGAAGGGTAGAAACGGTATCTAGTCTGTTGAAATGGAGTTGGAGAGGAAGGGTAGAAACGGTATCTAGACTGTTGAAATGGACTGGGAGAGGAAGGGTAGAAACAGATTATCTAGTCTGTTGAAATGGAGTGGGAGTGGAAGGGTAGAAACGGTATCTAGTGTGTTGAAGGGAGTGGGAGAGGAAGGGTAGAAACGGTATCTAGTCTGTTGAAATGGAGTGGGAGAGGAAGGGTAGAAACGGTATCTAGTCTGTTGAAATGGAGTGGGAGAGGAAGGGTAGAAACGGTATCTAGTCTGTTGAAGGGAGTGGGAGAGGAAGGGTAGAAACGATTATCTAGTCTGTTGAAATGGAGTGGGAGAGGAAGGGTAGAAACGGTATCTAGTCTGTTGAAATGGAGTGGGAGAAGAAGGGTAGAAAGCGGTATCTAGTCTGTTGAAGGGAGTGGGAGAGGAAGGGTAGAAACGGTATCTAGTCTGTTGAAATGGAGTGGGAGAGGAAGGGTAGAAACGGTATCTAGTCTGTTGAAGGGAGTGGGAGAGGAAGGGTAGAAAGCGGTATCTAGTCTGTTGGAATGGAGTGGGAGAGGAAGGGTAGAAACGGTATCTAGTCTGTTGAAGGGAGTGGGAGAGGAAGGGTAGAAACGGTATCTAGTCTGTTGAAATGGAGTGGGAGAGGAAGGGTAGAAACGTTATCTAGACTGTTGAAATGGACTGGGAGAGGAAGGGTAGAAACGGTATCTAGTCTGTTGGAATGGAGTGGGAGAGGAAGGGTAGAAACGGTATCTAGTCTGTTGAAGGGTTTGGGAGAGGAAGGGTAGAAACGGTATCTAGTCTGTTGAAGGGAGTGGGAGAGGAAGGGTAGAAAGCGGTATCTAGTCTGTTGAAGGGAGTGGGAGAGGAAGGGTAGAAAGCGGTATCTAGAAACGGTATCTAGTCTGTTGAAGGGAGTGGGAGAGGAAGGGTAGAAACGGTATCTAGTCTGTTGGAAGGGAGTGGGAGAGGAAGGGTAGAAAAGGTATCTAGTCTGTTGGAATGGAGTGGGAGAGGAAGGGTAGAAACGGTATCTAGTCTGTTGAAGGGAGTGGGAGAGGAAGGGTAGAAACGGTATCTAGTCTGTTGGAATGGAGTGGGAGAGGAAGGGTAGAAACGGTATCTAGTCTGTTGAAGGGAGTGGGAGAGGAAGGGTAGAAACGGTATCTAGTCTGTTGGAATGGAGTGGGAGAGGAAGGGTAGAAACGGTATCTAGTCTGTTGAAGGGAGTGGGAGAGGAAGGGTAGAAACGGTATCTAGTCTGTTGAAATGGAGTTGGAGAGGAAGGGTAGAAACGGTATCTAGACTGTTGAAATGGACTGGGAGAGGAAGGGTAGAAACGGTATCTAGTCTGTTGAAATGGAGTGGGAGAGGAAGGGTAGAAACGGTATCTAGTCTGTTGAAGGGAGTGGGAGAGGAAGGGTAGAAACGGTATCTAGTCTGTTGAAATGGAGTGGGAGAGGAAGGGTAGAAACGGTATCTAGTCTGTTGAAATGGATTGGGAGAAGAAGGGTAGAAAGCGGTATCTAGTCTGTTGAAGGGAGTGGGAGAGGAAGGGTAGAAACGGTATCTAGTCTGTTGAAGGGAGTGGGAGAGGAAGGGTAGAAACGGTATCTAGTCTGTTGAAGGGAGTGGGAGAGGAAGGGTAGAAACGGTATCTAGTCTGTTGAAATGGAGTGGGAGAGGAAGGGTAGAAAGCGGTATCTAGTCTGTTGAAGGGAGTGGGAGAGGAAGGGTAGAAAGCGGTATCTAGTCTGTTGGAATGGAGTGGAGAGGAAGGGTAGAAACGGTATCTAGTCTGTTGAAGGGAGTGGGAGAGGAAGGGTAGAAACGGTATCTAGTCTGTTGGAAATGGAGTGGGAGAGGAAGGGTAGAAACGGTATCTAGTCTGTTGAAATGGAGTGGGAGAAGAAGGGTAGAAACGGTATCTAGTCTGTTGAAGGGAGTGGGAGAGGAAGGGTAGAAACGGTATCTAGTCTGTTGAAATGGAGTGGGAGAGGAAGGGTAGAAACGGTATCTAGTCTGTTGAAGGGAGTGGGAGAGGAAGGGTAGAAAGCGGTATCTAGTCTGTTGGAATGGGAGTGGGAGAGGAAGGGTAGAAACGGTATCTAGTCTGTTGAAGGGAGTGGGAGAGGAAGGGTAGAAACGGTATCTAGTCTGTTGAAATGGAGTGGGAGAGGAAGGGTAGAAACGTTATCTAGACTGTTGAAATGGACTGGGAGAGGAAGGGTAGAAACGGTATCTAGTCTGTTGGAATGGAGTGGGAGAGGAAGGGTAGAAACGGTATCTAGTCTGTTGAAGGGTTTGGGAGAGGAAGGGTAGAAACGGTATCTAGTCTGTTGAAGGGAGTGGGAGAGGAAGGGTAGAAACGGTATCTAGTCTGTTGAAGGGAGTGGGAGAGGAAGGGTAGAAACGGTATCTAGAAACGGTATCTAGTCTGTTGAAGGGAGTGGGAGAGGAAGGGTAGAAACGGTATCTAGTCTGTTGAAGGGAGTGGGAGAGGAAGGGTAGAAAAGGTATCTAGTCTGTTGGAATGGAGTGGGAGAGGAAGGGTAGAAACGGTATCTAGTCTGTTGAAGGGAGTGGGAGAGGAAGGGTAGAAACGGTATCTAGTCTGTTGGAATGGAGTGGGAGAGGAAGGGTAGAAAGCGGTATCTAGTCTGTTGAAGGGAGTGGGAGAGGAAGGGTAGAAACGGTTATCTAGTCTGTTGGAATGGAGTGGGAGAGGAAGGGTAGAAACGGTATCTAGTCTGTTGAAGGGAGTGGGAGAGGAAGGGTAGAAACGGTATCTAGTCTGTTGAAATGGAGTTGGAGAGGAAGGGTAGAAACGGTATCTAGACTGTTGAAATGGACTGGGAGAGGAAGGGTAGAAACGGTATCTAGTCTGTTGAAATGGAGTGGGAGAGGAAGGGTAGAAACGGTATCTAGTCTGTTGAAGGGAGTGGGAGAGGAAGGGTAGAAACGGTATCTAGTCTGTTGAAATGGAGTGGGAGAGGAAGGGTAGAAACGGTATCTAGTCTGTTGAAATGGATTGGGAGAAGAAGGGTAGAAACGGTATCTAGTCTGTTGAAGGGAGTGGGAGAGGAAGGGTAGAAACGGTATCTAGTCTGTTGAAGGGAGTGGAAGAGGAAGGGTAGAAACGGTATCTAGTCTGTTGAAGGGAGTGGGAGAGGAAGGGTAGAAACGGTATCTAGTCTGTTGAAATGGAGTGGGAGAGGAAGGGTAGAAACGGTATCTAGTCTGTTGAAGGGAGTGGGAGAGGAAGGGTAGAAACGGTATCTAGTCTGTTGGAATGGAGTGGGAGAGGAAGGGTAGAAACGGTATCTAGTCTGTTGAAGGGAGTGGGAGAGGAAGGGTAGAAACGGTATCTAGTCTGTTGAAGGGAGTGGGAGAGGAAGGGTAGAAACGGTATCTAGTCTGTTGAAATGGAGTTGGAGAGGAAGGGTAGAAACGGTATCTAGACTGTTGAAATGGAATGGGAGAGGAAGGGTAGAAACGGTATCTAGTCTGTTGAAATGGAGTGGGAGAGGAAGGGTAGAAACGGTATCTAGTCTGTTGAAGGGAGTGGGAGAGGAAGGGTAGAAACGGTATCTAGTCTGTTGAAATGGATTGGGAGAAGAAGGGTAGAAACGGTATCTAGTCTGTTGAAGGGAGTGGGAGAGGAAGGGTAGAAACGGTATCTAGTCTGTTGAAATGGAGTGGGAGAGGAAGGGTAGAAACGGTATCTAGACTGTTGAAATGGACTGGGAGAGGAAGGGTAGAAACGGTATCTAGTCTGTTGAAATGGACTGGGAGAGGAAGGGTAGAAACGGTATCTATTCTGTTGGAATGGAGTGGGAGAGGAAGGGTAGAAACGGTATCTATTCTGTTGAAATGGAGTGGGAGAGGAAGGGTAGAAACGGTATCTAGTCTGTTGAAGGGAGTGGGAGAGGAAGGGTAGAAACGGTATCTAGTCTGTTGAAGGGAGTGGGAGAGGAAGGGTAGAAACGGTATCTAGTCTGTTGGAATGGAGTGGGAGAGGAAGGGTAGAAACGGTATCTAGTCTGTTGAAGGGAGTGGGAGAGGAAGGGTAGAAACGGTATCTAGTCTGTTGAAATGGAGTGGGAGAGGAAGGGTAGAAACGTTATCTAGACTGTTGAAATGGACTGGGAGAGGAAGGGTAGAAACGGTATCTAGTCTGTTGGAATGGAGTGGGAGAGGAAGGGTAGAACGGTATCTAGTCTGTTGAAGGGTTTGGGAGAGGAAGGGTAGAAACGGTATCTAGTCTGTTGAAGGGAGTGGGAGAGGAAGGGTAGAAACGGTATCTAGTCTGTTGAAGGAGTGGGAGAGGAAGGGTAGAAACGGTATCTAGAAACGGTATCTAGTCTGTTGAAGGGAGTGGGAGAGGAAGGGTAGAAACGGTATCTAGTCTGTTGAAGGGAGTGGGAGAGGAAGGGTAGAAAAGGTATCTAGTCTGTTGGAATGGAGTGGGAGAGGAAGGGTAGAAACGGTATCTAGTCTGTTGAAGGGAGTGGGAGAGGAAGGGTAGAAACGGTATCTAGTCTGTTGGAATGGAGTGGGAGAGGAAGGGTAGAAACGGTATCTAGTCTGTTGAAGGGAGTGGGAGAGGAAGGGTAGAAACGGTATCTAGTCTGTTGGAATGGAGTGGGAGAGGAAGGGTAGAAACGGTATCTAGTCTGTTGAAGGGAGTGGGAGAGGAAGGGTAGAAACGGTATCTAGTCTGTTGAAATGGAGTTGGAGAGGAAGGGTAGAAACGGTATCTAGACTGTTGAAATGGACTGGGAGAGGAAGGGTAGAAACGGTATCTAGTCTGTTGAAATGGAGTGGGAGAGGAAGGGTAGAAACGGTATCTAGTCTGTTGAAGGGAGTGGGAGAGGAAGGGTAGAAACGGTATCTAGTCTGTTGAAATGGAGTGGGAGAGGAAGGGTAGAAACGGTATCTAGTCTGTTGAAATGGATTGGGAGAAGAAGGGTAGAAACGGTATCTAGTCTGTTGAAGGGAGTGGGAGAGGAAGGGTAGAAACGGTATCTAGTCTGTTGAAGGGAGTGGGAGAGGAAGGGTAGAAACGGTATCTAGTCTGTTGAAGGGAGTGGGAGAGGAAGGGTAGAAACGGTATCTAGTCTGTTGAAATGGAGTGGGAGAGGAAGGGTAGAAACGGTATCTAGTCTGTTGAAGGGAGTGGGAGAGGAAGGGTAGAAACGGTATCTAGTCTGTTGGAATGGAGTGGGAGAGGAAGGGTAGAAACGGTATCTAGTCTGTTGAAGGGAGTGGGAGAGGAAGGGTAGAAACGGTATCTAGTCTGTTGAAGGGAGTGGGAGAGGAAGGGTAGAAACGGTATCTAGTCTGTTGAAATGGAGTTGGAGAGGAAGGGTAGAAACGGTATCTAGACTGTTGAAATGGAATGGGAGAGAGAGGAAGGGTAGAAACGGTATCTAGTCTGTTGAAATGGAGTGGGAGAGGAAGGGTAGAAACGGTATCTAGTCTGTTGAAGGGAGTGGGAGAGGAAGGGTAGAAATGGTATCTAGTCTGTTGAAATGGATTGGGAGAAGAAGGGTAGAAACGGTATCTAGTCTGTTGAAGGGAGTGGGAGAGGAAGGGTAGAAACGGTATCTAGTCTGTTGAAATGGAGTGGGAGAGGAAGGGTAGAAACGGTATCTAGACTGTTGAAATGGACTGGGAGAGGAAGGGTAGAAACGGTATCTAGTCTGTTGAAATGGACTGGGAGAGGAAGGGTAGAAACGGTATCTATTCTGTTGGAATGGAGTGGGAGAGGAAGGGTAGAAACGGTATCTAGTCTGTTGAAATGGAGTGGGAGAGGAAGGGTAGAAACGGTATCTAGTCTGTTGAAGGGAGTGGGAGAGGAAGGGTAGAAACGGTATCTAGTCTGTTGAAATGGAGTGGGAGAGGAAGGGTAGAAACGGTATCTAGTCTGTTGAAGGGAGTGGGAGAGGAAGGGTAGAAACGGTATCTAGTCTGTTGAAATGGAGTGGGAGAGGAAGGGTAGAAAGCGGTATCTAGTCTGTTGGAATGGAGTGGGAGAGGAAGGGTAGAAACGGTATCTTGTCTGTTGAAGGGAGTGGGAGAGGAAGGGTAGAAACGGTATCTAGTCTGTTGAAATGGAGTGGGAGAGGAAGGGTAGAAACGGTATCTAGTCTGTTGAAGGGAGTGGAGAGGAAGGGTAGAAACGGTATCTAGTCTGTTGAAATGGAGAGGAGAGAGAGGTAGAAACGGTATCTAGTCTGTTGAAATGGAGTGGAGAGGACGGTATCTAGTCTGTTGAAGGGAGTGGGAGAGGAAGGGTAGAAACGGTATCTAGTCTGTTGGAATGGAGTGGGAGAGGAAGGGTAGAAACGGTATCTAGTCTGTTGAAGGGAGTGGGAGAGGAAGGGTAGAAAAGGTATCTAGTCTGTTGAAGGGAGTGGGAGAGGAAGGGTAGAAACGGTATCTAGTCTGTTGAAATGGAGTTGGAGAGGAAGGGTAGAAACGGTATCTAGACTGTTGAAATGGACTGGGAGAGGAAGGGTAGAAACGGTATCTAGTCTGTTGAAATGGAGTGGGAGAGGAAGGGTAGAAACGATTATCTAGTCTGTTGAAGGGAGTGGGAGAGGAAGGGTAGAAACGGTATCTAGTCTGTTGAAATGGAGTGGGAGAGGAAGGGTAGAAACGGTATCTAGTCTGTTGAAATGGAGTGGGAGAGGAAGGGTAGAAACGGTATCTAGTCTGTTGAAGGGAGTGGGAGAGGAAGGGTAGAAACGGTATCTAGTCTGTTGAAATGGAGTGGGAGAGGAAGGGTAGAAACGGTATCTAGTCTGTTGAAATGGAGTGGGAGAAGAAGGGTAGAAACGGTATCTAGTCTGTTGAAGGGAGTGGGAGAGGAAGGGTAGAAACGGTATCTAGTCTGTTGAAATGGAGTGGGAGAGGAAGGGTAGAAACGGTATCTAGTCTGTTGAAGGGAGTGGGAGAGGAAGGGTAGAAACGGTATCTAGTCTGTTGGAATGGAGTGGGAGAGGAAGGGTAGAAACGGTATCTAGTCTGTTGAAGGGAGTGGGAGAGGAAGGGTAGAAACGGTATCTAGTCTGTTGAAGGAGGAGAGGAAGGGTAGAAACTATCTAGTCTGTTGAAGGGGAGTGGGAGAGGAAGGGTAGAAAGCGGTATCTAGTCTGTTGAAATGGAGTGGGAGAGGAAGGGTAGAAACGTTATCTAGACTGTTGAAATGGACTGGGAGAGGAAGGGTAGAAACGGTATCTAGTCTGTTGGAATGGAGTGGGAGAGGAAGGGTAGAAACGGTATCTAGTCTGTTGAAGGGTTTGGGAGAGAGGAAGGGTAGAAACGGTATCTAGTCTGTTGAAGGGAGTGGGAGAGGAAGGGTAGAAACGGTATCTAGTCTGTTGAAGGGAGTGGGAGAGGAAGGGTAGAAACGGTATCTAGAAACGGTATCTAGTCTGTTGAAGGGAGTGGGTAGAGGAAGGGTAGAAACGGTATCTAGTCTGTTGAAGGGAGTGGGAGAGGAAGGGTAGAAAAGGTATCTAGTCTGTTGGAATGGAGTGGGAGAGGAAGGGTAGAAACGGTATCTAGTCTGTTGAAGGGAGTGGGAGAGGAAGGGTAGAAACGGTATCTAGTCTGTTGGAATGGAGTGGGAGAGGAAGGGTAGAAACGGTATCTTGTCTGTTGAAGGGAGTGGGAGAGGAAGGGTAGAAACGGTATCTAGTCTGTTGAAGGGAGTGGGAGAGGAAGGGTAGAAACGGTATCTAGTCTGTTGAAGGGAGTGGGAGAGGAAGGGTAGAAACGGTATCTAGTCTGTTGAAATGGAGTGGGAGAGGAAGGGTAGAAACGGTATCTAGTCTGTTGAAGGGAGTGGGAGAGGAAGGGTAGAAACGGTATCTAGTCTGTTGGAATGGAGTGGGAGAGGAAGGGTAGAAACGGTATCTAGTCTGTTGAAGGGAGTGGGAGAGGAAGGGTAGAAAGCGGTATCTAGTCTGTTGAAGGGAGTGGGAGAGGAAGGGTAGAAACGGTATCTAGTCTGTTGAAATGGAGTTGGAGAGGAAGGGTAGAAAGCGGTATCTAGACTGTTGAAATGGACTGGGAGAGGAAGGGTAGAAACGGTATCTAGTCTGTTGAAATGGACTGGGAGAGGAAGGGTAGAAACGGTATCTAGTCTGTTGAAGGGAGTGGGAGAGGAAGGGTAGAAACGGTATCTTGTCTGTTGAAGGGAGTGGGAGAGGAAGGGTAGAAACGGTATCTAGTCTGTTGAAGGGAGTGGGAGAGGAAGGGTAGAAACGGTATCTAGTCTGTTGAAGGGAGTGGGAGAGGAAGGGTAGAAACGGTATCTAGTCTGTTGAAGGGAGTGGGAGAGGAAGGGTAGAAACGGTATCTAGTCTGTTGGAATGGAGTGGGAGAGGAAGGGTAGAAACGGTATCTAGTCTGTTGAAGGGAGTGGGAGAGGAAGGGTAGAAACGGTATCTAGTCTGTTGGAATGGAGTGGGAGAGGAAGGGTAGAAACGGTATCTTGTCTGTTGAAGGGAGTGGGAGAGGAAGGGTAGAAACGGTATATAGTCTGTTGGAATGGAGTGGGAGAGGAAGGGTAGAAACGGTATCTAGTCTGTTGAAGGGAGTGGGAGAGGAAGGGTAGAAACGGTATCTAGTCTGTTGAAGGGAGTGGGAGAGGAAGGGTAGAAACGGTATCTAGTCTGTTGAAGGGTTTGGGAGAGGAAGGGTAGAAACGGTATCTAGTCTGTTGAAGGGAGTGGGAGGGGAAGGGTAGAAACGGTATCTAGTCTGTTGGAATGGAGTGGGAGAGGAAGGGTAGAAACGGTATCTAGTCTGTTGAAGGGAGTGGGAGGGGAAGGGTAGAAACGGTATCTAGTCTGTTGAAATGGAGTGGGAGAAGAAGGGTAGAAACGGTATCTAGTCTGTTGAAATGGAGTGGGAGAGGAAGGGTAGAAACGGTATCTAGTCTGTTGAAATGGAGTGGGAGAGGAAGGGTAGAAACGGTATCTAGTCTGTTGAAGGGAGTGGGAGAGGAAGGGTAGAAACGGTATCTAGTCTGTTGAAGGGAGTGGGAGAGTAAGGGTCGAAATGGTATCTTGTCTGTTGAAGGGAGTGGGAGAGGAAGGGTAGAAAGCGGTATCTAGTCTGTTGAAGGGAGTGGGAGAGGAAGGGTAGAAACGGTATCTAGTCTGTTGAAGGGAGTGGGAGAGTAAGGGTCGAAATGGTATCTTGTCTGTTGAAGGGAGTGGGAGAGGAAGGGTAGAAACGGTATCTAGTCTGTTGAAATGGAGTGGGAGAGGAAGGGTAGAAACGGTATCTAGACTGTTGAAATGGACTGGGAGAGGAAGGGTAGAAACGGTATCTAGTCTGTTGAAATGGAGTGGGAGAGGAAGGGTAGAAACGGTATCTAGTCTGTTGGAATGGAGTGGGAGAGGAAGGGTAGAAACGGTATCTAGTCTGTTGAAGGGAGTGGGAGAGGAAGGGTAGAAACGGTATCTAGTCTGTTGAAGGGAGTGGGAGAGTAAGGGTCGAAACGGTATCTAGTCTGTTGAAATGGAGTGGGAGAAGAAGGGTAGAAACGGTATCTAGTCTGTTGAAATGGAGTGGGAGAGGAAGGGTAGAAACGGTATCTAGTCTGTTGAAATGGAGTGGGAGAGGAAGGGTAGAAACGGTATCTAGTCTGTTGAAGGGAGTGGGAGAGGAAGGGTAGAAACGGTATCTAGTCTGTTGAAGGGAGTGGGAGAGTAAGGGTCGAAATGGTATCTTGTCTGTTGAAGGGAGTGGGAGAGGAAGGGTAGAAACGGTATCTAGTCTGTTGAAATGGAGTGGGAGAGGAAGGGTAGAAACGGTATCTAGACTGTTGAAATGGACTGGGAGAGGAAGGGTAGAAACGGTATCTAGTCTGTTGAAATGGAGTGGGAGAGGAAGGGTAGAAACGGTATCTAGTCTGTTGGAATGGAGTGGGAGAGGAAGGGTAGAAACGGTATCTAGTCTGTTGAAGGGAGTGGGAGAGGAAGGGTAGAAACGGTATCTAGTCTGTTGAAGGGAGTGGGAGAGTAAGGGTCGAAACGGTATCTTGTCTGTTGAAGGGAGTGGGAGAGGAAGGGTAGAAACGGTATCTAGTCTGTTGAAGGGAGTGGGAGAGGAAGGGTAGAAACGGTATCTAGTCTGTTGAAGGGAGTGGGAGAGGAAGGGTAGAAACGGTATCTAGTCTGTTGAAGGGAGTGGGAGAGGAAGGGTAGAAACGGTATCTAGTCTGTTGAAGGGAGTGGGAGAGGACGGGGATGGCAGAGAGCTGGGAGCTGAGAGGGCAAAGCCTGTGTGCTGAGACCCAGATTACACAGAGATCCTCCTGATGCCACTCAGCCAAAACCAAGTTCCCACAGTGTCAAGCCCAGACACAAACACACACACACAAACATAAAGACAGACGAGCAAACACACACACACACTGAGCCATGTGAAAGCATGAGAGAGGGATTCATTTAATATGCTTAGTTGCTCGTCTGGAAAATGTGAATGACACATTAACTAAGATATTAAACCACTTTAGCCTCTGAATGAGGGTTATTTCAGTCCATTGACATATGTAGAGCCATCCAGTAATGTCTAGATACCAGACCTGGTTTAAAATACTATTTGATATCTTTCAAATGCTTTAAGTGTTTGCTTTAGCCTGCCTGGAGTGGCAGGTGGGCGGGGTTTGTAATTTTCATTGCAACAGGCAAGCTCAATCAAGCACAGGTATAGTATTTGAAATTATTTTACATAGTTTTTTAACCCAGCTATGCTAGCTACATGCCATTACTGCTGGGAAAGGCAACAGCTGTTTACTGAAGAACCCAGCCTTTGATCAATGTGTTAAACCCCTTATTTCATTCAAATCTGCTTTCATAACTATGAATTATGTGTGACGCATGTCCGTCACGCTTGTAGCTCAAGCTAAACAAAGGCATGTTTGTTATTGTCTGATGGGAATTCTAAGGGCAACCGTTTTGTGTGTGTGTGCATGTCTATCTCCCTGTTTGTGTGTGTGTGTGTATCCCTGAAATAGCATGAATCACTGACCAGTTGCTAGTTTATTGGTTTATCATCCATGATTGGAGCCTGAAAGATACATGCTGCTAAGACTGGCAGATACCTGCTGCTAAGACTGGCAGATACCTGCTGCTAAGACTGGCAGATACCTGCTGCTAAGGCTGGCAGATACCTGCTGCTAAGGCTGGCAGATACCTGCTGCTAAGACTGACAGATACCTGCTGCTAAGACTGGCAAATACCTGCTGCTAAGACTGGCAGATACCTGCTGCTAAGACTGACAGATACCTGCTGCTAAGGCTGGCAGATACCTGCTGCTAAGACTGGCAGATACCTGCTGCTAAGACTGACAGATACCTGCTGCTAAGGCTGGCAGATACCTGCTGCTAAGACTGACAGATACCTGCTGCTAAGATTGACAGAAACCTGCTGCTAAGACTGGCAGATACCTGCTGCTAAGACTGGCAGATACCTGCTGCTAAGACTGACAGATACCTGATGCTAAGACTGACAGATACCTGCTGCTAAGACTGACAGATACCTGCTGCTAAGACTGGCAGATACCTGCTGCTAAGGCTGGCAGATACCTGCTGCTAAGACTGGCAGATACCTGCTGCTAAGGCTAGCAGATACCTGCTGC
This sequence comes from Brachymystax lenok tsinlingensis, assembly GCA_030435695.1. Classification (NCBI taxonomy): domain Eukaryota; kingdom Metazoa; phylum Chordata; class Actinopteri; order Salmoniformes; family Salmonidae; genus Brachymystax; species Brachymystax lenok. The sequence continues at coordinate 104,721,350 of CM059791.1, forward strand.
TAAGACTGGCAGATACCTGCTGCTAAGACTGACAGATACCTGATGCTAAGACTGGCCGATACCTGCTACTAAGACTGACAGATACCTGCTGCTAAAACTGACAGATACCTGCTGCTAAGACTGACAGATACCTGCTGCTAAGGCTGGCAGATACCTGCTGCTAAGACTGGCAGATACCTGCTGCTAAGGCTAGCAGATACCTGCTGCTAAGACTGGCAGATACCTGCTGCTAAGACTGACAGATACCTGATGCTAAGACTGGCCGATACCTGCTACTAAGACTGACAGATACCTGCTGCTAAAACTGACAGATACCTGCTGCTAAGACTGACAGATACCTGCTGCTAAAACTGACAGATACCTGCTGCTAAGACTGACAGATACCTGCTGCTAAGACTGACAGGGGCAGGAGGGTGGAGACACACACATAAGCCACACTCCAGCGGCCTGGCGATTACAGCGAGGTGACGGGGGGTCAGGCAGTTATGTCAGTACCTAGCAATTAATGCTGAGGGGGCAGGGTAAGGATAGGGGCAGGGGATAGGCAGTGCAAGCAGGGCTTTACATTTAATAAATTCATTGCTACCAACTTATACAAGTTAGGAGCACAACATAACATTCAGCACAACATAACACCAGAATATATTTTTTCATCAATATAGCCACTATTGGGCCTGTATGTATTTTAGCTACTTATGTTGTGCTCTAGAAACTCATATGCAACCCTGTAAATATATTTGTTTAATATAAAAAGCTGAATATTTTATACAAATATCTGTCATTAAAATTACAAAGTAATTTTCTGCATTGTGTAAAAGCTATTTTTCTTTTGAGATTACATTACTGCTAAATGACTAAACTCTAAATGTAATTGTATTGAAAATTGTATACTGTCTCTTTAAGAACATTGTTTGTGCGTGATGACATGCAAAAGATCTGTCATTCATTCATCACTCTGATCATTGATCTCCTGAAGAAGCTATCCCTTTTCCTTTATTTCTGTCCCAAAATGTTTGGCTATAGCCTACTGGCAAAGTTACCAGGCTGTTAGCTAGCAATGCTACAACAGTAGAGCGAAGCCTAATAATTACAACAATTATTATCTGGGTCATTTTTTCTATGCGCAGTGGTGCTCCCAAATTAAAATACCAGGTCACACAGCAAAATATTTAGGAGCATATGCAACCAAAACGGTCGCATTTTAGAGCCCTGAGTGCAAGAGCCATCCACTACCATCTAGTTGGATTTGGTTGAGATTGTGTGAGTTAAAATAGTTCTGTTAAGTCAACTTAATTAGTTGTTTTGAGAAGGGTTCTTTACTTTCCTAAATTGTTGTAGTTTTTCTTACAGTGGAAAATATAACTGCAGTCCCAAAGGAGCATGTGTTACATTGATACCAATTAGCATTAGCCTTATCACCATACCAACCTTAATTTCACTTCTGCTGGCTACAACATGATGTTTTACTACTGCTGAGTTTAAAAGGGCTACAACATCATGTGTTTCATCCTTTCAGGCCCCCTTACTCCTGTGTGAGTCGATAGTTTGAATCTCTAGTCAAACTCTCCTTGTCAGATTGTGGACAATCAATGGTCAGCATATGGTCTGTCTATGTGTTCAGTCTCTGTGGTCTATCTTTGGTCAGAAATATCGCAATATTTTTGGGGGATGATATTATATCGATACTTTGATTACAAAAAAGTATATATATAATTTTTTTTTTGCAAGGTAGCATTTGCTAGCGCTAGACAGCTGTACCTGCGCCAAAACTCTGGTATTTTTCTTCCTATAGCTTGTTCTTCATCTTCTTTTTAAATAGTGAACATGTTTTCAGCACTTTTATTTCCATGACTGATCAAAAAAAAATTCTCATGTCTCTCTCTGTCTCTCTGCAGCAGATATCAGTGGAGGCTGGTGAGAGGAGCTATAGGAGGACAGGCTCATTGTAATGGCTGGAATGGAATCAATGGAATGGTACCAAACACACCAGACACATGGAAACAACGTGTTTGACTCTGTTCCATTCATTCCATTCCAGCCATTAAATGAGCCTGTCCTCCTATAGTTCCTCCCACCAGCCCCCTCTGGCAGACATATACTGAGGAATATTAAGCCGAACATTAAATCGCAATAAAAATCGCAGTATCGAATCGCTATACATATAGAATCGTGAGAATCGCAATACATATCGTATCGGCACCTAAGTATTGTGACAATATCGTATTGTGAGGTTCCTGGCAATTCCCAGCCAAAGTGTTACTATGGTTACTGAATGTCTGTAGGTGTGTGTTCCTGACTGTGTGAGTTTCTCTCTGACCTTGCGGACGTAGCTGACAGCGTCCTCTTCGGTGTAGACTTCAGCGCTGACCCCTCCCCGGCGGCGGCGGCGGGCCTTGACCACTGGGTTGGGCAGCGGGGGGGACACCTCGTCATCATGGCTGTCCGACTGAGAGTTGGACTTCTGGCGGGGCCAGGATCTGCTTGCACTCTTCCTGTAGGCGGGAGAGAGAGGGAGAGAGAGGGAGAGGGCGATTAAGAATAAAAGTTTCAGTCCAGTGAAAGTGAAAGGGATAGTTACATTAAAAAAAAAAACGTTACATTTAAAATCTTTTAGTATTTTGTTCATTAGTCCAATGCCAATTTTTTTGCATGTCAACAATACAAGTAAGCCACCAGGAAAAGCCAGTTGGGATGCAAAAGTGTAGACAACACAGTCTAACATTAGAGAGCAACTATGATCATATTTTAGTACCTCACTGTTCCCAGAACTTCTAGTCTGAGAATAACAAACCAGCTAACAGAACAGAAAACCACTTCTGCAAAGAAGTTTCCACATTTCCTCAAAGATTGAAGTTAAACATTAGACTAATAGCTGTTAGCTAGCTGTGCTCTAACATAGGAGGAGAGTCTATGACAGGATTCAGCTTGTATGTGCAGGCCATGGGAAGAAAAGGACAGCTAAGCTAACTGACAGGGCACTACACACACAGGTAGCCCCCTTGTAAACGCTAACGGAGGCAGAACAAGAGAAGAAGACATCTAAGAGAAGAGATGAGGGAGCAGGTTGGTAACCTCCAGCTGTTGTTTTACTGTCGTCTCAAGCTGCTGAATTTACGACGCATCAAAGCTCAATTAGGCATGCTAAAGATGAAACTGTCTATCTGCTTGTATGTCTGACTGCCTGTTTGTCTGCCTGTCTGTCTGCATGTCTGCCTGACTGCCTGCATGCCTGTCTGTCTGTCTGTCTGTCTGGTGTAGGGTGCATGGGGTTGAGGTAAAAAAGTAATGTGTGTGTGTCAAAATATGTTTGTGTTGGTTTTAAGCCTGTGACTATGAATGTGTATACACTGCATTGTGTGTGTGTGTGTGTGTGTGTGCCCGGGTTAGTAATTACATCTGCGTCACTGTAATTATGTGTTTTTATTTACACTTGGCTGTGGTTATGAGTGAACACACTTCACGAGGCGTGTGTTCCAACAGCACATAACACATTGTGCACACCGTTTTAATAGTCAGTTTTCATTCAGAGTGTTCATGACTAATCTATTTCCATATAGGTTTGTGTATCTGTTTACTAGTCGGTTGTCCCCTCTTGTCTTCACTGTACCACCAGGACACATCTGTTTACTAGTCGGTTGTCCCCTCTTGTCTTCACTGTACCACCAGGACACATCTGTTTACTAGTCGGTTGTCCCCTCTTGTCTTCACTGTACCACCAGGACACATCTGTTTACTAGTCGGTTGTCCCCTCTTGTCTTCACTGTATCACCAGGACACATCTGTTTACTAGTCGGTTGTCCTGTCGTCACTGTACCACCATATAGACTGCTGGGGCATGAAGTGGCAGTCTGCTGCTCTCCAGGAGCAGAGAAATCACACTCACAAGCACACACACACATACACACACACACACACACACACACACACAGGTGGAGCGAGGTGAGTGAAAGTGCAGCCTCATCACAGTCCACTCCAGACACCTTCCCTAACGACAGATTTCACGGGAGATATCTCAAGGACAGGCATTTCAGCAGCACACTAGAGCTCTGCAGCTGTGATTTAGGGTGTTCTGGGTGTAATTGTGGCCCCTTTGTTTGTGTTCCGTCCCCTTTGTCACTGTGAAAGGAGTAAATTCACAGGTGTACTGACAAAAGACATGACTAGTATAAAAAAACTATTTACAGCACCACATTAGAACACTGTATATGCTGTGTGTGTTTAGAGTGGGTTTTTTAAACTTTCTTCCAGTATATGCCTTTTGAAGCCGGCACTCAAAACATTTGAGCTGAGCACGGCAATTTATCTTCCTGTTCTATACATAACAGTATTCCCTTGGTTCCCATAATCATTAGGGCATGACTAACTACCCTTGTTAAGGAGATATCATGTACTGTAATGGCAGCCAATAGGCATCTGTCTATAAGGCTGTGATTTCTATCCCCACTATTCTCTCTCTGTCTCTCTCCATTGTTTCAGAGCATCTAACAACATCTGCTACACTTTAAAGACGATATGAGGTGTATAGCCGCTGTTTATAGCCCCCCACACACACACACACACACACACACACACACACACATACGGCAGCAGTATAATCAATTCAGTATCAAGATATCTCTAACAATTAGTCAGGACTTCTGGCCTCACACACCGCTACAAAACACCAGTCCTGTCATCTCTATCCACACAGACATCTCCATCAAATACCAATGCATACAGTGAAGAACATGTACACAAAGAACTAGCTATTAGCTGAATCTCCCCAAATCAGAATCCAACCCCTGTAGCCTTCACGTCATACAGACACGAATACACAGACCTGTCTCCTCAAACAACTCAACTCATAAACACAGTCACTCGCTGTAGTCAAACTATTCAGCATTCTTTCCTTGCTGCAGTGTTATCCATGCTAGCAGAGCTAGTCGGCGGTGGCAGGGTTTAAAACGTAAACCCAAGGTATTTACCATGCCGTGGAGGGCCCCTGGCCAGGCCTGTGTAGTGTCCCTCAGCTGGGCCCCTGGGAAGTGCTGCTCGTCATGTGTGTGTGTAAACACAGTCCTACAGCTACTGTACCATCACACACACGCCACCATCACTATTGACATCACGGTCCACGGCCATGCTGACAAGGCCAACAGAGTGTGTGTGTGTGTGTGTGTGTGTGTTCGAGAGCAAGCGAATGTGAGTGTGTGTATGTGTGTGTGTGTGTGTGAGCGAGAGAGAGAGAGAGAGCGAGAGAAAGCGTGTATGTGTAAGAGAGAGTGTGTGTGTGTGTATGTGGTTGCAGTATCCCCGAAGCAGCAGCAGACGTCTTGTTCAAGAACCACTGATAATAACCCTGATGAAAACACAGCAAGAAGCTTCCCTCAGCATCGGTCCTCCTGCACTCCTGTCTCTCTCCACTTCTGCTCTCCTCACTCGCTCTCTCACTCTCTCGCTCGCTCTCCTCCCTCTCTCTCTCTTCGTTTCTGCCTGCGCACAAACTCACATAATCCCGGTTTTCTCATTTCCCGCATCACCATGACAACAGAGCGCAGTAGCATCCCGACCCTCTGGTTGAGGGCTGAAGCAGGAAGCCAGCAGTACACACATACATACACACAACGTCATTCATCACAACAACACTAGCCACTGTCTGTGCAGCAGTTCCCATACGAACAAATCCAATCATTCTGTGCCAAACAAAAACAAGTTCTATACTGTACCATGCAGTGTCTCGTCTCTCTGACCCTCTCACACGTCTTTCCTAAGAGGCCAGAGAGTCAAGTCTGGTTTGAAACATGCCCATTGTGTGTGTGAGACTCTGTTACTTGACTAGCCCTGTGCCCCACACACACACACAGAGGCCAATGACACACTCAGTGACGCAGGGTGTTCATGACATCACATATCTGTTCCATACAGCATTCTCTCTCTCTCTCTCTCTCTCTCTCTCTCTCTCTCTCTCTCTCTCTCTCTCTCTCTCTCTGCGTCATTATCACCGGCTGCCTGCCAGAGAGAGAAAGCACAGGAGAGGGGGAGGAGGAGAGGAGATAGAGGACACGGGTACAGGACTGCCACTACACACACACGCACACAGGCACGTGCACACAAACACAGAGACACAAATACATCAACAAAAGGTGGACTGAACGGTCCTCATTGATATTCAGAGATGTTCTGATGATTAGAGATACTGGTTGAATATTTGATTTGTATGTATATTTAAAAGGCTGCCAATCAGACTGTGGTGCTATTTTTTATAACGTGTTATTAATTCTGATGCTTTAGGGCAAACATGATGTTGAGGAACCTGAAGGCATCGGCCTATTATCAATTAGATTTGCTCTCCTCTGTCCTCTCCTCCTTCCTCTCTCGCCTCCTGTTGAAAAAGGTCAAAGGTGATGGATGAGAGTGAAGGAAAGGTGCTTGCTTGAAATGAGACGGTCCTTCTCAACTCGCGCATCATCAGGTACAGTAAGGGAAAAAAGTATTTGATCCCCTGCTGATTTTGTAAGTTTGCCCACTGACAAAGAAATGATCAGTCTATAATTTTAATGGTAAGTTTATTTGAACAGTGAGAGGCAGAATAACAACAAAAAAATCCAGAAAAACGCATGTGAAAAATTTTATAAATTGATTTGCATTTTAATGAGGGAAATAAGTATTTGACCCCTCTGCAAAACATTACTTAGTACTTGGTGGCAAAACCCTTGTTGGCAATCACAGAGGTCAGACGTTTCTTGTAGTTGGCCACCAGGTTTGCACACATCTCAGGAGGGATTTTGTCCCACTCCTCTTTGCAGATCTTCTCCAAGTCATTAAGGTTTCGAGGCTGACGTTTGGCAACTCGAACATACAGCTCCCTCCACAGATTTTCTATGGGATTAAGGTCTGGAGACTGGCTAGGCCACTCCAGGACCTTAATGTGCTTCTTCTTGAGCCACTCCTTTGTTGCCTTGGCCGTGTGTTTTGGGTCATTGTCATGCTGGAATACCCATCCACGACCCATTTTTAATGCCCTGGCTGAGGGAAGGAGGTTCTCACCCAAGATTTGACGGTACATGGCCCCGTCCATCGTCCCTTTGATGCGGTGAAGTTGTCCTGTCCCCTTAGCAGAAAAACACCCCCAAAGCATAATGTTTCCAGCCCCATTTTTGACGGTGGGGATGGTGTTCTTGGTGTCATAGGCAGCATTCCTCTTCCTCCAAACACGGCGAGTTGAATTGATGCCAAAGAGCTCCATTTTGGTCTCATCTGACCACAGCACTTTCATCCAGTTGTCCTCTGAATCATTCAGATGTTCATTGGCAAACTTCAGACGGGCATGTATATGTGCTTTCTTGAGCAGGCCTTATATAGGTCTACAATCTTGTCCCTGACATCCTTGGAGAGCTCTTTGGTCTTGGCCATGGTGGAGAGTTTGGAATCTGATTGATTGATTGCTTCTGTGGACAGGTGTCTTTTATACAGGTAACAAGCTGAGATTAGGAGCACTCCCTTTAAGAGTGTGCTCCTAATCTCAGCTCGTTACCTGTATAAAAGACACCTGGGAGCCAGAAATGTTTCTGATTGAGAGGGGGTCAAATACTTATTTCCCTCACTGTAAATGATGTTTCCAGTGGTGGATACCAAAATAAATGACGTTTCCAGTGGTGGATCCCAAAATAAATGACGTTTCCAGGGGTGGATCCCAAAATAAATGACGTTTCCAGGGGTGGATCCCAAAATAAATGACGTTTCCAGGGGTGGATACCAAAGTAAATGACGTTTCCAGGGGTGGATACCAAAATAAATGACGTTTCCAGTAGTGGATCCCAAAATAAATGACGTTTCCGGTAGTGGATCCCAAAATAAATGACGTTTCCAGTAGTGGATCCCAAAATAAATGTGTAAAGTGATCAAAACATATGAAGTTAGTTGTATAGATCAAACCATAAGTAGCATGTTGTTGTTAAACGTGTTTTCTCTTCCCACAATACATCAACTGATTCAAAGGGGGGGTGGCAGATATAAAAACTCTTCTGCCAAAGACTCGCCAAAAAGGAGGCTATCGAGGAGTGGAGGACACTCCTCAATTCGGTCTACTAACGAATTGACCACATATAAGTTTCTGGGTCACGAAGGAGAGAGGATGTAGGACAGTGTACGGAAGACAGACTTTTACCCAAAGGAGAAAACCACATGGACTGATGTCATGTTTTTGTCAGATCTGTCTGTCCAATTACCTTCTCACCTAACCATCCAACCAATGAGATGGCCTACCTGTTCACTTCAAAACATACCAACAGAGCAAAATCAAATCAAATCAAATTGTATTGGTCACATACACATGGTTAGCAGATGTTAATGCGAGTGTAGCGAAATGCTTGTGCTTCTAGTTCTGACCATGCAGTAGTATCTAACAAGTAATATAACAATTTCACAACAACTACCTAATACACACAAGTGTAAAGGAATGAATAAGGAATGAATATGTACATATAAATATATGGATGACCGATGGCATAGGCAAGATGCAGTAGATGGTATAGAGTACAGTATATACATATGAGATGAGTAATGTAGGGTATATAAACATTATATAAAGTGACTAGTGATACAGTTATTACATCCAATTTTTAATTATTCACGTGGCTAGAGATTTGAGTCAGTATGTTGGCAGCAGCCACTCAATGTTAGTGATGGCTGTTTATCAGTCTGATGGCCTTGAGATAGAAGCTGTTTTTCAGTTTCTCTGTTCC
>CM059791.1:104735072-104785072 GCA_030435695.1 Brachymystax lenok tsinlingensis
GCAGGCAGGAGAGCATGAGACCAACAGCACCTAGAACACAGTGAACACTTCACAAATCAATCTATTATTGGCTGCCTAAAATCACCATAATGAGTGGGTGTGCACTGCCTGTGTGTATCTTGCATGTGTGTGTGTGTATGCGTGTGTGTGCCTGAATGAGTATGTGTTTGTGTGTTTTAAGGTTCGTTTTTTGTTTCGTTTTTTTACAGCACTGAAAATCATCCTGTTGGTATTTTGAAATACCCCGGCATACAATGTGTGTGTGTGTGTGTGTGTGTGTAGTCATGATGGTACAGCAAGCTGAGAGCCCAGCTGTGAGGTGAGCTGTACTGACCTGTTGTCTAATCAGCCTGTTCCTGGGTCTGTCTGTGTTGTATAAGACAGGCCTGTTAAAATCCATCCATCCACAGACACACACTGACATAGTCACAGTCACTGAGACACCAAGCCAGACCCCAGCCTCTCATCACCTGGGACAGAACCACTGACTGTCCTCCTACTCCTCTCCTCTCCTACTGCTCATCTCAAGGTTGATTAAGCCAACAATTCATACACACAGTGGAGGAGGTGGTGGTGAATGGAATAGTAGTGGGGTCCTTCCACGAAATGAGGCCCTTTTGCATCCCTTTGATATTTTAAATAGAAATTCTGCACCAACATTGAATTTGAAAAGCCACTTCTTTTAAGTGCCCTTTAATATAGGCCACATGGAATAATTAAATAACTCAGATTTTCATATGAATAAATATTTGCTAAAGTGCCCAAATTCAACATTTTGACACATCCCTTCTGTGACTTTTAGGAAGATTTTAACCCACGTTTTCACCATCACTGTAAAGCCCTAGTTATTGTGTTGCTTTGACAAAGTCATTTCTGAAGATTTTCTGAAGAACTCTCGTTTTACTGTTGAACTATTCCTTAAAAAAAAAAAAACTATAAACATTGAACAATAGTGAAATCATAGTGTAAAACCAGGTGAGCTGCTTCTCTTTTTGGCCATTTTCTGGTGTTTTGTGGTGGAAAACTGAGCAGGTCGAGCATAAAACGTCAATCCTGTTACCCATACTGTAGATACACAGGCTAGAAATGGTTTAACAATAAATAAAAAAAGGTTTGCATTCAATTGCTCCTCCCTGTTGCACACAACACACTTCCATTACCCCGTTATAAGGGGATTTAAGACTGATTTAACCCTGTTACAGTCAACCCTGTTACGGTCAACCCTCTTACGGTCAACCCTGTTACATTATTTGGACTTAATGGGAACTTACTATAGTCAACCCTGTTACGGTCAACCCTGTTACGGTCAACCCTGTTACGGTCAACCCTCTTACGGTCAACCCTGTTACATTATTGGGAACTTAATGGGCACTTACTATAGTCAACCCTGTTGCAGTCAACCCTGTTGCAGTCAACCCTGTTACGGTCAACCCTGTTACGGTCAACCCTCTTACGGTCAACCCTCTTACGGTCAACCCTGTTACATTATTGGGCACTTAATGGGCACTTACTACAGTCATGTTTTTATTCAACCTCTTAAGATGGGAAACATGTTTTTTATTAAGTTGAAGTTTTTTATTAAGCTCTTTATGACAGAATGTTCAAATTAGGTGAAATCACTACCCACACTACCCAAAAGGGACTTATTTGGTGGACCGATCCAGTAGAACATTGTTAATATAATCACCCAGCTTTACCTGCTTGCCTCCGATCCTCCTGGAGCCTCATGGCCCTTATGACTGCTACCATGTCCCTTCCTTACAGCCGTTATGTTATCCTAGTACCCCACAGTTTCATAGCCCTGTGCTGTTGATGTGAACACTGTGTACGTGCTGCAGGCTCCAGGACTCATGATGGGCCAGGTGATCATCTGATTCTCCCCTGCAGGGCCAGCCTGACCCAATCACTGGGTCTCTCCATAACATAAGGATAGAGAGAAAGAGAGACGAGAGAGAGGGCAGCTGGTCTCAAGGAGGCTCATACTCTCTGACGCACAACAGGGACCTGAGGGGGCAGGCAGGCATGGTGTGTGTGTGTGTGGTTAGATGTTTCAGCAGATACACACGGACCCTCAGAGCTCTGGAGCAGCATTGTAACATTAGCCTGCTGATTCCCTGCATGGTGTTCTGAGCAGTAACAGAGAGGGTAAAGGATCAGTAAAGGATCAGTAAATGCAATCAATGGATCAGCCTCCACTCTGCAATCAATGGATCAGCCTCCACTCTGCAATCAATGGATCAGCCTCCACTCTGCAATCAACGGATCAGCCTCCACTCTGCAATCAATGGACCAGACTCCACTCTGCAATCAATGGATTAACCTCCACTCTGCAATCAATGGATCAGCCTCCACTCAACAATCAATGGTTCAGTCCCTCCACTCTACAATCAACGGATAAGCTTCCACTCTACAATCAATGGATTAACCTCCACTCTACAATCAATGGATCAGCCTCCACTCAACAATCAATGGATCAGCCTCCATTCTGCAATCAATGGATCAGCCTCCACTCTACAATCAATAGATCAGCCTCCAGACTAGAATCAATGGATCAGCCTCCACAATACAATCAATGGATCAGCCTCCATTCTGCAATCAATGGATCAGCCTCCACTCTGCAATCAATGGATCAGCCTCCACTTTGCAATCAATGGATCAGAATCCACTCTGCAATCAATGGATCAGCCTCCACTCTGCAATCAATGGATCAGCCTCCACTCTGCAATCAATGGATTAGCCTCCACTCTGCAATCAATGGATCAGCCTACACTCTACAATCAATGGATAAGCTTCCACTCTACAATCAATGGATCAGCCTCCACTCTACAATCAATGGATCAGCCTACACTCTACAATCAACGTATCAGCCTCCACTCTACAATCAATGGATCAGCCTCCACAATACAATCAACGGATCAGCCTCCTCTACAATCAACGGATCAGCCTCCACTCTACAATCAACGGATCAGCCTCCACTCTACAATCAATGGATCAGCTTCCATTCTACAATCAAAAGATCAAACTCCACTCTGCAATCAACGGATTATCCTCCACTCTACAATCAACGGATCAGCCTCCACAATACAAACAATGGATTAGCCTCCACTCTGCAATCAACAGATCAGCCTCCACTCTGCAATGGATCAGCCTCCACTCTACAATCAATAGATCAGCCTCCAGACTACAATCAATGGATCAAACTCCACAATACAATCAACGGATCAGCCTCCATTCTGCAATCAACGGATCAGCCTCCACTCTGCAATCAATGGATCAGCCTCCACTCTGCAATCAATGGATCAGCCTCCACTCTGCAATCAATGGATCAGCCTCCACTCTGCAATCAATGGACCAGCCTCCACTCTGCAATCAATGGATTAACCTCCACTCTGCAATCAATGGATCAGCCTCCACTCTACAATTAATGGATCAGCCCCTCCACTCTACAATCAATGGATCAGCCTCCACTCTACAATCAATGGATCAGCCTCCACTATACAATCAAAGGATCAAACTCCACTCTGCAATCAACGGATTAGCCTCCACTCTACAATCAACGGATCAGCCTCCACTCTGCAATCAACAGATTAGCCTCCAATCTACAATTAATGGATCAGCCTCCACAATACAATCAATGGATCAGCCTCCACTCTACAATCAATAGATCAGCCTCCAGACTAGAATCAATGGATCAGCCTCCACAATACAATCAATGGATCAGCCTCCATTCTGCAATCAATGGATCAGCCTCCACTCTGCAATCAATGGATCAGCCTCCACTTTGCAATCAATGGATCAGCCTCCACTCTGCAATCAATGGATCAGCCTCCACTCTGCAATCAATGGATCAGCCTCCACTCTGCAATCAATGGATTAGCCTCCACTCTGCAATCAATGGATAAGCTTCCACTCTACAATCAATGGATCAGCCTCCACTCTACAATCAATGGATCAGCCTCCACTCTACAATCAACGTATCAGCCTCCACTCTACAATCAACGGATCAGCCTCCACTCTACAATCAACGGATCAGCCTCCACTCTACAATCAATGGATCAGCCTCCACTCTGCAATTAATCGATCAGCCTCCACTCTGCAATCAATGGATCAGCCTCCACTCTGCAATCAACGGATTAGCCTCCACTCTACAATCAATGGATCAGCCTCCACAATACAATCAATGGTCAGCCTCCACTCTACAATCAACGGATCAGCCTCCACTCTACAATCAACGGATCAGCCTCCACTCTACAATCAATGGATCAGCCTCCACTCTGCAATCAAAGGATTAGCCTCCACTCTACAATCAACGGATCAGCCTACACTCTGCAATCAACGGATTAACCTCCAATCTACAATTAATGGATCAGCCTCCACTCTGCAATCAATGGATCAGCCTCCACTCTGCAATTAACGGATTAGCCTCCACTCTACAATCAACGGATCAGCCTCCACTCTGCAATCAACGGATCAGCCTCCACTCTGCAATCAACGGATTAGCCTCCACTCTACAATCAACGGATCAGCCTCCACAATACAATCAATGGATCAGCCTCCACTCTACAATCAACGGATCAGCCTCCACTCTACAATCAACGGATCAGCCTCCATTCTACAATCAATGGATCAGCCTCCACTCTGCAATCAACGGATTAGCCTCCACTCTACAATCAACGGATCAGCCTCCACTCTACAATCAACAGATCAGCCTCCACTCTACAATCAATGGATCAGCCTCCACTCTGCAATCAACGGATTAGCCTCCACTCTACAATCAATGGATCAGCCTCCACAATACAATCAATGGATCAGCCTCCACTCTACAATCAACGGATCAGCCTCCACTCTACAATCAACGGATCAGCCTCCATTCTACAATCAATGGATCAGCCTCCACTCTGCAATCAACGGATTAGCCTCCACTCTATAATCAACGGATCAGCCTCCACTCTACAATAAACAGATCAGCCTCCACTCTACAATCAATGGATCAGCCTCCACTCTACAATCAATGGATCAGCCTCCACTCTATAATCAACGGATCAGCCTCCACTCTACAATCAACGGATCAGCCTCCACTCTGCAATCAACGGATTAGCCTCCACTCTACAATCAATGGATCAGCCTCCACTCTACAATCAACGGATCAGCCTCCACTCTACAATCAATGGATCAGCCTCCACTCTACAATCAATTGATCAGCCTCCACTCTACAATCAATGGATCAGCCTCCACTCTACAATCAATGGATCAGCCTCCACTCTGCAATCAATGGATCAGCCTCCACTCTACAATCAATGGATCAGCCTCCACTTTGCAATCAATGGATCAGCCTTCACTCTGCAATCAATGGATCAGCCACCACTCTACAATCAATGGATCAGCCTCCACTCTGCAATCAATGGATCAGCCACCACTTTGCAATCAATGGATCAGCCTCCACTCTGCAATCAATGGATCACCCTCCACTCTACAATCAATGGATCAGCCTCCACTCTGCAATCAATGGATCAGCCTCCACTCTGCAATCAACGGATCAGCCTCCACTCTGCAATCAACGGATTAGCCTCCACTCTACAATCAATGGATCAGCCTCCACTCTACAATCAACGGATCAGCCTCCACTCTACAATCAATGGATCAGCCTCCACTCTACAATCAATTGATCAGCCTCCACTCTACAATCAATGGTTCAGCCTCCACTCTACAATCAATGGATTAGCCTCCACTCTGCAATCAATGGATCAGCCTCCACTCTACAATCAATGGATCAGCCTCCACTTTGCAATCAATGGATCAGCCTTCACTCTGCAATCAATGGATCAGCCACCACTCTACAATCAATGGATCAGCCTCCACTCTGCAATCAATGGATCAGCCTCCACTTTGCAATCAATGGATCAGCCTCCACTCTGCAATCAATGGATCACCCTCCACTCTACAATCAATGGATCAGCCTCCACTCTGCAATCAATGGATCAGCCACCACTCTACAATCAATAGATCAGCCTCCACTCTGCAATCAATGGATCAGCCTCCACTCTACAATCAATGGATCAGCCTTCACAATACAATCAATGGATCAGCCTCCACTCTACAATCAATGGATCAGCCTCCCCTCTACAATCAATGGATCAGCCTCCATTCTGCAATCAATGGATCAGCCTCCACTCTACAATCAATGGATCAGCCTCCATTCTGCAATCAATGGATCAGCCTCCACTCTACAATCAATGGATCAGCCTCCACTCTGCAATCAATGGATCCGCCTCCACTCTGCAATCAATGGATCAGCCTCCACTCCACAATCAGTGGATCAGCCTCCACTCCACAATCAATGGATCAGCCTCCAGTGTTCCAAAATGGCTGACATGCTGTTAGCTGCCACTGAACCAGAAGTGAACTGTCTCTGGGCCTGCCATTCACATCAACTTTATTATCTCACCAGTGGTAAATTAATTTGGTCATGTGTGTAAAAAGAACAGTACATAAAACATGAAAACACAGAAACTACACAAAATAATTCATTCAAAGTGCTACAGCTACACATTTAATGTGAAAGTGTAATATGGCTGTTGGAATAAAAGAGCCCCCATATCATCTGTTTTAATGTTCTTTTGAAGAAGTCTCTTTCCCCTTGTCCGGCTGCTGCTGTGACTGAGTGTTGAGTGAAGGGGATGGGTACTGTCCTGTAAAATGCTTTCACATTTTAGGAGGGTGAGTTTTGTGTACAGGTTGGTGGCTGATTCGTGATCTATTCCAATTATCCTTCCTGCCGTCTTAATCAAGCGCTGAAGCTTGACTTGGTCTTGCACTCGCATGTTTCCAAACACGCATATCAGACCAAAGGACAGCACGCGCTGCAGGACAGATTTATAGAACATTTGTAAGATATGGTGGTCGACATTAAAATTGTTCAGTCTGCGTAAAAAAATACTTCTCTGTTGCAATTTCTTTATCTTTGCAAAGACACAGTCATTGAATTTCAGTTATTGTCTATTTCAATTCCGAGGTACTTCTATGTGGTCACTCTATTGACTGATTCCCCATTGATCTTCGTCGGGGGTAGTGGAGTTTTGTTCCTTCTGAAATCAATTTCCAGCTCTTTTGTTTTCTTAACGTTTATTTCAAGAAAGTTATCTGCACACCACTGGACGAATTTCGCCAGTTCTCTGTCAAAACCTTGGAGAGGCTTGGTCTGGGTGGAGGAAACCCACAACAGCGGTGTCATCTGCATATTTAAAAAACATGTGGGCTGCGTCAGAGGCTTGACAATCGTTTGTGTACAGCGTGTACCGTATCGGTGAAAGTACGCAACCTTGAGGGGCTCCCGTATTCATTCTAAATGTAGAGATGGCGGAGTTAAACTTAACTTGTTGAGTACGGTTCACAAGGAAACTATTAATCCACTTGATCAGTAGAGAGTTGACCAATGCCTTGGGGGCCAATGTGGAGCCGATGAGCAACCGTGCTTCGACCAACAGTGGGAAGCCTACGTGAGGTCAATATTTTAGCCCGCATTGGGTCAATATGAATATGTTTGCTGGGTGACAAACCTAGACGGTCAGAGCCACACCCTCAGTGCATAGGGCTCTGGTCAAGAGTAATGCACTATCAAATCAAATGGAATTTGTCACATGCGCCGAATACAACAGGTGTAGACCTTACCGTGAAATGCTTTCTTACAAGCCCTTAACCAACAATGTAGTTTTAAGACAAATAAGAGTTATTTATTTACTATTGAATTAAAGTAAAAAATAAAACAGCAACAATAAAATAACAATAACGAGGCTATTTACAGGGGTTAACGGTAACGAGTCAATGTGCGGGGGTACAGGTTAGTTGAGGTAATATGTACATGTAAGTAGGGGTAAAGTTACTGGGGGGGGTAGCCATTTGATTAGCTGTTCAGCAGTCTTATAGCTTGGGGGTAGAAGCTGTTAAGAAGCCTTTTGGACCTAGACTTGGTGCTCCAGTACCACTTGCTGTGTGATAGCAGAGAGAACAGTCTATGACTAAGGTGGCTGGAATCTTTGGCCATTTTTAGGGCCTTCCTCTGACACGGTGATGCAACCAGTCAGAATGCTCTCGATTGTGCAGCTGTAGAACTTTTTGAGGATCTGAGGACCCATGCCAAATCTTTTCTGTCTCCTGAGGGGGAATAGGCTTTGTGGTGCCCTCTTCACGACTGTCTTGGTGTGTTTGGACAATGATAGTTTGTTGATGTGGACACCAAGGAACTTGAAGCTCTCAACCTGCTGAGAATGGGGGCGTGCTCGGCCCTCCTTTTCCTGTAGTCCACGATCATCTCCTTTGTCTTTATAGGGAATAGGATACCATTTGGGATGGGCTCCTTGACTTCCTCTCAATGGAGTTATCTATAGCTTAGTTATCTATATCCATAGTCTTCACTTTTTCTCTGTAAAAACAAGACTGTTAAAAAACGGTGTTTTTCTTAGTTATAGGCAATAACTGGTCAGCGTCTCAAATGGCAGCCTATTCACCATGTAGTGCACTACTTTTGACCAGGGCCCATAGTCAAAAGTAGTCAAATATAGTGCACTACATGGTGAATAGTGTACCATTTGGGATGCAGACGTGGCCCTACACATGGGTCATTAATAATATTGGGGATGGTTCTTGGCTAGAGCTAGGGCTAGGGCTGGAACTGGGACTGCTGCACAGACCATCAAAGAACATCATTAAAAAGCATGAATGGATGAAAGGGAACGAATGGCCCTAAACTGTTATTTCACACAAAGACCTCCTACTGTAACTTCTGCCAGGAAGCAGACACAGAGACATCACATTATCCCAGGAGTTCAAAAACGTGTTGGCCCACGACCACATTTTGATATCCATATGTAATCAACGGCCAATGTTAACTTTCTTAACTGGAGCTATGACAGTCTATTACAAATCAGTCTGGCAGTACTGCTGACAGTATTTAAATCTTAAGGAAGTATGGTTTGAAGTGACTGAAATGCATCAGCAAGGTATTGGGAAGTTCAGAAGATTATCAGCCAATGATTTAGTATATTCTGTGTAGAGAAGAACACAGAAGAACCCCTGTCTGATTTAGTGCCTGGTCTTGTCCACTCTGTTCTAATCAGTCCTGCGCGGCTTGTGGGCATTGTAGAGGGAAACAGAGGATACATACAGTCACTTCAGAATGTATTGTTGTACAATACAATACAGGTACATTTTGTTGTGTTACAGCCTGAATTTAAAATGGATTACATGTTTATTTTGTGTCACTAATCTACACAGAAATACCCCATAATGTCAAAGCGGAATTATGTTTTTAGACATTTTTACAAATGCTGAAACGTCTTGAGTCAATAGGTATCAACCTTTTTGTTATGGCAAGCCTAAATAACTTCAGGAGTAAAAATGTGCTTAACAAGTCGTATAATAAGTTGTATGGACTGACTCTGTATGCAGTAATAGTGTTTAACATTCTTTTTAAATGACTACCCCATCTCTATACCCCACACATACAATTATCTGTAAGGTCCCTCAGTCGAGCAGTGCATTTCAAACACAGATTCAACCACAAAAACCAGGGAGGTTTTCCAATGCCTGGCAAAGAAGGGCACCTATTGGTAGATAAAATTTGTCATAAAAAGCAGGCATACAGGTGCCATATCCTAACTTAGTTGCCATTGAGGAAGGAATGCCAATGGTGATTTTAAAACAGTTACAGAGTTGAATGGCTGTGATTGGAGATAATGGAGGCTAGATCAACAACATTGTAGTTACTCCACAATACTAACATAAATGAAAGAGTGAAAAGAAAGAAGCCTGTACAAATAAAAAACTTTCCAAAACATGCATTCTCTTTGAAATTAACTTTTTGTCCAGAATACAAAGTGTTATGTTTGGGGCAAATCCAACACAACATATCACAGAGTACCACTCTTCATATTTTCAAGCATGGTGGTGGCTGCATCATGTTATGTGTATGCTTGTCATCAGCAAGGACTAGGTAGTTAGGATAAAAATAAACGGAATGGAGCTAATCACAGGCAAAATCCTAGAGGAAAACTTGGGTTCAGTCTTGCTTTCCACCAGACACTGGAAAACAAATTCACCTTTCAGCAGGACAATTACCTAAAACATAAGGCCAAATATAAACTGGAGTTGCTTACCAAAATGACATTGAATGTTCCTGAGTGGCCTAGTTACTGTGTTGACTTAAATCGACTTGAAAATCTATGGCAAGACTTGAAAATGGCTGTTTAGCAATGATCAACAACCAATTTGACAAAGCTTGAAGATTTTTTGAAAGAATAATGGGCAAAAATATTGTACAATCTAGGTGTGCATAGCTTTTAGAGACTTACCCAGAAAGACTCACAGCTGTAAACCCTGCCAAAGGTGATTCTAACATACATATCCAATCAAGATACATTCGTTTTATTTTCAATGTTAGAATTTCTCTTCCACTTTGACATTACAGAGTATTTTGTGTAGGACGTTGACAAAAAATGACAATTACATTTTAATCCCACTTTGTAACACAACAAATGTGGAAAAAGTCAAGAGGTGTAGAAACTTTCTGAAGTCACTGTACATGTTCCTGATAGTCTTTCAGTGATGGGGTCTTAATATTTTGTAGCTTAAACCATTGAATAGATAGAGGTTTTCTTACAAATGTGTCTCTCCGTTTATTACAACCGCATCTAGCGGCTACCGGAGGTTACTGAGGGAGGTCGAATATGGAGGTCCCACATAGGGTCGTGACCTCTAGTTTGGTAAACGCTGCATTAGCCTAACAAACAGAGTTACAAAGTCCCACCGATCTGACGAGTCCCCCTAGGAGTATGGGGTGTGTGTCTCGACAGACAGGTGTGAAAGATACTGTGTGAGTGAAGAATCATGCATGAAATTATGCCAAGGTACAAGGTTAGGCAGCCTATACCCTATTTTGTGCACTACTTTTGTCCAGGGCCCATAGGGAATAGGGTGTCGTTTGGGACAGGCTTTAGAGTCTGTGGGCAGATGATATTTTTGTCTCAGAAGTGCATAAGGGGCATTAGAAGAAGAGGCCAGTTTGGAAGAAAGGCTCTTCTATTTAGGGATGCACGATATATCGGTGCACATATCGGGATGTCTAGTTTAACGCCGATGTGCAAAACCGATGTCAAAGCTGACGTGAATGCCTATATAACGAAGGTATATGACGTAATGACGCCACGTAAGATTTTGCGCTACACGTGCAACACAGCATTCCTAACTTATCCCACAATGTCTGCTGTGTGGATCGAGCAGTCAACAAGTCGAGCAGTCATTTGAAAGAGTAATACAATTTCAGCCAGACAAATCAAAGATGAAATCCATTAAAGCCAAGATAATGGAATTCATTGCCCGTGACAATCAACCGTTCTCTGTCGTGGGTGATGTTGGCTTTAGCCGACTGGTCGAGCACCGGTACACATTACCAAGTGTGCGATTTTTCAGATGTTGCCCTACCGGAGTTACACAGTAATAGCGTCACTGCTATTAGCTTCACAACATACATACTATGGAACGCCTTTTGGGTCTTTGCGTGTTAAAAAAGATACAGTAGCACTGTCAAAGCTGTACAAAAAAAGTCTGCAAACAAACAAACACCGGCCACAAACTATGTGTTTTCAATACAGCGTTGGTAATAAAGCATAATTTGCTCGACCGCAAATTCTGGGGTAGCTAGCTTTAACTTGGTACCTAGCTAGCACCAATACAACCAGCCTGAAAACAATGCCCAGTAGAAACTGCAGTCATTTTCTTTATTCTTAGCAATGACTTAGGAATCCTTGTTGTTCGTCTATTGAAATTGAACTTCAGTTCATGAAAATAAATAGCTAGCCAGCTACCTGTTGCCCAATGCTATCTGGCTAGTGAGGCTCGACCGGACCGGGTTATGTGTTATGAAGCTAGCCACAATAAGGATTAGGCACAATAGAGTAATTTGCGGTTTGCCTTCAAAATAGAAGTATGTCATTGACAGTGATGCAAATGAATACAAATAGCAGAATTATTCCATACTTTTATTTTGAAGACTAAGCGCAAAGTCCACTGTTGTGGCTAATCCTTATCGTGGCTAACTTCACATAGATGGGTCCGACCACCATTAGTCTTATAAATTAGGGTTATTTTAGATGATGACACCTAGCTATATAACTATAGCTAATGTAACAGATTATGTCGTTTTGCTATGTTTTTGGGGAAGAACATTGTTTGTATTCATGAGCTAGCTAGCTTTTTTTTATGACCAGCACTGTAGGTGCGCGAGGCAACTTTACTAGCATATGTATCGATGAATTGATGTGACATATAAAATACGAGTGATAGTGTGTAATAACTACATAAAAAATTATGAGGGCATTAAATTATTGTGACGTGCAGTCATATTCAGGTCCTGATTGGTCAACAAGCTTAATTGACACGTCAAATAGTGCTAAATAGTATATTTTTTGACACGCAAAGGCCCAAAGGGCGTTCCATAGCAAAGACCCAAACGGCGTTCCATAGAAATCCTGGTTGAGAATGAAACGACTGAACAAATGAACAACGAAACAGCACAGCAAGTAAGTGAAATAAATAGGTTTTGATTATGTTTTACTGGTAATGGGGACATACGTAAATGCCAACAACATATATTTTTGGTCAGTGTGGTGTGTGTATGGGTGTAACCTTTATTTAACTAGGCAAGTCAGTTAAGAACAAATTCTTATTTGCAATGACGGCCTACCCCGGCCAAACCCGGACAACGCTGGGCCAATTGTGCGCCCAATCACATCCAGATATGATACAGCCTGGATTCGAAACAGGGACTGTAGTGACGCCTCTTGCACTGAGATGCAGTGCCTTAGACTGCTGCATCCATATGTGTGTGTTAACAATTTAACTGTACTACAGTCATGGCCAAACGTTTTGAGAATGACACAAATATGAATTTCCACAAAGTTTGCAGCTTCAGTGTCTTTAGATATTTTTGTCAGATGTTACTATGGAATACTGAAGTATAATTACAAGCATTTCATAAGTGTCAAAGGCTTTTATTGACAATTACATGAAGTTGATGCAAAGAGTCAATCTTTGCAGTGTTGACCCTTCTTTTTCAAGACCTCTGCAATCCGCCCTGGCATGCTGTCAATTAACTTCTGGGCCACATCCTGACTGATGGCAGACCATTCTTGCATAATCAATGCTTGGAGTTTGTCAGAATTTGTGGGGTTTTGTTTGTCCACCCGCCTCTTGAGGATTGACCACAAGTTCTCAATGGGATTGAGGTCTGGGGAGTTTCCTGGCAAAGGACCCAAAATATTGATGTTTTGTTCCCTGAGCCACTTAGTTATCACTTTTGCCTTATGCCAGGGTGTTCCATGGTGCTGGAAAAGGAATTGTTAGTCACCAAACTGTTCCTGGATGGTTGGGAGAAGTTGCTGTCGGAGAATGTGTTGTTACCATTCTTTATTCATGGCTGTGTTCTTAGGCAAAATTGTGAGTGAGCCCACTCCCTTGGCTGAGAAGCAACCCCACACATGAATGGTCTCAGGATGCTTTACTGTTGGCATGACACAGGACTGATGGTAGCGCTCACCTTGTCTTCTCCGGACAAGCTTTTTTCCGGATGCCCCAAACAATCGGAAAGGGGATTCATCAGAGAAAATGACTTTACCCCAGTCCTCAGCAGTCTAATCCCTGTACCTTTTGCAGAATATCAGTCTGTCCCTGATGTTTTTCCTGGAGAGAAGTGGCTTCTTTGCTGCCCTTCTTGACACCAGGCCATCCTCCAAAAGTCTTTGCCTCACTGTGCGTGTAGATGCACTCACACCTGCCTGCTGCCATTCCTGAGCAAGCTCTGTACTGAATCAACTTTAGGAGACGGTCCTGGCGCTTGCTGGACTTTCTTGGGCGCCCTGAAGCCTTCTTCACAACAATTGAAGTGTTCTCCTTTAAGTTCTTGATGATCCGATGAATGGTTGATTTAGGTGCAATCTTACTGGCAGCAATATCCTTGCCTGTGAAGCCTTTTCTGTGCAAAGCAATGATGACAGCACGGGTTTCCTTGCAGGTAACCATGTTTGACAGAGGAAGAACAATGATTCCAAGCACCACCCTCCTTTTGAAGCTTCCAGTCTTTATTTGAACTCAATCAGCATGACAGAGTGATCTCCAGCCTTGTCCTCGTCAACACTCACACCTGTGTTAACGAGAGAATCACTGACATGATGTCAGCTGGTCCTTTTGTGGCAGGACTGAAATGCAGTGGAAATGTTTTGGGGGATTTAGTTAATTTGCATGGCAAAGAGGGACTTTGAAATGAATTGCAATTCATCTGATCACTCTTCATGACATTCTGGAGTATATGCAAATTGCCATCATACAAACTGAGGCAGCAGGCTTTGTGAAAATGTATATTTGTGTCATTCTTAAAACTTTTGGCCACGACTGTAGAATACTTCAAAAGGAAAATATCGTAATCGGCCAAAAATGTCATATCGGTGCATCAATACTTGGGTTCCATGTCTATTAAATACAGAGTTGGAGGCTATCTGTTCGCTGGTTGCCTAGGTTACCCCCTCAGATGGGTGACAGGGGAGAAAAGTTGAATAACACCCGTACAGAATAGAACAGAACCCACGTCATCAACTACTGATGAAGGAGAGCCTAACAAAGCAAGAGAAAGAGAGGCAGAGAGATAGAGATAAATAGAAGTGAGAGATGAGAGATAGAGAAGAGAGGGATGGTGATAAAAATGATTTAAAAGCCTATTTTCAACCCACTCCTTTCATTTAAAATCTTCTCCTCTGAGTGCAGAGAGAGACAGTCTGTCAAAGGCCAGATCATCTGTCAACAGCTCCTCTGTAGGGCACAGAACATTCTCTCCCAAACACAGACAGAGGGGAGAGAGAGAGAGAGAGAGAGAGAGAGAGAGAGAGAGAGAGAGAGAGAGAGAGAGAGAGTGTAAGTGAATGAGTGACTGTCTGTCTGTGTGTGTGTTTGAGAGAGAGCTAGAGCGTGAGAGAGAGCGAGAAGGGAATCATATAGTGCATTAGTGAGTCGTGCGTTTTAAGGTTGGTTTTTTATTTCGTTTTTGATTAGTTGGATCGAATGCTGTAATACAGAATAAAACAATTAAGTCCCATGATGTTAGTGACTGCCCATTTCTGCTTATCACTTATAAACCATCAGTTATTCACTGTAATGATGGGGCGGTGAGTCGGAAGCAGGTGGAGGTGAAACGTTTTAATACAACAACTAAACCAAGAACACGACACTAACATAAGGCAGTACGCCGATACACAAGAACAATACCAACTGCTGAGTGAACCTGGGAGAGTGACATATAAAGGGGAGGAAATGATGAAGGTAATGGAGTCCAGGTGTGAATCATAATGATTACAAAGGTGCGCATAATGATGAGTGGCAGGTGTACGTAATGATGAATCCCAGGACCGGTGGTTAGTACTCTGGCGACGTCGTACGCCGGAGGGGAGGAGCAGGAGCAGACGTGACATTCACATTACTTTACTAAAATATTTCAGTTGTTGTGTATTTACATTTGTTTTATTTGATGACTTTATTATTGCATTCCAAGTCATCATCTCATCTCTATAGCTGCTGCCTATGCTGTCTGATAAAATCCCTATTTTAGAAGTTCTTTAAAGTAAATAAGACATACTTTATGACTGCTGAATACCAACTATCAATCACTTTGATCATGTATGTTCAGGTAGAGATACCTCGCAAAGCAACAGATGTTCTCTATATCACCACACGATTGCACATTCTTCTGTCTCTTCCGTAGCAGGCATAAAAGAAACACAGACCGGACAAGTAGATGCACAATGGATTATGGTCATTGTAGTTAATTAACCCATTTTATGCGCTAAACTATGTAGAATATTGGCCTGTTGGAAACTACAACTTCCTACTACATCACACAGTTCAGGCTGGATCTGATTTATCTCTAGAGAAAACGGTACAATGTGCACATTGAGCGCACAGAAAAAAAAAAACTACGAAAATGGAATTAAAATAACTGAACCGACGTCGGTCAACTAGTTGTTTAATAAACAAAAAATAACCGAAATGTCTAGAATCACAGCACATACAAAGAGAGGAGAGAAAAGAAGCTCTAAACTCCAGATTTGTTCACCTCACAGCAGAACACCTCAGAGCAAGATTTCATCCTAAAAACACTGACCCAAAAGTTTGTGTTTCAGGAAGAGCGTCTTTTTTTATATTTTTATTTCACCTTTATTTAACCAGGTAGGCAAGTTGAGAACAAGTTCTCATTTACAACTGCGACCTGGCCAAGATAAAGCAAAGCAGTACGACACATACAACAACACAGAGTTACACATGGAGTAAAACAAACATACAGTCAATAATATAGTAGAAAAACAAATCTATATACAATGTGTGCAAATGAGGTAAGATAAGGAAGGTAAGGCAATAAATAGGCCATGGTGGCAAAGTAATTACAATATAGCATTTAAACACTGGAATGGTAGATGTTCAGTAGATAAATGTGCAATGTAGAAAAACTGGGGTGCAAAGGAGCAAGATAAATAAATAAATACGGTAGGGGATGAGGTAGTTGGTTGGGCTATTTACAGATGGGCTATATACAGGTGCAGGAGTCTGTGAGCTGCTCTGACAGCTGGTGCTTAAAGCTAGTGAGGAAGATAAGTGTCTCCAGTTTCAGAGATTTTTGTTGTTCGTCAACCAACAGGAACATCCAAAACAATCATCATCATTATCATTATCATCATCATCACATCCCTACATGAATACAGAGAATCAAGTATTGAGTAGTGTCACCCCCGGTACACACACACCAACGTCACTTCACATACAGTAGTTACAGCCAGACAGGTTGTGTCTTTAGCATCAGTTTTTTAGTGTTTTCTGGTGAAATTCAGCAGTCTAACCAATATTGCACTGAAATATTGGTAAGGCTGCTTAATTTCTCTCTTTCTCTCTCGCACACACACACTCACACTCACAACATGGTTGGAGACATTTGTTCATTTAGAAGCGTTTGTCCCAGTCTCCGTGGCTCTACTGTCTATGTGTAAACAGTGTGACTGATCATGGTCTGCGGTTTCCAAGCTGCAGCAGGGAGTCCCTCTCCCCTCTTCCCTCTCCAGGTTTCAGACTGCAGTCGGCAGACACAGTCAGTCTATCCTCCTCTCTCCTACTCTCCAGGTTTCAGACTGCAGTAGGCAGACACAGTCAGTCTATCCTCCTCTCTCCTACTCTCCAGGTTTCAGACTGCAGTAGGCAACACAGTCAGTCTATCCTCCTCTCTCCTACTCTCCAGGTTTCAGACTGCAGTAGGCAACACAGTCAGTCTATCCTCCTCTCTCCTACTCTCCAGGTTTCAGACTGCAGTAGGCAACACAGTCAGTCTATCCTCCTCTCTCCTCCTCCACACTGAGAATAGAGACCACATGGGGAGCCGTCCTGGAGAAGTCAACCCTCAGACACTGCACAATATACTGTCAAAACATAGAGACTAGGGGGGCTAGCTAGCTAAGTAATATGAGACTAGAGGGGGCTAGCTAGCTAAGTAATATGAGACTATGAAGGCTAGCTAGCTAAGTAATATGAGACTAGGAGGGCTAGCTAGCTAAGTAATATGAGACTAGAGGGGGCTAGCTACCTAAGTAATATGAGACTAGAGGGGGCTAGCTAGCTAAGTAATATGAGACTAGAGGGGGCTAGCTAGCTAAGTAATATGAGACTATGAAGGCTAGCTAGCTAAGTAATATGAGACTAGAGGGGGCTAGCTAGCTAAGTAATATGAGACTAGTGGGGGCTAGCTAGCTAAGTAATATGATACAACACTGATGTAGTGGGGTTGATTATTAGACCTGTGGTGTTTGAAATGAAGTGAGCTTCAGCAACAACATGACATATTGAGGATTCATATTGTATGCGACATGTTCTTAAAGGATGTGGACAGCATTGTGGACTACTTAATGTAACAGAGACAAAGATCCTTCAGAATCATATATCATCTCATAAAGAAACATCTGAGCCAGGTCATGTCAGATAATGTCATATAGGCTAACGCCAGATTATCTGTAAAGATCATGTAAACATAATAGAAAATGTCAGGCATTCAATATCATTTGGCAGCATCTCCAATATACATGTCATGGTAAAGCCTAAGTGATCCGATTAGCATTTTAACTTTATACTCTCTCTCTCTGCAGCATTTTGTCTCCCTCTAGATTCAGCCCTGCCAGACTAGCAACACTCTATTTCACATTATGCTCCATGGTCTCCTTGACAACCTGCTGGGGCTAGCACTGCAGCTAGGACAGGGGCACCATCCCCCACACACGTGCACATGCACAGGTACACACAGAGACACAAACACACACACGTGCATATACGCAGATATGCACACGTGTACCATGCACTCACACACATACAGAGACACATACACACGCACACACACCTCTGAACTGTAAATTATCACGCATCAAAACCCAGCACAAAGTACTGTGGGTAGGCCAACCATAAATAATCTGTAAAATGAATGAAAGAGCTGGATTACAATCCCTGTGACACATGCTGTGTGCTGCACGCTCCCTGGCCTGGGTAATCCACTATAATATCACAACACAGGGGGATGGAGGATACGCAGGATTAGTTACAGCTACAGCCGTTGCAGAGCAAAAACCTATGGTGATTTCTGGACCGGAACGAGGCCTTCTTTTAAGTTCCAGCGACCACTCTATTAGTTACAGCTACAGCCGTTTTTGCCCTTACACTACACAGCTGATTCATATGATCAAAGCTAGATGATTAGTTGATAATTTAAATCAGCTGTGTAGTGTTAGGTTAAAAACCAAAACATGCATTGAAGAAGTGTTTACTTACTGTGCTTGAGTCATGTGTTGGTTGTTCCATGTATTCAATGTGTTTATTGTAAGCTGCTGCGGAAGACTCGTCTTAGATAAATGACTAGAAGGGAAATACAAAGGCTACTGAGCATTTTAGAAGTCTGAGGGGTTTAGACCCGACTGAGGAACTCAACACTGCATCGACTTAACAATGCAACTGGTTCAGAGGAATCATCAGATAGTGGTGTGTGAACCAACACACAGTAAAGTATCAGCAGATGACTCTCATAAATTCAAACTGGGATAATCACCCCTTACGGACGCAAACGTACACACACACACACGCTGCATTGACGGGAGAGTAGACTGCAAAACCAACCCTAGGCTCACTTCTCAGTCCTCACCTACCTCATCCCCTTTCTGTATCTGATCCTGTCACACAATCACTCCTTCTGTTGTAGACCTGGTGTCACCATGGGCTATTGGGTTTACCACCGTTCAGTGTACCAGACAACTCTGTGGTCTATTCATTTTTATTAGAGCCCATTGTTTTCAAACACATCATATGACACCTCGGGACTCTCTGTGGACAGTTCCGTAATAGGCTAAAACTTAGCGTACCAACAGTTGAAAAACAGTCATAAAGCAAACACCTGATTGAGATTCAGGGTATTATAACCAAATCCAATACCACTTAGGCCTACACATCTACTACAAAGAAAGTCATAAGAATAAAATCAATCGAACTTGACACAAATGTAGTGAACGACGACAGAGCAACACCACAACCAAAGTTTCCTCTTGGAAAAATAAAGATACTCTATTCTATAAAACAAAAAGCTCCCTTAAAGGGAAATGTAAAAAAAAAGATAGAGGGAGATAAGTGTTTACTCATTGGTTTACTTTCCTCTGTCTTTATTACTACAGAACATAGAAACGCATCATTTTCACATATGTTGATGTTGGAGAGGTGCTGGAGATGAAGAACGTGAAGTAGAATTTTTTTTACATTTCCCTTCAACATAGCCTATAATTCAGACATGTGTGAAATAAATCACTAACTATCCTAACTCATCAAAAAGTTTTGACAGGACCCTGTACTTTCAAGGGCTGAGGGCTCCAGAGGTTGAATATACGCACCAGCTGGGCCCATCTCCAATGCATCTCGCTACGGGGCTGCCAGCCAGAGCTAATACATTCAGAGAGAGAGGGATTCCCTCCTTTATTTCCTCTTCTATCCCCTCTTTTCTCTAACCTCTGAGAGATTCACACCATTCTGTAGTTCTATTCCGTAATCTGTCGGCCCAGGCACCAGACAGTAACAGGTCGTTCTCTGTCTGTCTGTCCCACAGCCACTTGTGGATAGACAACGTCCATACAACACAGCCTGTGTGTCTGTGGATGGGGCACAGACTGTCCCTGTGCCCCTAATGCTCCCAGGCCCTCAGCTAATGGACCCCACCATTGTGTGGAGAGTTGAAAGCTCAATTAGGCAAAAGTAGTATTTTCATGAAACTTACAGCTAGGCTACCCTTAGGCTATTTATTTACAAATATACTGAGGATATGACAAGAAAACATGGGCATAACAAGAGTCTCCTTTCTCATGTATTCTGATGTAACAGACTATCGGCTAATGAAAATAGATCCACGTCAGTGAAATGAAACAACAATAATAGCTTCTACTCAGCTCAATTCCAATGCCTTCTCGTTATTTCCTCTATTACATGTCAATACGTTGATAGCAAATCCTTGCTTTTCTGCAGAGTGCAATTCAACAGAAATTATTCACACATAAGCAAAACAAAACATTACTGACATACATTCACAACGACACTTTAGATGAAAAAAATAAAGAGATAATCATAAACAACATAAATATTATTGTTGGTAAAAATGTATTTTCAAAGAACGAAGATGCAGCAAAAATTTTAAGGGAGCTTTAGGTCGCAAATAAGGGGAGATTTAGGGAAACTCACAAACCTTCTCCAGCTTTTCAAAGTGCTCCCGCAGGAATTTCATAGGACGCTCAGGCTTGGCGATGCACAGGTTGACAATGCACTCTTTGAGGATCTGCTGGATGTTGTGCTTCTGCACGAACACTTCGCAGCCCTTCAGACTCTCGTCTTCTTCCAGATTAGGGGAGGAGGAGGTGGCCATGTTATTTATCTGGTTTATCTGGTTTATCTGCAGAAAGGGGAGAGGAGGGGTGGTTGAGGAGAGAGGAGATGAAGGAGAGAAGAGGATGGGAGAGGGGAGGAGGAGAGAGGATAAGTGGAAAGAGGAGAGGAGGAGGGGGAGGGAAGAGCAGGGGAGGTTGAGGAGAGAGCAGACACGGGGAGAAGTGGAGAGAAGAGGAGAGTGAGAGGGGGCGGGGAGGGGGAGACGAGAGGTGGAAAGAGGAGGATGGGAGAAGATGAGAAGAGTTGAGGAGATGAGGAGAAAAGATGTAGGGAGAGGACAGAGGAGATAAGAGGAGGAGGGGAGGGGAGGGGAGGGGGAGAAGAGGAAACGATGAAGAGGAGAAGAGAAGGGGAGAGAGAGAAAGAGAGAAAAAAAAGTGAGAAAAAGAGAGTGAGAGCGAGAGAAAGAAGAGTAAGGGAGAAGAGGAGAGGTTGTCAGAATGAGGAGAAATATCATCCCCTGGTTGTTTGTGTGTCTGTCTCTGTCAGTTTGCATTTTCTTTAAATGTGATAGGGGCTGGGTCTCCAAACTACAATAGACAGAGGCCTATTAATTAATATGGCTTGTTGATGACCACGGACACTTATGTAGCCTACTAGATTATCAAAGCAATACCTTGACATGATCAAATCATACTTCAGTACCTGTTGCAGGTGTAATACATAGTTACAATGTAGTTAGTTACAGTCACACTATCTAGAGTAGCATAGTGTTTAGTGTCACCTCAATCTATTTACACCTTTACATAGCCTAGCCCACATCAGCAATACAGCCTCACTGTCAAATAAAGGACGCATTCTCAAATCATGTGGTTTATAAACTATGTAATAGCTTCTGACAACAAGGTAGCCTGTCATGGAATAATATGTAAAGACAGTCAGATTTGGGACAGAGATAGCTAAACAAATCCTCCGCAAATTTAAAAGACAAGGAAACATCCCGGTTGATTTGTTACTGTAGCTAGCCTCTGAAACCAGCTACTACATAGCTAGCTAGCAAGCTTACAACTAAAACTAGGTAGGCTAACGTTAGCTAGCTATCATAAATCCATAACCTCCATATTTCCATGGAAGATGACTGTAAGGCAGCTAGCTTATCATTGGCCTCAATGTCTAACATTTCAAATTGGCAAGTTAGCTATTATATCATTTTCTGTGAAAATCAAATGTTTCCTAAGTATCATTACTAGAGCACCTGTTTAAGTGTTTCCGGGCACGATCTTTCATGTCTCTCTCACACAAGATGACAACCAAATCACAACCAAATCACAACCAAATCCCAACCAGAGATCAACAAAAAGAAACATTCAAGCCTAGTTTCATGTGCTGATTAATACGTCAACACGTTGAGGTTTTTCCAGAGAAGATATTCGTTGTGCCATTCAGTTTCTTACCGTTATTTTCCGGGGATGCTCAGAGGTTCTTGGCTGTGGATGTTGTTTGCAAGGCAGGCTAGTCTGTAGCTAGAGAGACGAGGGAAGATGCTCTGCCGCTGCATCTGCTGCAGCTCGGTGGCTTCTTTCCCCGCCGCTCGCTCTGCGTCCGTCTCAATGACGTCAATCTGTCACTTTTTATTCCGCCGCAAAGCAACTCACCAGGCCAGCAACAAGCTTACAATCCTTTTACTCATTTGAAATGTTTAAATAATGATGTGCCGTGGCGTTCCTTATGTGGATGTCCACATCATCGTGTTATTTTCAATGCACCAGTTTCATAGGAAGAGGGCAGGTGTTTGTGTGTTTGTTTTTCTCAGCAGTATCAGACAGAGAAAAGGTTATCTGACAGACCTGACCTGCTCCTGACCTGCTCATGCAGAGAAAGCACCAAATTACCATTTTCTTGCCCATTAGTTATGAGGCTTAGTTATGAGGCTGTGATACAAAGTCCATCATTGGGCTCTGCTAAATTGTGTTACTGACAAATTTAATAAAAGATCATAATCCTAACCTAAAGAAGAATGTGATATTAAAGCACCATATTCCAACTCTGTTATAATACAGTTGTTATATTGTTATGGTATAAGTGATACTATTTATATTATAAGATATATCTATTTCATCATGCTATTCAACATACACATCAATTACTTTTTGTAACAAAAATACATTATGTCAAATCTTTATTCCATAGATTTAGGTTCATTTCCACTGCATTGCATGGAGCTGCAATAGTTGTCAATAAAGTTTTTAATGTTTGAATTACAGTTATCGTAAAGCAAGTATGTTTGTCTCAACGCTGATCGTTGCCATATCAACAGTGAAAATGGCAACAACTATGGCGGCCGGAGAAGAACGTGCTGCTTCTGAAGTTTTGAGAGCGCTTGCTCGACATCTAAACTGTCTCAACGAAGACAGCAAAACCACAAGAAAACGAGCGCTTGAAGCAATCAAAAGAGAAACTATTGATCAAGGGCTTTCGAGCGGCGTGTTGCAGGAGGTTTTCACGTGTCTGCTAAAGTCGCTCCTGAAATGCCTGTCAGACCCTATGGAAAGATGCAGAGAGACTGCCATACACATGCTTGGAGATTTTATTCGGCGTGTTCCTCAACCGGAGGATTCGTTGCCTTATCTCATGCCCGCTTTGACGCAGCGGCTCGGCGGGAAAGAGATCGTGGAGCCCGCGGAGGAACTTAGGCTGTCCATGGTGGAGGTTGTGACTCTCACAGTGGAGGTGTGTGGCAGGCACCTAGCTCCCTACCTCGACGATATGATGAAGATATTGCAGAGAACTATTGTCGACCCTTTCCCAGACGTCAAAAGGGAGAGCTGCAAATGCACTGTTCAGTTTGCAAAAAGTGTACCAGGCAAGATGGTTGAAAATACTGTGTGTATTCTTGTTAGCCCACACATTAGGCTAACTAGTTAGCTAGCTAGCTGTGTTAGCTAAAGTTTATCTTATAGGGTTGCCATGGTTGCACATTGCATGGACACTTGACCAAGTTGTGTCAGAGAATGGTTATTTTTTTGTGGCTCTGGTTTTGTACACACTCCAAAGCTCTACCAGGCTGTCATTTAATATACATATAAATTATTAATTAATTTAATAGAAAGACAATGGGACAATAACAAAATTAATTGTTTCTCTGTGATTTGCATGCCCTACAGAGCTAGCTATGTATGGTCTCTCTGAATACATGTATAACCATTGAATGTATTGATAAGTTCAGGAAATTGTACCCTCATTTAAACTAGCATGAAGTGACAGTCACCTTGCATTCATCTTGTTTGAAATGCTTCTCTCTCTCTATCCCCAGAACATTTCCACATGCAGGCAGAGAGCCTGGTCAAGCCCCTGATGCAGACCGTCTCCCATCAGCATTCCCGTGTGCGTGTGTCCACCATCGAGGCCACTGGAGCGGTCATCCAGTACGGCACGGGGAAGAACGTGGACGATGTGCTCTCTCACCTGGCACAGAGGCTGTTTGACGACTCACCACAGGTTGGCTCTGCCAAATCTGGCAGATAAAGATCAACTACTCCTAGTGACATTTAGTGTTAATGATTCATTATTAGACTAATTCTGTCTGATCTGGCAGATAAAGATCAACTACTCCTAGTGACATTTAGTGTTAATGATTCATTATTAGACTAATTCTGGCAGATAAAGATCAACTACTCCTAGTGACATTTAGTGTTAATGATTCATTATTAGACTAATTCTGGCAGATCATTCTCAAATACTCCTAGTGACATTTAGTGTTAATAAGTAGACTAATTCTGTTATTACTGTGTTAATCTAGATTATAGATATATATATATATATTTTTGTCACTGAAATATCACGTGAATACACATTAGACATGGCAGAATGTATAGAATTGCAAGAAAATGATCTTTGCACTCCATGACAAAATGTGTATAATTTTAGGAAATAAGCTTTAAACTTGCAACATTTGCTACACCAACATGGGGTGTTAACAGTTTGTGTCATGAACAGTACTTGTGTCTATAGAAATAGAGGTGGTGCGCACGCAGGGGGGCTCAGGATGTTCCCCAATGCTGGAAGGGAGGCACTGAGTGAAAAACTTTGAGAACCCCTTAGTTACTACAGTACCGTACAAGGTGTTTTCCTCACTTTAGAAACTATGTTTTGTTTCACCCCACTTCTCTCTCCTCCAGGTGAGAAAAGCTGTGACTGTGGTTGTTGGTGACTGGCTGCTCCACCTGCGAGACAGATACTCCTACTTCCACAAGCTCATCCCCCTCCTACTAAGCAGCCTCAGCGATGACATCCCAGAGATTAGGTACCTATTGTACAGGGCTGGGCTCAATTCGAATGGAAGGCAGTCAATTCAGGAAGTGATTTTAATTCAAAATTCAATTTGTTTTAAACTTTTGAAATAAATAGCTTCTACTCCTTGAAAATAGATGCGTTTTTTTCCGATTTTAAATTGTAATTTACTTCCTGAATTGACCACCTTTAATTCAAATGACCCCAGCCCTGCTATTGTAGGACAGACCCAGTCCTTAACCACCCTGCCTTTGATACCACCTATTCACTCACTCTGTCAGACCTAGGAAATATGCAGCCACAAATACACACATACTGTATCAGGTTTGCTTGTGCAGATTACTGTACATACCTACTTATACAGTAGGTTTGGTGTGACAGAGGGAATAGTAGCAGCCAACAAGGCTGGGCTTTTGTGTTGTTTGTACATTGCGTGGTTATGGCGTGGGTTTGAATCCTGGGTCTGCCGTGGCAGGGATGGACATGCATTCTCATTATATTTGTCTCTCTCTCCCTACCAGTCAACAAGCTGCTGACCTGTGGAGGCAGACAGGCGCTCTGTGGGAGCAGGAGAATGAGGATGACCTGAAGGACAAGATGGACTTCCTCCTGACCCCACCTGACCTCTACCCTGCTGGAGGTGAGTGAACTCCATCACTACTACTGCAGAGAGATGAAACAATAAAAAATATAAAAATTATTGTAAATGCCCTTTTTCTCCCCAATTTTCGTGGTATCCAATTGGTAGTTGCAGTCTTGTCTCATCCCTGCAACTCCCTTACGGACTCGGGAGAGGCAAAGGCCGAGAGCCGTGCGTCCTCTGAAACACGACCCAACCAAGCCGCACTGCTTCTTGACACAATGCCCACTTAACCCGGAAGCCAGCCGCACCAATGTGTCGGAGGAAACACCGTACACCTGGCGACCGTGTCAGCGTGCACTGCGCCCGGTCCGCCACAGGAGACGCTAGTGCACGATGGGACAAGGATATCCCTGCCAGTCAAACCCTCCCCTAACCCGGATGACGCTGGGCCAATTGTGCGCTGCCCCATGGGTCTCCCGGTCGCGGCCGGCTATGACAGAGCCTGGACTCTATCCCAGAATCTATAGTGGCACTGCTAGCACTGCGATGCAGTGCCTTAGA
This sequence comes from Brachymystax lenok tsinlingensis, assembly GCA_030435695.1. Classification (NCBI taxonomy): domain Eukaryota; kingdom Metazoa; phylum Chordata; class Actinopteri; order Salmoniformes; family Salmonidae; genus Brachymystax; species Brachymystax lenok. The sequence continues at coordinate 104,761,483 of CM059791.1, forward strand.
CCACTGCGCCACTCGGGAGGCCAGAAACAACAACGTACCATTGAGCCGCTCAACTGACTTAGAAAGTGTATACAGGATCTTTGGTTGGTGCAAAAAATAGTATTTACAGGGTTAAGTTTCTCACACAAAGAAGGCTTGACAAGAAAAAAGAAAAACAAATCACTATAGAAATATATTGGATTTTGTCTCCTGCAGAGAGATACAAGGACTTCAGTAAATGTAGCCCATTGAGGAAAGGTTAGTTAGTTACTGTCCCATGCAGTGTGTTGTCTTGATTACAATAATGAAGAAGAAAGTTCTTTAGTGCATTGACACAGCCTGAAGAACATCAGCCAGTGTAAACTGTGTGATTTGTTGTTGTGGCCTTCTCTGTACAGCCACCTCCTCCTCCACCGATCTAGTTATGTACTCCTTCCTCTGAAAGTAGGTCAGATGCAGCGTGGGGTTCAGCTGCCTTTATTAATAAGAAGAACTGTCTACTGAGGGCATGATGTATCTATCGATGATTGACGTCAAAGCAGTCTGGGCATGGAGAGAGGGCTGCAGGGGCTGGGGAGGGATGCTGTGCTGTCAATGATAAATCTAGCCTATCTATCCATCCCCAATATGCTTCATTACTTCAGCTGTACTTCTGCTTGCTGTAATATAGCATTATTCTCACATTCCTGTCTCTGTGTCCTAGTTGCTGTAGCCTGGAATACAAACTGATACCATGGTGAAATGGAGCCTGTCAGTTTGAATTCCAAGCTATAGTAACTCATCATCTGCAGCTCTGTGCGTGGGATCATTTGCTCTTGTCTTGCATTGATTTAATTGTAGTATTTTTTAAACATGACTCGTTAAATATTCAGTTATTCACATCATGGGGTCTTAATTATTTTTTAATCAAGGGAAAGAAGGGAACAGGATTTTTTTTCCCGCCTTGTTGGGACTAGGTTTAAAGGATTTTTTTACTCTATATAACATTTGTTTTCTGTAATAAGAAGTACTGCCTTCTTGTCTGTCTTTGAGCAGACAACTTTTATACAAATCCTTGAATTATTCCTTTAGATTTTGCCGAACTAAAAAAAAGAATTTGTATGAGCTACTACCATAAACCAACTATGCTTTCCCTTTTCCCCAAGAGTGCTTAGTCATGGTGGAGTTCCAAGCCTCCATATATTACTCATCTCTTTTGGCCTGCGGGTTATGTATTCTACAGGTTATGTGTTATGTCATTAGATCTGCTCCGTCAATCATAAAAGGCTCTCCTATGACACAGTGCTTGACTAACAGCCGATTATTGTCGGCACTCTGCCCCCTAACACCCTCATTACTAAGACTAATGTGTGGATGTGGTGTGCAGGCTGGGTGGAGACTAGAGGGGTGTTCTGCGGGGCTGGTGCCCACCTCCCCCTACTCCCCTTTTACGCACACACTCACTCTCTTTCTGGCACACATACACACACTCACGAATATCCCACTCACGCCCCACCCCTGTGTGAGAAGCTGGAAGGGCAGGCCATTGGAGGGACACCACCCAGCCTGTGTTGCCTCCCCAAGTGCTTATTACCACCTATTAATAATGTCTGTCAGCACTGTATTGAAGAATGAGGAAGCCCTTCATGTCTTCATATCCCTGCTGGGTTCAAGAAGGAGAGGTGATGTCCTGTCTGTCCTGTCTGACTTTCCATCCCACTCAGCAGGTGAAGACAGACAGCAGGCCTTTATCTAGAGCAGCAACCCTGCCGTTTTCCTCCTGACCTGATTTCAGTTTATTTTACATAGGCTACACTGGGAAGGCAGTTTGTTTCTATGACGGTCACACGCACTCACCACATTAGCCTGGTACCAGATCAGTTTATGTCAAGATGTGACAATGAGTATGTTTACATGCACACTAATAGTTTGATATTAAACTTGTTATGGGAGTAGGCTGAGTATGGCATTAGTCATGTCAATTGTAAACACCTTACTCTACTTATCTTAATCGGCGCAAGGTCAACATGGAAGTAAGCATACGCTGATGAAAACACCTGGTTTTCTGAGCAGTCTTTAGAATAATGAGGACATGTAAAGGCCTTCATCAGAGTTTTACAGTGGTGTGTTAGATCTGAATGTGCTAGTACGAGCAGTGCAAGCTTCTATCTTTTGCGCTAGTGAAGTGAGTTTGGAAAAACGGAAAATATGCATCTTAGAAATTAGTTTTCCCATCCAAATGTTATATGTCGGAATTCAGAATCAAATAGGCATCACAAAAATAACATGGTCGCTGTGGTAGAATTTATTTTGATTTCCCATTTATCTGAGTGCCATCAGGTAGCCTGATTTCAGATGTGTCCATGGAAACAGGATTATTAGGGACACATTCTTCTTGCAAAGCATGTAAACATTTAAATGGAGCTATTATATTGATCTGACTTCACAATAATCCTATTTTTGTGTGCATGTAACCGTACTCAGTGACCATAGGAGTTGGCAAGACGACACAAACAGATATGGGACCAGGCAACAACCTGTGGTTGAAGTGTGTGCACTGCATCTTAATCAGGTCTCTCACCTCTTAAAAGATGGTTGAATGTCAATAGGATCGCCTGTATGCGTGAAGGATAAATGATTCCACTGTCTCACCATTCCACTGTCTCACCTAATCTCACCTTGTTAATGTTTTACTCCCCCTATATGTCTGTCCATTGTTTTAATCCATAGGAGTAGGTTGATTTGGTACTAAGTTAATGATAACAATTCAATTAAGGGTGATGATTACAATGATGAAGGGTTTATTAAAAGGGAATTTACAGTATGCAGGTGCAGTGGCTTTAACCCAGTGTCTGACAGGCAGGCTGCAGTAATAATGACCGTGTAGCTGCCTCAGATATACTGGAGGAAGGTGCTGCTGCGATGGCCAGGGTAGATAACCCGGGGCTAAGGATAAGTTTGAGCGTGACCATGAACGTGATCACCCTGGTTGCTGGCCATAGGTAGGCTGTGTCGGGTACCCATATGTGTTCTTTAGGGCATGCAACATTAAACGTTTTGCAACTGATAATGGTCAATTACTGTTTCTTATTGGACAAGTCCATATAGTCCCTTTCTGTTTTAGTCAGTTTTCATCCATTTGGTGCCTAATGAACATGACCGTCTGGTTATGTAGTGCAGATCTGGGTCAGTCTCCAGCTCCACACAGTGATAATGTTGATGGATACTGGGTGAGTCTCTCTCTCCCTGCCAGTCATAAATCCAACAAGGCCCCCCTCCTGTCTGAAAAGGTCAGTGTCAGACAACTGAGAGACAACCAGAAACGGCTTGTCTTGTCCTGTGTGATTCTGTAGGATTGATCACCCTCTTCCTCTCTCATTAGCAGCCTTCGAAAGAGACATAGAAAGTGAGGGAGACCCGCTCATAGGCTACTGAGGAAAGTGAGAGGGGGCAGGCGGGAGAGAGGGAGGGAAGGCGGGAGAGAGGGATGAAGCATGTGGAGGCTATTCATTTAAAAATGTGTTCCACTTGCTCTGACAAGTCCCACAGAGAGAGAATCTCAATCGTAAAACCAAAAAGTACATGTCTGGAAAATGGGACTTAGACTGTAGAGTAAGATGCAGTCCTCTCTCTCCATCAGCAGTATCACTGTGACAGCAGAAAACACCCAACAAAGTATGTTCCCTTCTTGCCTACTGAAGTGTTTTGTTGAAAAGAAATCTTCTAAAATGCTCCATTAGCATAACTGGGCCAGAGGGCTATGGAACACTTGTTTTATCTCTATTACACACTTAGAAATAGGAGAACACAGTTACAACACAGTTCACTTATTAGCACTTGTAGGCTGCGTTTACACAGGCAGCCCAATTCTGATCTTTTGCCAAATTATTGGTCTTTTGATTTGGCAAAAGATCAGAATTGGGCTGCCTGTGCAAACACCGCCTTAGATGTATATCTTAATTGATCCATTTGTGTTATATGTGTGCTTTTTAGTAGGCGAATGCATTTAGGCATTTTCATAACTTTCTAAACCCCCCCACCCCCCCACCTCTCTCCCCCTCAGTGGCGCGTCCGGGCCTGGGCTGCAGGGAGCTGGTGGTGAGGAACCTGTCCAACCTCCTGCCGGCGCTGGCTCGCGACGTGGTTGACTGGGTGGCGGGAACGCGGGTCAAGACGGCCCAGCTCCTGTATGCCCTGCTGCTGCACGCTGAGGACCACTGCACCCAGCACCTGCAGTTGCTGCTCTCCACGCTGTACCGCGCCTGCACCGACCCCGAGAGCGACGTGGTCACCAACGTGAGTGGTCGAGACATAGAGACACATGCTCTCACTATGTGTTCAATGTAATCCAATGCGACGTCCCTACACCATTGAAAAGGAAATGTAAAATGGTTAAGGTAGGGGTTAAGGTTAGGATTTAGGCCTAATGGTTGGATGATAGTGGAAGGCCTAATGGTTGGATGATAGTGGAAGGCCTAATGGTTGGATGATAGTGGAAGGCCTAATGGTAGTGGTAGGTATAATGGTTGGATGATAGTGGAAGGCCTAATGGTAGTGGTAGGTCTAATGGTTGGATGATAGTGGAAGGCCTAATGGTTGGGTGATAGTGGTAGGCCTAATGGTTGGGTGATAGTGGTAGGCCTAATGGTTGGGTGATAGTGGAAGGCCTAATGGCTGGGTGATAGTGGAAGGCCTAATGGCTGGGTGATAGTGGAAGGCCTAATGGTTGGGTGATAGTGGAAGGCCTAATGGTTGGGTGATAGTGGAAGGCCTAATGGTTGGGTGATAGTGGAAGGCCTAATGGTTGGGTGATAGTGGAAGGCCTAATGGTTGGGTGATAGTGGTAGGCCTAATGGTTGGATGATAGTGGAAGGCCTAATGGTTGGGTGATAGTGGAAGGCCTAATGGTTGGGTGATAGTGGAAGGCCTAATGGTTGGGTGATAGTGGTAGGCCTAATGGTTGGATGATAGTGGCAGGCCTAATGGTTGGGTGATAGTCGTAGACCTAATGGTTGGGTGATAGTGGTAGGCCTAATGGTTGGGTGATAGTGGAAGGCCTAATGGTTGGGTGATAGTGGAAGGCCTAATGGTTGGATGGTAGTCGTATGCCTAATGGTTGGATGGTAGTCGTATGCCTAATGGTTGGATGGTAGTCGTAGGCCTAATGGTTGGATGGTAGTGGAAGGCCTAATGGTTGGATGGTAGTGGAAGGCCTAATGGTTGGATGGTAGTGGAAGGCCTAATGGTTGGGTGATAGTGGAAGGCCTAATGGTTGGGTGATAGTGGAAGGCCTAATGGTTGGGTGATAGTGGTAGGCCTAATGGTTGGATGATAGTGGAAGGCCTAATGGTTGGATAATAGTGGTAGGCCTAATGGTTGGGTGATAGTGGTAGGCCTAATGGTTGGATGATAGTGGTAGGCCTAATGGTTGGATGATAGTGGTAGGCCTAATGGTTGGATGATATTGGTAGGCCTAATGGTTGGGTGATAGTGATAGGCCTAATAGTTGGATGATAGTGGTAGGCCTAATAGTTGGATGATAGTGGTAGGCCTAATGGTTGGAAGATAGTGGAAGGCCTAATGGTAGTGGTAGGTCTAATGGTTGGATGATAGTGGTTGGATGATAGTGGAAGGTCTAATGGTTGGATGATAGTGGAAGGCCTAATGGTTGGATGATAGTGGAAGGCCTAATGGTAGTGGTAGATCTAATGGTTGGATGATAGTGGAAGGCCTAATGGTTGGGTGATAGTGGTAGGCCTAATGGTTGGGTGATAGTGGTAGGCCTAATGGTTGGGTGATAGTGGAAGGCCTAATGGTTGGGTGATAGTGGAAGGCCTAATGGTTGGGTGATAGTGGAAGGCCTAATGGTTGGGTGATAGTGGAAGGCCTAATGGTTGGGTGATAGTGGTAGGCCTAATGGTTGGGTGATAGTGGTAGGCCTAATGGTTGGGTGATAGTGGAAGGCCTAATGGTTGGGTGATAGTGGAAGGCCTAATGGTTGGGTGATAGTGGAAGGCCTAATGGTTGGATGATAGTGGGAGGCCTAATGGTTGGATGGTAGTCGTATGCCTAATGGTTGGATGGTAGTGGAAGGCCTAATGGTTGGATGGTAGTGGAAGGCCTAATGGTTGGATGGTAGTGGAAGGCCTAATGGTTGGATGATAGTGGAAGGCCTAATGGTTGGGTGATAGTGGAAGGCCTAATGGTTGGATGATAGTGGAAGGCCTAATGGTTGGATGATAGTGGAAGGCCTAATGGTTGGGTGATAGTGGTAGGCCTAATGGTTGGATGATAGTGGTAGCCCTAATGGTTGGATGATATTGGTTGGCCTAATGGTTGGGTGATAGTGGTAGGCCTAATGGTTTGATGATATTGGTAGGCCTAATGGTTGGGTGATAGTGATAGGCCTGATAGTTGGGTGATAGTGGTAGGTCTAATGGTTGGATGATAGTGGTAGGTCTAATGGTTGGATGATAGTGGTAGGCCTAATGGTTGGGTGATAGTGGTAGGCCTAATGGTTGGGTGATAGTGGTAGGCCTAATGGTTGGGTGATAGTGGTAGGCCTAATGGTTGGGTGATAGTGGTAGGCCTAATGGTTGGATGATAGTGGTAGGCCTAATGGTTGGGTGATAGTGATAGGCCTAATAGTTGGATGATAGTGGTAGGCCTAATGGTTGGAAGATAGTGATAGGCCTAATGGTTGGATGATATTGGTAGGCCTAATGGTTGGGTGATAGTGATAGGCCTAATAGTTGGATGATAGTGGTAGGTCTAATGGTTGGATGATAGTGGTAGGCCTAATGGTTGGATGATAGTGGTAGGCCTAATGGTTTGGTGATAGTGGTAGGCCTAATGGTTGGATGATAGTGGTAGGCCTAATGGTTGGATGATAGTGATAGGCCTAATGGTTGGATGATATTGGTAGGCCTAATGGTTGGGTGATAGTGATAGGCCTAATAGTTGGATGATAGTGGTAGGTCTAATGGTTGGGTGATAGAGCTCACCAGCTGCAATAGCAACACTTTCTTGGATCTTGTCTCTCTTGTTAAACACATCTAATCTCTGTGAGACTAACCTGGATGAATAAAGGTTAAATCACTGTTAAATAAATAAGATAATAACAGTTCCAATATACAGTACCTGTGTTGGCTACTTCAGTTAATCACTTCACAGATCTTTGTGTAGCAAGCCATAGACTGATGCACCATCATTTGGGTGCCATTTTAACAAACTGCTCACAGTACTAATGGCCTTCCTTCCTTCAAGTTATTTCCGTTATTGTCATCCTCATGGCCTATTTCCATTGACATTCTTTCCACCCAGAAACAGATGTTTCAGAGCTGCTCTGGTGAATGGCTTGATCTTGATGGTCATGTCATGAGAGGAGAGGACACACCTGCTGGCCTTAGACTAGACAGCAGTGAATAGCAATAGTGATATATGTGTCTTATATCCCTGAGATAGTTAGGCTGGGCTGGGTTGGGCCTAAGGACTTGGGATGCACCTGCCCCAAGAGGAAGCATTTGATGGTTCCTCTGATCCACTGGCTGATAATGGATTATGAATTACGTGGTCTTCTGTTATGTTGAATTCTTTCTTTTGTCCTCTCTTTCTCTCTACTGTTGGTCTCTGCTCTCTCGCTAATCTTTGCCCTATCATTTCAATGTGCTTTATTGGCATGAAATACACTCTGTAATATTGGCAAATCATTCCATAAACTATAGTATTCTCTATCTCTCTCTCTCTCTCTCTCTGCAGTGTCTGAGGTCTGCCAAGCTGCTGGGGACCTTTGTCAGCCCCGAGGTCTTCCTCAAGCTGCTCCTGGTCCACTTGGAGACCCCCTCCTCCTCCTCCCCCCACACCCCCCTCATGGTCCTGGCTGCCGTGCTGGAGGGCTGCTCCGGGGACCTCTTGAAACCACACCTCCAGAAGATCGCTGATACGCTGGTCCAACCAGACGTCTGCCAAGAGTACCAGCAGGTGAGTCTATGACCCTTGACCTATGACTATGACCTATGGATATGACCTATGGGTTGGGAATTGGGGGGAAAAGGTAAATTCCATAACTACTGTTCCAGGATCAGATCATTATTCACATGAATGGTCTGTGGTTAGGGGTAACTTATGGGTTGAGATGTTTCCTCTGTTATATTTGAGTCTCCAGCCAGGTCTGGTGAAGTTGGCATATAGACAGAGCGATGAAACAGTACCCTTTCTGAGGCACTTAGTTTTGACCCTAAAAAGGTTCCATAAAGTGAAAGATTATTAAGATAAGATGCATTTCTTTCTATCAGGACTGTTGTAAAAGCTTTTACTGTGCTGTGAGTTCAGGGGGTTCACCATTGAGTACATCACAAAATACTGACTCCACTAACGGCCACTGAGCAAGGCACATGTTGTTTTCACCAAGCTTTCATTTAATTTCAACTGCTAGAGTCCTCTCGTAACCTCCCCAACGAGAGAGAGAGAGAATCCCTAGTGTCTCAGTGGAAAAAGAGGAAAAGTAAAAGACCAGAGCAGCTCTTTCCTCCCCTTCCTCTCCTCTGGTGTCCCACATTTAGTTTACCTTTGATATTAAAATAACATTGCTTTGGCTGCGAAGCGCGGAGGGGGCTATTTTCACACATGCACTCACACTGCTGGCTGCAATGAGTCATTCGTACCCATAATAAAATACTAATTTCTCCTGACCCCTGCGTGTCTGGGTTGACCCCCTTAGCTGACCCCACAGTCCCCCCTCGCCCCCCTGGTCATTTCAGAAAAGACACATGGGGGCAACCCGTTTAGAAAATAATAATAGCCAGTTTTCAACACTCACTGTGTGTGGAAGAGCACATAGTAGAGCCCCCACCCCCTGTTACCAACCACTGCCCCCAACCCCTTTTAAAGCACTGAGATTCCAACATTTCAAAGAGGGTCAGGGTCCCGGTGACAGACAGTAGGGGAAACGGAGCCCCCCCTCTCAACCCTCCTCTAGCAGGGGTCAAGCCAGAGCACGATGGACACAGATGGAGACAGACCTTCTGGTCCCTGGTCTGTCTGTCTCAATAAAGATCATCAGAAGTTAGTCTCTGAGTACTGAAGGGAAGCAGTACAGTACAGTGCTGGCTGGGTAGTTAAAGATCAGGGTTAGCAGTACAGTACAGTGCTGGCTGGCTGGGTAGTTAAAGATCAGGGTTAGCAGTACAGTGCTGGCTGGGTAGTTTAAATATCAGGGTTAGCAGTATAGTGCTGGGTAGTTAAAGATCAGCGTTAGCAGTACAGTGCTGGCTGGCTGGGTAGTTAAAGATCAGGGTTAGCAGTACAGTGCTGGCTGGCTGGGTAGTTAAAGATCAGGGTTAGCAGTACAGTGCTGGCTGGGTAGTTAAAGATCAGGGTTAGCAGTACAGTGCTGGCTGGGTAGTTAAAGATCAGGGTTAGCAGTACAGTGCAGTGCTAGCTGGGTAGTTTAAATATCAGGGTTAGCAGTACAGTGCTGGCTGGGTATGTAAAGAGCAGGGTCAGCAGTACAGTGCTGGCTGGGTATGTAAAGAGCAGGGTCAGCAGTACAGTACAGTGCTGGCTGGGTATTTAAAGAGCAGGGTCAGCAGTACAGTACAGTGCTGGCTGGGTATGTAAAGAGCAGGGTCAGCAGTACAGTACAGTGCTGGCTGGGTATGTAAAGAGCAGGGTCAGCAGTACAGTACAGTGCTGGCTGGGTATGTAAAGAGCAGGGTCAGCAGTACAGTACAGTGCTGGCTGGGTATGTAAAGAGCAGGGTCAGCAGTACAGTACAGTGCTGGCTGGGTATGTAAAGAGCAGGGTCAGCAGTACAGTACAGTGCTGGCTGGGTATGTAAAGAGCAGGGTCAGCAGTACAGTACAGTGCTGGCTGGGTATGTAAAGAGCAGGGTCAGCAGTACAGTGCTGGCTGGGTATGTAAAGAGCAGGGTCAGCAGTACAGTGCTGGCTGGGTATGTAAAGAGCAGGGTCAGCAGTACAGTGCTGGCTGGGTATTTAAAGAGCAGGGTCAGCAGTACAGTGCTGGCTGGGTATTTAAAGAGCAGGGTCAGCAGTACAGTGCTGGCTGGGTATTTAAAGAGCAGGGTCAGCAGTACAGTACAGTGCTGGCTGGGTATGTAAAGAGCAGGGTCAGCAGTACAGTACAGTGCTGGCTGGGTATGTAAAGAGCAGGGTCAGCAGTACAGTACAGTGCTGGCTGGGTATGTAAAGAGCAGGGTCAGCAGTACAGTACAGTGCTGGCTGGGTATGTAAAGACCAGGGTCAGCAGTACAGTACAGTGCTGGCTGGGTATTTAAAGGGACAAATAAAAAAATGTCAACTTCATATTCATCATCTCCAGCACCACCCCAACATCAGCACATGTTAAGATGGTGCATTTCTATGTTTTATAGTAAAAAAAAAAGAAGAGGAAGATAAGTGTTTCCAATGACATCATCAACAAATTGGTAGACAATTAGTGGCAATGCCTACTCATAATTGGTTAAAATCACAAGATGCACACCGATTATGTTATTGGAAACCCTTATCTTTCTCTGTTTGTTAGTACAAAACATAGAAACGTGCCATTTTCACAGATGTTGGGGTGGTGCTGGAGATGATGAATATAAAGTTGAAAAATTGTGAAATTCCCCTTTAAAGAGCAGGGTTACCAGAACAGACCAACACACCTGCAGCATTCTTTGAAAACAACCAGGCCAGACACACAGAGCAGGGCCAAACCAGAGAGGGCCAGGCAGGCCACCATTGGGCTGTAAATAACAAGAGAGAGGAGGGAGAGGAGCATCTGCGTTCCTGTAGACACACACACAGACAGACAGAATTATACACACACACACAATTATACACCCACACAGACACAAGTATACACCCACACACAGACACAATTATACACCCACACACACACAGACACAATTATACACCCACACACAGACACAATTATACACACACACACACACAGACACAATTATACACCCACACACACAGACACAATTATACACCCACACACACACAGACACAATTATACACCCGCACACACACAGAAACAATTATACACCCGCACACACACAGACACAATTATACACCCACACACACACACACAGACACAATTATACACCCACACACACACAGACACAATTATACACCCACACACACACACAGACAATTATACACCCACACCCACAGAGACACAATTATACACCCACACACACACACAGACAGACACAATTATACACCCACACACACACAGACAGACACAATTATACACCCACACACACACAGACACAATTATACACCCACACACACAGACACAATTATACACCCACACACAGACACAATTATACACCCACACAGACACGACACAATTATACACACACACACGATTATACACACAAACACAATTACACACACACACACGATTATACACACACACACAGACACAATTATACACCCACACACACGCAGACACAATTATACACCCACACACACGCAGACACAATTATACACCCACACACACACACAGACACAATTATACACCCACACAGACACAATTATACACCCACACACACACAGACACAATTATACACCCACACACACACACAGACACAATTATACACACACACACACACACACAGACACAATTATACACCCACACACACACACAGACACCATTATACACCCACACAGACACAATTATACACACAGACACAATTATACGCCCACACACACAGACACAATTATACACACACACACAGACACAATTATACACACACACAGACACACTCATACACCCACACACACACAGACAGACACAATTATACACCCACACACACAGACAGACACAATTATACACCCACACACACAGAGACACAATTATACACCCACACACACACATACACAATTATACACCCACACAGACATGACACAATTACACACACACACAGACACAATTATACAGACACAATTATACACCCACACACACACAGACACAATTATACACACACACACAGACACAAATATACATCGACACACACACAGACACAATTATACATCCACACACACAGACACAATTATACACCCACACACACGCAGACACAATTATACACCTACACACACAGACACAATTATACACCCACACAGACACAATTATACACCCACACAGACACAATTATACACCCACACACACACAGACTCAATTATACACCCACACACAATTATACACCCACACACGCAGAAACAATTATACACCTACACACACAGACACAATTATACACCCACATAGACACAATTATACACCCCCACACACACAGACACAATTATACACCCACACACACACAGACACAATTATACACCCACACACACAGACACAATTATACACCCACACACACAGACACAATTATACACCCACACAGACTCAATTATACACCCACACACACACAGACACAATTATACACCCACACACACACAGACACAATTATACACCCACACACACACAGACACAATTATACACCCACACACAGACACAAATATACATCGACACACACACAGACACAATTATACATCCACACACACAGACACAATTATACACCCACACACACGCAGACACAATTATACACCTACACACACAGACACAATTATACACCCACACAGACACAATTATACACCCACACAGACACAATTATACACCCACACACACACAGACTCAATTATACACCCACACAGACACAATTATACACCCACACACACACAGACTCAATTATACACCCACACACAATTATACACCCACACACGCAGAAACAATTATACACCTACACACACAGACACAATTATACACCCACATAGACACAATTATACACCCCCACACACACAGACACAATTATACACCCACACACACACAGACACAATTATACACCCACACACACAGACACAATTATACACCCACACACACAGACACAATTATACACCCACACACACAGACACAATTATACACCCACACAGACTCAATTATACACCCACACACACACAGACACAATTATACACCCACACACACACAGACACAATTATACACCCACACACACACAGACACAATTATACACCCACACACACAGACACAATTATACACCCACACACACACACAATTATACACCCACACACACACACAATTATACACCCACACACACACACAGACACAATTATACACCCACACACACACACAGACACAATTATACACCCACACACAGACACAGTTATACACCCACACACACACAGACACAATTATACACCCACACACACACAAACACAATTATACACCCACAGACACAATTATACACCCACACAGACACAATTATACACCCACACACACACAGACACAATTATACACCCACACAGACTCAATTATACACCCACACACACACAGACACAATTATACACCCACACAGACACAATTATACACACACACACAAACACAATTATACACACACAGACACAATTATACACCCACACACACACACAGACACAATTATACACCCACACACACACAGACACAATTACACCCACACACACACACAGACAAAATTATACACCCACACACACAGACAGACACAATTATACACCCACACACACACAGACACAATTATACACCCACACACACACAGACACAATTATACAGACACAATTATACACCCACACACACACACAAACACAATTATACACCCACACACTCACACAGACACAATTATACACACACACAATTATACACCCACACAGACACGACACAATTATACACACACACACACACACACACAGACACAATTACACACACACACACGATTATACACACACACACAGACACACTTATACATCCACACACACACAGACACAATTATACACACGCAGACACAATTATACACCCACACACACGCAGACACAATTATACACCCACACACAGACACAATTATACACCCACACAGACACAATTATACACCCACACACACACACAGACACAATTATACACCCACACAGACACAATTATACACCCACACACACACAGACACAATTATACACCCACACAGACTCAATTATACACCCCCACACACACAGACACAATTATACACCCACACACACACACAGACACAATTACACACAGACACACTTATACATCCACACACACACAGACACAATTATACACACGCAGACACAATTATACACCCACACACACGCAGACACAATTATACACCCACACACACACACAGACACAATTATACACCCACACAGACACAATTATACACCCACACACACACACAGACACAATTATACACCCACACAGACACAATTATACACCCACACACACACAGACACAATTATACACCCACACAGACTCAATTATACACCCCCACACACACAGACACAATTATACACCCACACACACACACAGACACAATTATACCCACACACAGACACAATTATACACCCACACACACACAGACAGACACAATTATACACCCACACACACACAGACAGACACAATTATACACCCACACACACACAGACAGACACAATTATACACCCACACACACACAGACACAATTATACACCCACACACACACAGACACAATTATACACACACACAGACACAATTATACACCCACACACACACAGACACAATTATACACCCACACACACACACAAACACAATTATACACCCACACACACACACAGACACAATTATATACCCACACACACACACAGACACAATTATACACCCACACACACACACAGACAGACACAATTATACACCCACACACACACAGACACAATTATACACCCACACACACACAGACACAATTATACAGACACAATTATACACCCACACACACACACAAACACAATTATACACCCACACACTCACACAGACACAATTATACACCCACACACACACAATTATACACCCACACAGACACGACACAATTATACACACACACACACACACACACACACAGACACAATTACACACAGACACACTTATACATCCACACACACACAGACACAATTATACACACGCAGACACAATTATACACCCACACACACACACAGACACAATTATACACCCACACAGACACAATTATACACCCACACAGACACAATTATACACCCACACACACACAGACACAATTATACACCCACACAGACTCAATTATACACCCCCACACACACAGACACAATTATACACCCACACACACACACAGACACAATTATACCCACACACAGACACAATTATACACCCACACACACACAGACAGACACAATTATACACCCACACACACACAGACAGACACAATTATACACCCACACACACACAGACACAATTATACACACACACAGACACAATTATACACCCACACACACACACAAACACAATTATACACCCACACACAGACACAATTATATACCCACACACACACACAGACACAATTATACACCCACACACACACAAACACAATTATACACCCACACACACAGACAGACACAATTATACACACATACACACACACACAGACAGACACAATTATACACACATACACACACACACACACACACACACACAGACAGACACAATTTTACACCCACACACACACACAGACAGACACAATTATACACACACACACAGCCTTGCGAGGGTTAACACGTTTAAATGTTTTACTCACGTCGGCCATGGAGAAGGAGAGACCACAGTTTTTGGTAGCGGCCGTGTCGGTGGCATTGTATTGTCCTCAAAGCAAGCAAAGAAGTTGTTTTAATTGGTCTGGGAGCAATATGTCGATGTCTGTGACGGGGCTGGTTTTCCTTTTGTTATCCGTGATTGTCTGTAGACCCTGACACATACGTCTCGTGTTTGAGCCGCTGAATTGCGACTCGACTTTGTCTCTATACTGACACTTTGCTTGTTTGCCTTACGGAGGGAATAACTACACTTTTCGAATTCGACCATGTTTCCAGTCGCCTTGATATGATTAAATGCGGTGGTTCGTGCTTTCAGTTTTGCGCAAATGCTGCCATCAATCCAAGGTTTCTGGTTAGGGAAGGTTTTAATAGTTCCAGTGGGTACAACATCTCCTGTACACTTCCTTATAAACTCGCTCACCGAGTCAGCGTATGCGTCAATGTTATTGTCTGAGGCTACCCGGAACATATCCCAGTGCATGTGATCGAATAAATCTTGAATCGTGGGATCCGATTGGCTAGACCAGCATTGGATAGTCTAAGCACGGGCGCTTCCTGTTTTTAGTTTCTGTCTATAGGAGGGGAGCAACAAGATGGTCATAGTCAGATTTGAGTTCTTGTATGTTGTTACAATTACACCATGAGTCGTTAATCATCGGTGTTGGGTCATTATCCTGTTGAAAAACAAATTATAATCCCACTAAGCGCAAACTAGATGGGATGGCATATTGCTGCAGAATGATGTGGTAGCCATGCTGGTTAAGTGTGCCTTGAATTCTAAATAAATCACTGACAGTGTCACCAGCAAAGCACCATCACACCACCTCCTCCATGCTTCACGGTGGGAACCACACATGCGTAGATCATCCGTTCACCTACTCTGCGTCTCACAAAGACACGCGGTTGGAAACAAATAAATTTGCGCTCATCAGACCAAAAGACAGATTTCCAAGGTCTAATGTCCATTGCTCGTGTTTCTTGGCCCAAGCAAGTCTCTTCTTCTTATTGGTGTCCTTTAGTAGTGGTTTCTTTGCAGCAATTTGACCATGAAGGCCTAATTCATGCAGTCTTCTCTAAACAGTTGATGTTGATATGTGTCTGTTACTTGAACTCTGTGAAGCATTTATTTGGGCTGCAATTTCTGAGGCTGGTAACTCTAATGAACTTATCCTCTGCAGCAGAGGTAACTCTGGGTCTTCCATTCTTGTGGCAGTCCTCATGAGAGCCAGTTTCATCGTAGCCCTTGATGGTTTTAACGACTGCACTTGAAGATACTTCAAAGTTCTTGAAATGTTCCATATTGACTTAGTAATGATGGACTGCCATTTCTCTTTGCTTATTTGAGCTCTTGGTCTTTTTTACCAAATAGGTCTTTTTTCTGTATGCTCCACTACCTTGTCACAACATAACTGATTGGCTCAAACGTATTAAGAAGGAAAGAAATTCCACAAATTAACCTTTTTTAGAAGGCACACCTTCTAAAAAATAATTGAAATGCATTCCAGGTGACTACCTCATGAAGCTGGTTGAGAGAATGCCAAGAGTGTGCAAAGCTGTCATCAATGCAAAGGGTGGCTATTTGAAGATTCTCAAATATAAAATATATTTTTGATTTGTTTAACACTTTTTTTGTTTACTACATGATTCTGTGTTATTTAATAGTTTTGATGTCTTCACTATTATTCAACCATGTAGAAAATAGGTCAAATAAAGAAAAACCCTTGAATGAGTAGGTGTTTTGGCCAGTAGCGTATGCAGGCCTCAACCACTAACCTGAGAGCACTTGATTCAGTATATCATGCAGCCCTCAGGTTCATTACCAATCAAAAACGTTGGCGGAGTGTAAACACTTGGTCGATTTATAAATATCATGGAGTGTAATTGTCTTTAGGACAGCTGTTTTTTAGTTATGACATTTTGTGTTTCTTTACGTAATATGTAATTGTTGTACCGTATGTGTGTCTATAGTTTTGTTCAATGTTGTGTTAGTGTATGTAAGTTTTGTCTGGAACGTTGTTTCCCTTGCTGCTGTTGGACCGGGTCTCTTTTGAAAAATAGACGTTATCTCTCTGTGAAAAACCTGTAGAAATAAAAGGTTAAATAAAAAAGAATAAAATACTCTGACATGAACTTCATAGACCCAGTCATCACACAGATTGTGTGAAGGTTAGCCAGCAGCCACAGTGATCATGTTTGTTGGACTAACTGGCTGTTTTTGATATCAGTTTAGCCCATTGGTTTTTAGACATGCAAGGGGAAAATGGCAAATGGGCACATTGTGCAGCTGTGGTGCTAAGATAAAGTAGAGTTAAAAAATATGAGTTCAATTGCAGACTCAGATGCTATGCTAAAGTAAACTTCAGAAGATGAGAACAACTTTTGTGTTTTTGATCCTTCCAACATTAGAGAGTTTTGTGCAAGAGGTTTGACTTGGACCTAAAAGCAATAAAAACATTTTTTATATAAATAATCTTCAAAGTCACAGCGAAAACCACTCTGGTAGGCAGAGAGCGAGAGAGTGGTGGAGCCCCTTGAAGATGTAGACACTGATATTGTGCTTGGGCACTCACTATGACGTCACTGTGGCAGAGGAGTTGAAAAGAGTGTTGGTTAGTTAAGCTTCCGTGTCGTTGTAATTATAGGACATACCATAAAACACACACAGACATTAAGCTATTAGTACATAATAGAGACACACGCTCTCACTCTACAGCTGAGGGGCGTTGTGGTGTTGCCCTGGCTACGGAGCTATTCTCACATCTGCAGAGAGAGAGAGAAAATGCCCGTAGGTGAAGGGAAGGAGTATTTACAACCACGTAGTTAACAGACAGAACATTACACAGCAAGGCACTGTCAAAGTGCTGACCCACAGTGGCGGAGGAGAGGGAGGAGAGGAGGCTCTGTTTTCTTTTATCTTGTCTTCTGTGCAAATGCTGCCGAGAGACATGGGAGTGGTTGTCTTTTGCGTGACGTGGTGACACCATGTCGGCCAATTTACTGTCGCTCAGAAAACACCAACACACTCTGACATGTTTCCTCTGTCTGATGTCATGGCCGCTGACAGCTGTGGCCTGCTCATCTCGCTCTTGAACGAGAGAGACGGAAGACAGGAGGAGTGCAGTGGTGGGTTGGGCTTACCGTACGCGTGGATGCCGCCTCACCTGTGGACTGACACAACCGGGTCTGAGCTCCAGGGGTGTATCCGTTTCCCTGTTGCCATGACACCGGCAGAAGTTGTGGGGGGTGGTAATGAATCCCCAACTACCTCAGTATGTCAGTGTGCATTTGTGTTACGAGGCCCCCGTGGCGTGTGCAGTGGCACAGCAGCAGGTGGAGCACCAGTCAGGCTCCAGGTGTGTCTAACTAACACATGATTATATCCACTAAGCCACTTCTACCTCTCCTCTCCCAGGCTGTTTTGGTGTCAGTGTCTGTCTGTATGTTACAATGTTCAACGTCTGGTGTCTCCCTACAGCATCCTGGGCTGCCTCCCTAGGGGTGCAGACCATAAACAGACCACAACAAACCAGAACAGAGAACATACCAGACCAGACCACAGCAGAGAACAGACCAAAACCCTTCTACACCTGCATTGCTTGCTGTTTGGGGTTTTAGGCTGGGTTTCTGTACAGAACCTTGTGACATCAGCTGATGTAAGAAGGGCTTTATAAGTACATTTGATGATATATGAACACAACAGACCAGACCAGAACAGACCACAGCAGAAACCAGACCAGAACAGACCACAGCAGAAACCAGACCAGACCAGTGCACAGCAGAGACCAGAGCAGACAAGAGCAGACCAGAGTGAAACCCCCACGGTCTCGCTGCTTTATTCCCATGATAGTGAGCTGCAGAGCTGTAAAGAGGGGAATCCCCACAGAAATACAATAACTAGAGATTCTATGGGTATCCCCACCACCCACTGTGAGCACGTCCACACTCACACAGGAGGGGAGAACTGAGTCACAAGCCCAGAGAGGTGAGAGGGAGGCCCAGGCCAGACAGGGGGACCAAGGATGCAGAGGTTTGCCTCAGTACTCACTTTCCTTTAGAATATAAAACCTGACTCACTTTCGGATCCAGACACACATAACAACCCTTTTCCAAACCCCCCGGAGTCAAAAGTGTGTGTGTGCATAATGTGTGTGTGTCCATAGTATGTGTGTGTGTCTAACCCCCAGCTCACTGACGTAAAATAAACACACATTCTCCTCTCCAGCCCTCTGGCTGCTCTCTGGCTGCTCTCTGGCTGCTCTCGGAAGATCGTGTTGTGCAGTGCTTTGAGCACTGGACAGACGTTTTGTCATAATGGGAGGGATGGTGTGTGTGTGTGTGTGTGTGTGTGTGTGTGTCCCCTAATACACCCCCTCTCTTTCTAAGCAAACACCTGGAGGCTGCCTCCATCCCTCCCTCCAATGGCAGGCCACAGCAAAACAGGAAACAAGGCTATGCTCAGAGAGAGAGAGAGAGAGAGAGATCCCTGACCTCTGTTCCTCATACTGCCTCTATCTCAATCTACATTCTCCGTCTCCCATGTCTCTCTCCTTTTTCAGGTGTAAATGTGTGAGGGCTGATATTTAAATGTGTTTGTGTAATGTATGATATTTACCCAATAAAGGGCTGAATTATAATTGTCTCCTTCCCTCGTCCAGGTGGTGTATCTGGACCAGTTGCTGTCCTGTGTGGATGTTCTGTTGTCTCTGTGTGAGAAGGACTGTTGCTCTGTCAGTCTACAGCTGTTACAGGTGCTGGTTACTGTCCAGAGCCTCTCCACTGAGCCACAACTCACTGACAAGGTAAGATGTGCTCACGTACACACACATACAGTACATGGATGCACACGCCCACACACACAAACCCACCAGCATGCTTGCATGGACACACACACATATGTCTACACACACGTACATCAAACCCCAGCTCACTGCCCAGGTAAGACACACACACAAACACATAATCACACACACATGCACACACAGCCTCACCCAGTGGCTCTAACGAGCAATCCCATTATCCTCTCTGTCTTCCAGGCAGGCCTCCCCTCCCCTGTGGGCTCAATGTTTATAACCCACAATCCACTTCACCTGTGTAACTACTCTTCTCCTCCTCTGCTCTGACACGTGGTGGTCTAGACTGTTTTGACCCTTGTTTTGTATAGCGGGCCAGAGAAGCTATTTGAAGAATGGAAGCGTTAGCCCTGGCTCAAAGTGGGCACAGTGGAACTCAGTCTACTGTAATTACCCATTTAGTCAGAAATTGCACCTTTGGAATGGAACTAGTTCAAACCGTTGCCGAGGGTGAAAGGAGGCGGTTTTGAGAGAGAGAGAGAATCAGCCTCAGCGCCGTCTTTCCTCACGCCTACTGCCATTACATGCCATGCCAGCGCCATCCTTCCTTGACCCAGAATAAAACTTAACAACAAAGAGAAGAGGAGGAGGAAACAGAACAGACTGTAAAAGCCCTGTGTTACGTCTGTCATGTCTGTCTGGACTGTATGCTAATAGCAGGTCTAAGAGGAGAGGAGCGGGAAGTGGAGTTGCACTCTGGCCAACGGATGAAGGACTGACCACTCAGTGGCCTTCAATGTCTCACTCTGTAGAAACAGTGTCCTGTTTGGAACTGGGAGGAAGAATAGGGACAGGGACATGTAGAGAGGGAGAGAAGGAGGGAGGGAGAGCATGGCCTTGGGCATTCCTGGATGCTGTTCCGCCTCCCAGGGGGAATGGCAACGCTAGTTTTCCCAGAAAAGGAGCTTCCAGTTAGGTTTTTGGGGGGGCAGTCAATCAGACAGTGTCCATCACTCCCCTTCCCTCAAGGGGGCCATAAGGGGGACCATAACGTGCCCCTCGAGGTCACTTCCTCTGTTCTGAAGACAGCACTATGCTCACTCTCTTTTCTCTCACTCGGGTCATTTCCTCTCCGTTGATGTTTATTGTGACTATAGGATGTGTATGCTTCCTGCTTGCTTTTCTCTATGGGTACATGTGTTAGTGTTTGCATCGGAGTGGTTTGATGTGTAAGACTAAGAGCATGTGAAGCACATTGTTTACAGTGTGAGAGTTTTGGAAAGTTATTCTTTCCATGGTAAAGTTACTGTTCATGCTTCTGTTTCCAGATGTAATATAAACTTGCAATACAGCCATAAACATTTTTATGGAATGTGTTGATCACTTTCTCTCACCTTCCCTTCCTGTTTCATATCTCTCCATCTCCCTCTCCTCTCCCTCTCTCTCGCACTCTCGCACTCTCTCTCTCGCGCTTCGCCTCTCTCCATCTCTCGGCCTCGCTTCCTTCCATCTCTCAAGCGCTTCGCTTCCTTCTCCATCTCTCGCGCTCTCGCTCCTCTCCATCTCTCTCTCGCTTTCCTCTCGCTTCGCCTTCCATCTTCGCTTCAAGCCTTCCATCTTCTCGCCCTTCTCCATCTCTCGCTTCTCGCTTCCTTCCATCTCTCTCTCGCCTTCCATCTCTCTCGCCTCTCTCTCTCTCTCTGGCTTTCCTTCCATCTTCGCTTCTTCGCTTTCTCGCTTTCGCGCTTCTCGCACTCTCTCGCTTTCGCTTTTCGCTTCAGACTTCTTCTTCTCGCTTCGCTTCCTTCTCTTCCATCTTCTCAAGGCTTCGCCTTCCATCTTCGCTCGCCTTCTCATCTTCGCCTTCGCCTTCCTTCCATCTTCGCTTCGCCTTTCCATCTTCGCGCTTCGCCTTCCATCTTCGCTTCTTCTCCATCTTCTCGCCTTCCATCTTCGCCTTCGCTTCCTTCCATCTTCGCGCTTCGCCTTTCCATCTTCGCTTTCGCCTTCCATCTTCGCCTTCCATCTTCGCTTCGCTTCCTTCCATCTTCGCTTTCGCTTCCTTCCATCTTCTCGCTTCGCCTTCTCTTCCATCTCTCGCTTCGCCTCTCTCTCTCTCTGGCCTTCCATCTTCTCTTCTCTTTCTTCGCCTCTCGCCTTCGCCTTTCCATCTCGCTTCGCCTTCTCCATCTCGCCTCGCCCTTCCATCTCGCTTCGCTCCTTCTTCCATCTCTCGCTTCGCTTCCTTCCATCTTCTCGCCTTCGCCTTCCATCTCTCTTCGCTTCCTTCCATCTCTCGCCTTTCCATCTTCGCGCTCGCTTCCTCTCCATCTTCGCCTTCCATCTCTCGCTTCTCGCTTCCTTCCATCTCTCGCTTTCGCCTTTCCATCTCTCTCGCCTTTCCATCTTCGCCTTCCATCTCTCGCCTCTTCCATCTTCGCTTTCGCTTCCTTTCCATCTCTCGCCTCTTCCATCTCTCTCTCGCCTTCTCTCTCTCTTCCATCTCGCTTCTTCGCTTCTCGCTTCGCTTTCTTCTTTCGCTTCCTTCGCCTCTTCCATCTCGCTTCGCCTTCCATCTCTCTCTCTCTGGCTCTCTCCATCTCTCTCTCTCTTCAAGGCTCGTGACTTTCTCTCTCAAGGCTCAGACTTTCTTCTCAAGGCTCGCCTTCTCCATCTTCAAGGCTCGCCTTTCTCCATCTTCGCGCTTCGCCTTCCTCTCCATCTTCAAGGCTCGCTTCCTTCCATTCTTCGCGCTCGCCTTCCTTCCATCTCTCAAGGCCTCGCCTTCTCTCCATCTCTCGCTCGCCTCCTTCTCCATCTCTCGCTTCGCCTTCCTCCATCTCTCGCCTTCGCCTCTTCCATCTCTCGCCTTTCCATCTCTCGCTCTCTGGCTCTTCCATCTCTCGCCTTCTGGCTCCTTCCATCTCTCGCCTTCGCTTTCTCTCTTCTTCGCCTTCGCTGCCTCCTCTCGCTTCCTCTCCATCTCGCCTCGCCTCTTCCATCTCTCTCTCTGGCTCTCTCCATCTCGCTTCTCTCTGGCTCCTCTCCATCTCTCTCTCTCTCCTCTCTCTCCTCTCTCTCTCTCTCTCTCTCTCTCTCCTCTCTCTCTCTCTGGCTCCTCTCCAT